>QLTV01004146.1:2340466-2397187 GCA_003457575.1 Thermophis baileyi
CCAATCTAAATGTAGTTCATAAAATTATCTGCCACCATGTCCTACCTGTCAAAGACTACTTCAGCTTCAACCACAACAATACACGAGCACACAATAGATACACACTGAATGTAAACCGCTCCAAACTCGACTGCAGAAAATACGCCTTCAGCAACAGAGTGATCAATGCCTGGAATTCACTACCTGACTCTGTGGTTTCTTCCCCAAACCCAAAAAACTTTAACCTTAGACTGTCTACTGTCGACCTCACCCCATTCCTAAGAGGTCTGTAAGGGGCGTGCATAAGCGCACCAGCGTGCCTACCGTCCCTGTCCTACTGTCCTATTGTCTTCATCTATCTGTATTCACTTTGATTATGTTTATGTTTATACCTATACCTGCTATCTTGTACGTTTGACAAATAAATAAATAAATAAAAATAAATAAAAAAGTCATAAAATAGGGCAAAACTCACTTAACAAATTTCTCACTTAACAACATAAATTTTGGGCTCAATTGTGGTCGTAAGTTGAGGACTCCCTGTATTAAATTGCACTGCCTCCATCAAGATGCTGAAAGATTTTAATGCTGCTAAAATGCACCGTTGCACATAGATCAAAACTAAGATGAAGTCACCTATTTATTATTATGGCTGAATGGACTCGCAACCATTCACTAATAATACCTTTTTTAATACTATTTGTGACCCGGAAAAAAAATCTATGGAGAGAACAAAAATTCCGAAGAAATCAGGAAGCTTCTTCTGCACGCACGAAGCAACCGAGCTCCCTTCTCTGAGCTTCTATTATACTGATAAACAGTCTAAAAAGAAAAACCTTAGGCGCAGCCTCTATAGAGAAAAAAACAGCGTCAGAGGGAACGTCCTCCGACTCGATAGGGGCACTATTTAAAACCGCACTACAGTAGTCTTCCGCCAGCCTTTCCTTCCGCCCCAACCACCCCAGCTTGCAACTCTATGTTTTATTAATCATAGAGTTGCAGAGTATTGCAGAGAGAGACCCGGTTTGGCCGCGCTTTGACTGAATTCTCGCGAGAGGTGCCGCGATGGAAGAGGAGGAGCCGGGCGCGCCGGCGGCGGGTGCTGCTTCGGGAGGAGGAGGAGGAGGAAGTGTCATGGCGGCGGCGTTGAGTTCCGGACCTGGCGCGAGTTCGGGGTCGCGCGGACCTGGCGGAGGCGGCCTAGGAAGTTCGCGCTGGTTTTTCAGCCGGGAACGGTTGGAGAACACGCCGTCGCGCCACTGCGGCGTCGAAGCCGACAAAGAGCTCTCCTACCGGCAGCAAGCGGCCAATCTCATCCAGGATATGGGCCAGCGCCTCAACGTGTATCCTTAGCGGCGGGCCGGCGGGCTCAGAACAGGGAAAGAGGAGGCCGGGGCGGGGGAATGAGTCAGCGGGGGAAGGGAAGAGCCTTTCAGGGGGTGAGGCCTGGTCCCGGGGGCTCTTTCGGAAGGCCGCCCCGATGGCGAGGCTGGGAGGCCTCGCCTGCTGTGGCTCCACCCCTCGGCCTGCGCTCCCGTCTTCAGGGGAGAAGTCGGGAAGGCGCCACAGGCTCCCCCGGGAGTCGAGGAGAAAAAGCGAGGCCGAGTTTCGGCGCCTGTCTGCCTCCCTTGCGCTCCGGGGTGGGTTTAAGTTTTTCCACGCAGGCACGCGCGAGTTGGTTTGTTTAGCCCCCCCCTCCCTTCGCTTGCACGGGTTTCGAGGGGGAGGGGCGGTTGGAGTTTTAGCCAGGTGCCCTTTTCGGTTTGATTGATTGCAAAAGGATCGTGGTTGTATAATGGCTGCTAAACACGAGTTTGGGTAATCTCAGATTTGTACCGTCAGTATTGGGTTTTTTTTTCAACCGGTGGGTGGTTGTTTTTTAACTGCGATTTAATAGGGGCTGTATTAATACATTTTGTTGGTTAAACGAAATCCCCCCCCAATGCCCTCTATATCAGTCGGTCAAGCTTAAGAGATTTGATGCTTTTACTTCATGTGGTGGATAAAAAGTTTGGTGACAGAATAAGGAACAGACGGCAGTTTTCCCCCACTTTTTTCCAAATGCCTGTTTTGAGACATTTGATGTGAACGATGGAAAAGAAATTTCATCCAGGAATTGTTTTAATTGGGAAACGGGGTATAAATGTTTTAAAGGAGAGTAAAACAATCTAGGCAAGTTAAATGTCATTAAAAATAAGATTATTAAATTGAACTTTTGATATTTTTGAGCAATGAAATTGAAAATATAGCCCCTCTGGTATTCTCAACAGTTTTTCAGGAGCTTGAAGTAAGGAATGACTGCTATCATAATTTCTGTAGTTCTGAATGCAGATTGAATTAGTTTTGTATAAATACCAGAACATATTTAATGAAATGTAATGAAGATATCAGAGTACTTTCAGAACTTTTTAGCAAATCTAATTTAGATCAATATTTTGCTAAAACAAGTATTAGCTGTTGTTTACCATAAAATTAATTCTACTTGTAATTTTTTATTCATTTCTATAGCTGCCTGTTTCAATCCAGTTGACTCTGGTAAACTTATCTCAAAAAGTTAAGCAGATTTGGATCTGGTTATTACTTGGATAAAACACTGCCAGAAAATCCAGAGTACTATTCTAGATTGGCAAGTAATAAATTCCCAGAAGAAGGCAGCTACTAACCACTTTCATACTGTTGCCAAGAAAATTGCATGGCTATGTCCATGAAATCATCAAAGTTGCCTCAACTTGAGAGATTTCATATTTCATACCAATCAGAGTTCTTATGGTTCATGTAATGCAAAGCTGCACAGTGCAGATCAGTTAGAACATTTTTAGAAATAAACTTGTTATTTGACATTTCACATATTGCTTGTGAAATCTGTGAAAGTAGTAACAACTGAAAAGGAGAATGGATTTATTTAAGTAAACTTTGTGAATACTTAATGTTTAAAGTTAGCACATTTTCTAGTTTTTATAACTGATGATAGTTTAGTTATTTTAGTTTTTAGTACACAAGATGTTGGCAAGAAGATTATTTCTGAATCATATCTTGACTTAACATGAATGCTGAATTTTAAAAGCCAACATTTTGTAACAGATACTGAAGTTGTTAGCTTTTGAAGTGGAATAACCTGAGTTCTAAAAATTCAACATTCATGCTAAGTCAAGGTGTGGTTCTAAAACTCAGGTTATAGAATAATGTCTTTTAAAATGGCCCTATGGAAAAAAATAATTTTCTAAAAAATAGTGTTTAGTATGTAACATTAGCACAAACTGCATCTGCCTTTTAATGGAGAGCAGCTGGCCCTTTAAATCACAAACCAGCCTTATCTGCCCAGGGGGAATTGTCTGATCCTAAAAGCCAATAAAGGAAAAGGGAGTTTTGTCAGGTTTTCAATAGGAAAAGCACTGGTGCCTTTTGAGAGAGTTGGCTGGACTTACACGAGGGGTTTACCTTAGACAATGAGTTGTTTGGTTGCAGCTGGAATTGCATTAGGATTAGGGCTTTAAATATTTAACTCTATCTTGTGTCTGTGGAACCTTATATTTTTTTGGCACCTATAATAAAGTGGATTTATAGTTAAATCCTGGAGTTGTCTACCTGCCTTCTAGGGCCCACCTCAGCTTGGCTGAACTATTGATTCCCTGAAATTTCATTTGTTTTCCCTTTCAGTAGTTTAGCCAGACCAAATGTGTGGTGGTGATTTACCCTTAAGTCAGGGGTGAAATGCTACCGGTTCGGACCAGCTCGGGAGAACCGTTAGCAGACATGTGGCCTGGTTTGCCAAACCGGTAGCGACGGCTGGCTGGCCACGCCCCCGAACCGGTCCCTCGCTCGCTCGCCCTGCCCCGCCCAGTCTCTGTTCTGCAGCTTGCCTCCCTGAAGCACTGCGCCCCTGATCTGCCTGCCAGGTAAGCCTGCGAAGTCGCGGCCTACCTAGCTGTCCCTGCCCCCCCGTCCCAGCCTGCCTGCCCTACTCCATTCCCCGCGGCCCACAGCCCCGACATGCTTGCCTGCCTTCCCGGTGGTCCCTCACGCCCGCTTGCCTTCCGAGGTCGGCGTCCAGCCCGGCTGGCCAGTGGGTGGGCGTCCGGCCGGCCCTTGGAAATGCAGACGCTGAGAGGGGTGGCGGCGGTGCTGCGGGAGAGCAAGCGGACGTCCCGGGGCTGCTGCACATGCACTCGCCCCGTTTCTGCAAAGGCAGAGCCCCCCCCCTGCAGGGCAATCCAAAGGGGAGGGGGATGCTGTAGAAAAGGCCACCTTCCACTCGGGCCCGCATGCCTCCCGGGCCGGCTCCGTGGGGCATGGGGCTCCGAAGCAGCCCACTGGCTTCCTACCCGGCCACCTGCCTGCTCTCTTTGCGGATCGGCCCGGCCGACTCTCGTCGCCACTCTGGGAACTCGGGCCGCGGCGGCGCTTCCCGCAGGCGAAGAATCGGAGTGAGAGGGTGGAAGCCATTGCCAGCCACCTGGGCAGCAGCCCCCCATGCAGAGAGAGGGCCAGGCCCGGCGGTGCTACTGCGGAGCTTTCCCTTCGGCCTGGCGCTTACCCAGGCGGGCCAGTGCGGGTAGCCCTTCATCTTGGCAAAGACCAGGTCGCCCGACTTGTAGTCGCGCGGCCGGCTGGAGTGGGACATGGCGTGGGCGGAGAGGCCGATGCAGCCCCCGCTGAGGCTGCCCTGGCCGAGCGATCACTGCGCCTCGTGCGTGGAAGGGGCTGCCACTCTCACCACCCTCCCTCCCCCCCTGGCTGCAGATGTCCCCCTGCCCGACCGCCGTCGTTCACTTCCTTCTCCCACCGCGAAACAAATACAAACGGCGGCAGGGTTGCAGGCAACCCAAAGCAACCTCCTGAAGCAACCCTGCCGGCGTTTGCTTTCGTTTCGCGGCGGGAGAAGGAAGAAAGCGAACAGCGGCGGGGTTGGTTCAGGCAGGCGGACGTCTGCAGCCAGGCAGGGAGGGAGGGTGGCGGGGGCGGCGGCCCCTTCCATGCGTAGCGCACGGAGGCGGTGAAGGCAGGCAAGGCGGCCCCGGCGCGCCTGTTGCTGGGAAGGTGCGGCGATCACTCGGCCAGGGTGGCTTCGGCGGGGGCTGCATCAGCCTCTTCGCCTGTGCCATGTTCCGCTCCGGCCAGCTGCGCGACTCCAAGTGGGGCGACCTGGTCTTCGCCAAGATGAAAGGCTACCCACACTGGCCCGCTCAGGTAAGTGCTGCCGCCCAGGCTAAAGGGAAAGCTCCGCAGTGGCGCGGCCGGGCCTGGCCCTCTCCCCGCATGGAGGGCTGCCTGCCGCCGGTGGCTTCCGCCCCTCTCGCTCTGCTTCGCCGGCGGGAAGCGTCACCACGGCTGAGCCTCCTTCCCCCGGAGCGCCGGACTCCGCAAGCCGAGTTCCCAGAGTGGCACTCGCGGTCAAAGAGAGCAGGCAGGTGGCCGGGTGGGAAGCCAGTGGGCTGCTTTGGAGCCCCAAGAACCGCGGAGCCGGCACAGGTGGAAGGTGGCCTTTTCTACAGCATCCCCCTCCCCTCTTTGGATCACCCTGCAGGGGGGGAGCTCTGCCTTTGCAGAAACGGGGCGGGCGGTTTGTACGGAGGATTGGGGGGATGTGCGGCCCTCCGGGATGGAGAGCGGGGCAAGAGACGGCTCCAAGGTTCGCTTGGGCAGTCAAGCCAGATGGCAGAGGGAAACAAAGCGTTGAGGGCTTCAGAAGGGCAGAATGTGCTTCAGAATGTGCAGCTCCTGGCTTTAACAGTGAGTGACGTCAAGTTGGCCACGCCCACCCGGTCACATGACCACCAGGCCACACCCATAGAACCGGTAGGGAAAATTTTTAGATTTCACCACTGCCTTAAGTCCTCTCCTGGTTCACCAGAGGACTAGTGTGGAAGGATGAATCTGGTTTATATTATATGCTGCATGGTGGCAGCAACTTTTCCAGACCTGTTCACCCCCAGGCATAGGTGACTCAGAACTGAAAGTGCTTGAAGGGAGGGCCTAATCCAACCCTAAGGATGCTTTCCTGTTACAGCCTGATTTTCCACAATTGTATCACCATCGTAACTTTCCATCACTTATTTCAAAAATTTCATGGACACCTTTTTATTCTCTGAATGGATTTTTCAGTTGGGGCATAGAAGACAGAAATTTTACTTGTGTAACTGGAATTGAATTGGATCCAGGTTTTATTTTGCCAATGTGTGCAGCATAGAGTTCCTCTCAGAATGTTCTTATTATTGAAGAGGAATGCTGTAATGTCTGTATAATACTGTATACACCATTTTGGAAGTTTCCTCCCAAATGGATTTTCTGTTGGCATAGGGCACTACCTGGGGGCAACAATGAGGAAGATTGCTGTCTTTTTTTTTTTTTTTGGTCCAAACTTTGTTCTAGTTCAGTGGTCTTCACCCTTTTCGTCTTGGTGGCCAGGTGGGGGGGAGGGGATGATCCTGTGAGAGTGGTAGATGCATGCGCTCAGCTCCATTTGCACACGCAGCAGGTGCACTTCCCCGCCACCCTTGCAGCCCGATTCTGAATGGGTGGCGGCCCACTACTGTAGTGGGCCACAGCCTGGAGGTTGGGGATCCCTGTCCTAGTTGATTAGAAGACTTTTGCAGATAGCACTCTTGTGTTAAGAGAGATCTATTTTAACAAACTTCTTCAGTCCCATGAAAATTATATTTGAATCGATAACTTAATCATAACTTTTTTACAGAGCAGCTGAATGCAAGCTTTATTTGTTTTTATTTCTATAGCCACTCATCTCAACAAGGGTCTCTGTCAATGTACATTATAAAAACATAAAACAGTTAAAGTAGAGGATCCGTATGTAGTATTTCCTTGACACAGTTTAAGATCTCAACTTACAATAAACACCGCAATTGTTTATATGCACAGGTTTTATATGCACCATTCATTCACAAAATTCAATAGAAATGTAAGTATATCTCAACTTGACATAACATGTAACTGGAAGTGGCTTTTGAAATATTACCTTGTGATTCATGGCTTTAGAAAGGTGGGGGGATGTGTTTGTTTTGTAATATAAGCGATTTATAATACCTTCTTTGTGATAAGAAATAATGTGTTCTGGACAGTTTCCCAGAAGAGTTTTTTTAAAGGTTTGTTTTTATCAGGGTTACAATTTCCTAATATACATAATGGGCAAACAAGATATATCAGTATGAGTTAATAGCTTTTTAATATATATTTGATCGCTAAATCATGTTGTCTTTTGTAAACCAAGAACTACAGACTATAGAAACCAGTAGCCATATGCTTGGTGTCAACAAGCACATGGGAACAAAAGAGAGGTTAATCAGAAATCCAGATCCCAAACCAATGAAATAAAAGATTTAACATCTATATTCAACTTGTGTCAGTGCTATGGAAATAACATCGATATGTTTCAGAAAGAAGCTAAAGCCTAATTTAAATTTACTTTTGCACAAAATTAAAAAGGGACAACATAATTTTGGGTATCATTTATTCAGCTTCATGAACTTAGATGGAATTGTTTTCTCATGGGATGCTGCTTAAGTCTACTAAAAGTAAACCATATTAGCATTTCCAGAAGTCACCAGGTTAGCAATGAAAACAAAAAGGCTGTAGTTCAGACTAAACTGCAGATATTTTAGTATTGATAATCTCAGTGTAGCATGCTTTTCTGAATGCACTTCGCCCTGAAGGTATTTTCTAAAAGCGTAGCCTAACAACAACAACAAAATAGTCGTGGATATTCTTTAGACAAAAAAACACAATGGACTTTAATGTAATCTGGTAAAATGTAATTGCAGGCAACTTGATGTTTGGGATGTTCCCTTGTGTTTTTTTTTAAAAGGAAGTTCTCATGATACAGAATTCTACCTCTAGATACTATTTTATTTTCAAGAACTGTTCTGAGCTAGAAAGCTGGAATGATAGAGTTATTAAGAGGGTTAGGTAGGTGGGAAGAGTTGCCATCTAATAAATTAGAATTTTGAGGCTAGCCATACCCTCCTCCTTTATTGTACAGCAATTATTTTACAAATGCTCATTGGTCAAATATTTTCTGCTTATATGTTAGTTAATAGTAAAGGAGTACATTACAATAAAAAATACATGACTTGAATAAATGAGTTATTGTGGTTGCTGAAACTGACACACAAACTTTGTTATATTTTGGGATCCAAAGTAGCTCATGTGTATAATGAGACATTCTTAACAATTTCCATATCTGTAGTTCCACAGACAGGCTATGGAATTAAAGTAGCTGGGATGATACATTCGATTTAGCCACAAACAAATCACAATGCATTGTGTATGAGCCCAGTTATGAGTTTGATTAAAAATTATAACACATTATGTTTTCATGAGAAAATTTGAAAAAAAAAATCTTTTTGAAGTACCTAAATCTTGATAGCAGTGAATAGAGGCAAACCTATAGGGACTGTATATGTATAATCAATTATTTAGAATTTCAGTAAAGGTAAGCATAGCTATAGGAGGAGCCGTGGTGACACAGTGGTTAGAATGCAGGCTAACTCTACCCACAGCCAAAAGTTCGATCCTGACCGGCTCAAGGTTGACTCAGCCTTCCATTCTTAGGTCGGTAAAACAAGGACTCAGATTTGGGGGGGGGGCAATATACTGACTCTGTAAACCACTTAGAGAGGGCTGTAAAGCACTGTGAAGCGGTATATAAGTCTAAGTGCTAGTGCTATTTTTACTGTGAGGAGGAGAAGTAGCATGTTACAATTTAGATGCTATCAGCAATAAATCTGCCTTGTATCTATGGTAGCATTGGGGCCAATATTTCTTTGTGAAACTCATAGGAAGTATATACTATATGTACTTTTGAATGTATAAGTTGCATATTACTTTAAAGCTCTTTAAATAGAAATTAACTAAAATTGAGAGCCAGTTTGCTCTAAATGGTTAAGGCACCAGGCTAGAAACTGGGAGACTATGAGTTTTAGTCCTGATTTGGCATGAAAGCCAACTGGGCGATTTTGGACAAGTCCCTCTCTCTTAGCCAATGCACTTCACAGGGTTTTTGATATGGGAAAATAGGAGGAGGAAAGAGCATTAGGCATGTTTATCACCTTGAATCACCTATAAAGTAATAAAGGAAGAATATAAGTAAATAAATTCAATGATAAATAATAAAAAGAGTTTGTGAATAATAATCACATATACCTAATCAGTCTGTAGATTCTATACCAGCTGGAATTGCTTGTCCATCTTCAGGAGGAGACTCCCTATAAAATGGATTATGATAGCTGAGGAAATATACCATAATATTTATCACATTTATATTCAGCTGCAGTTATAAAACAGATTCTTGGTGGCTCACAACGTATTATAGCAGCAGTTCACTTTAGTTAAATTCATACATTGAATTAAACAAATTTATCAATGTCAACGAACCTGGATCCAACCATATTAGAAACTTTATTTAAAAAACAAAGCACTTTTTATATTTCATTCATGGTAAGTTTTAAACACATAAAGTTGAACTTACTCTGCATCCCACCTAGACCAGTTACGGTCCATGATGCCTGATTAACAATTACTGAATTAAATCGTAATAAGGTTTTTTTTAATTTTGCTTACCAAAATATGTGAACCCAATCCTTGTGGTTTGTAAACCAAGACCTACAATTTACTGTTAGGGGTAGACCAGGTCATGACAGCTTTTTAAACAATTTGTGAATTCAATCAGCCTGAAGAAAAAAGTACCAGACGAGGGTTCTGTAGATTGAATTTCAGCCTGTTTGTTTTCATGGGAAGTGTTCCTAAATGATCCTGTAGCATTTTGAAAACTTCACTGGCAGCCTGTGGTAGATGTAATAAAGCTAGATGCTGTTTGCCTGTGCTATTCCAAATTATCACAATGCCCCAGATCAGAAGATGAATTTATATTATGTTAAGGTCAAGGTTGAAAAGACAGTCCTGTAGAACTTTTCCGGATGATTCACATATGACTCTAATTTGAAGAATTTATTGTGAGCTAGGGATGGGAAAACATCTTTTAAGGCTGAAGCGGTGCTGAGTTTTGGTTGGATAGTTGAGGTCTAGTCTTCTTTTGTTCTGATGTTATTCCAGCAACTCAGGCTGGCATCTGCAGCACAACTGCTAGCAAAACATCAGAACAAAAGAAAACTATACCAGTCACCCAGCCCGAAAGCTCATCACTGCTTCATTGGTGCTAGCCATGAAAGCATACAACAATATCTCTCTCGAGGCTGTCCCTGATTTTTAGAGATATGCCCAAAGAACTGAAAAGTATTAAGGAATCCAGTAGAATCAATGGATTAATATTATACCACCTCTAGCTATTGATTTGCACTACAGCGTAGTTCAATTTTAAGAGGAAGCAAATGAAAGAGTGATCTCCATGCTCTCTGAGCTTGTTTGCAAATATTTCATTGCCCAACTGGCTACACAGTTTATGTTACCTAGTTGAGTAATGAAACTGCAAGCAAGGAAGCTCAGAGCACCAAGAACTGCAAGGTCTATCCATGAGATAAAGCTAATTGTCTTCTATTAAGCGTGGTATTAGTTGGAGAGAGTTTGACATGAGAAGGAATATTTAAAATTCCAAATTTAGGCACTTAACTAGAATTTTTGTCCCAGACGGCAATTGAATTTACTGGCTACAAGATGAAAATTAAAATAATTTTGTTGCTTCGCACATTGAGAATCTAAATAAAACCAGCATTGGTTATGATCAGCATTGCATTGGGCACAAGCCAAAATAAGTGCGCCTTTTGATTCTTCACTTCTGTTGAAAATATTTGGAAGAAAGTACAATTGGTCTAATATTTTTAAGTGACAAAATGAGACATACAATAATTCTCAATGTTTACAAGACAGTATTATTATACTTAATTAAGATTCTCCTAGTGACCAGTAGTAACTAATCTTATAAAGCATATGCTCTAATAATGTTTTAAACAGTGCATTTTCTACCCACAGATTATCTCTCCTACTGCGTTATTTTTGGCTGCGAAAGTAGAAGAACAACCACGGAAACTTGAACATGTTATCAAAGTAGCACACGCTTGCCTTCATCCTCTAGAGCCTCAGCTGGACACAAAGAGTGATGTATGTTTATATAGAGCTTTAATCTGATTTCAGTCTATGAATCAGAAGAGGGATTTGCCTATTTTTTCTTTTTCAAATGAAAGGTTTACATGCTTTCACTTTCATTGTTAATTAACAAAAAATGTCTTTGTTTATTGTTTCTCCTTTTTGAGAAATTTAAATACAAATGTAATGCACTTCTGCTTAACATTCTACCATTCTTAAAAATTATTAGCAGTAGGCTATCACAGTAATCATCAGGAAACGACTTAATATAGTTTTCATTGGGGGGGGAATCTTCCTACTAAGGGGAATCTTGTCAAAATGAAATAGTAATTATCATTTACATTTTCTGTGACAACTTATGAAATTGTAAAAAAAAATGTTTTTCCTTGTTCTCTGCTTCTAATTTACTGTCAATCTCCATTAATATTAAAATGTATTAGTTATAAAGAAATGAAAAGTCTTTAGAGCATTGTCTGTTTTTCAGAATAATAATTTTTATTGAAATTTAAAAAATATGAAGAAAAAAACTAATACAAACTGAGAAAATGTAAAAAGTGCAGAGAACAAAGAAAAATGGAAGGGGGAAATGGAGTAAAATATATAAAAAGTGAAAAAAAAAGATGACTTCCCTATTTATCATGACAAGTAGAAGCAATTTCAGTAACTTAATATCTTTTCTAACATTTCAGCCAAAAATCTCTTCATCTCATATCTCATCTTTTATCTATTAGCAAATAATTAAGCCTCGTCATTCAATCTTAATCAGCAAATGCCCATTAAGAATTACTAGAAATAACAATGTATTTTAACTTTAAATAAATTAATTATTTTTGTACTCCTTTATTTTACAGTGTCTTATTTTTCTCTTAAAATACAGCAAAAAAAAAATCCTTTTCACATGCCTTATGTCTATAAACAAATCATTAAAGCCTCATTATTCAAAGTTAATTAAGAAAAATTGTATCAGGAAGTACTAGAAATAACATTGAAAATTTTAATCTTTAATCCCTTCGATGTCCCACAAATTAAATTTTTATCTTCTTCATTTCCTTTCAATTTTAATACCAGAACTTATAATTTTCTCTAAAAATATAACAAAATATATCTTCTTGATATTTATTAAGTAATATCCCAAAAGCTGATTTCTTTCTGTTTATCTTTTCTCAGAAATTCCTTATAAGTGTAACGCATATCTTGCAAATCCAAACTAAGAAAGTTATCCAAGTTATCTTATTTGAAATCCACATATCCAAATCATTTTCCTTGTTTATTATTTGTGTGTATCTTTCTGCTATTAAAACATCAGCCGGTTTCATTTGTAAGACCTGTATATCATCTTTGTCAGCATCATTGTTTTGTATCCTGTCAATTTAAATCCATATGCAAAGCAACCTGATTCGTTCAAAAGATGACTCTCATTCAAAGGCTCATGCATTCTTTTTTATCTTTTGTTTTGAACCTGTGTTATAGTATCAAACAATCCTAAGAGAAAGTTCTGGTACATTGTTGCAAAATATCCTTGAATTCTTCCAGAGTTGAAATACTTTTTTTTATTATGTATTAGTGGGTTTTGTCCTTTAATTGATATCTTTATGGGGTTTTTTGGTTGCCTCTAGTAACTAGCCTTCAAGGTCTCCTATATTTTTCTCTAATCCATAATATTTTCCCAGGGAAATGTTTCTTATACTTAAATTCAAAATCTTCATATATATTTTAATAAGATTTTAAAAAACCACAGAAAGTATTCTTAAAATTATTTCAAAATCCTATTTCAAGTGAAATTTCCCCCCCTTGTTCATGTAAAAGCTTTCCAAAATTAACATTTTAATCACTCTTTTGCTGTTTGTTTTCCAAATAAAAAAGTTTTTTTAAGTTTTAAACTTACATGAAACTTCTTTCGCTGAGGATTGAAGGAAATCACCCAGTGTAGTAAAACATGTCTTTCTGAATTTTTTAACATCTAAAACTCAGTTTACAAACCATTCCCAGTGAAAGTGATTAAGAAAGGACTTGGTTGAACTAGTGTCCATTTGAAGGCTTTGAACTGTGGCTTGGGCAAACTGATTCTTCCAACTCCCATAACTCTGAAACCCAATGAAGACCACTGTTTTACAGTCTCATCATGGGGAGCATCTGTATGGAAAACTACAGGCCTCTTCATCCAGAGAGGGATTTTGGGATCTCAGCTCTCATGGAGCATTTTGGCATTGCTTCCCCAGAAATGAAATGAATACTTTATTTAGCTGAATGTGATTAGACACACAAGGAATTTATCTCCAGTACAGAAGCGCTCAGTGTACTTGCAAAGCAACACAGAAACTAATAGTAATAATAATGGTTGGAATATTGTACATTTTCCTATTCCTCCATTCCTTGCTATTTTGGAAAATAATACCTGAAGAATGAGTTGTCATGGTTGTCATACAATGACGGAAGCAGCAGAAAGTATCGGAGGAAATATTGTGAACCCTAAACTCTTCTTCATCCCATCGGGCTAAAATAACATTGGAAATTAATATTTGAAATAATGGTAGGTGACAGGAATCTCAGAGTGCAGTGCAGCTCTGCTGGGGCTTTCTAGGGCACTACCATACTGGGGCCTCCTGGGTGGTGGCTGCTTTGCGCTGCACTGCTGCAGTGCAGCTTAGGGACTTTGCGCTGTGCAGCTAAGGCTTCCAGGGGTGATTGCTACAGCTCAGGGGTTTCTTGGAGCCAAGAAGCACAGTGTTCCAAAAAACCCACTGAGCTACGGCATATTCTTTCCCTGATCTTGTGCAGCACCACAGCACTCCCCCATTCCCGTGCAACAGCCCTGCACTCTTTATTTGGTCCTCCTCTACTTCCCATTTAACGTCCATGTGTTTGGAATTACAACAGCTAGCACTGGATTGCCATCGCTAAGCACTTTACAACAGCACTGTTTAGCAACAGAAATTCCAGTCCCAATTGTGTTGGTAAGTTGAGGACTACCTGTACCTATTTGGAAAAAAGACATTTTTGAATTAAAAAACTTCTGTTTTCTGTCCTTGTGATTTTTAGCTGCTTCAGTTTTTGTGACCTGATCAAACAATGTACCTAAAATAAGCCCATCGGTCTTTTTGAAATCATTCTTGGTACTATTAACATGCTAAAATTATATTAATATTTCAGAATTTGTTTCCCAATTTTTAGGCATATCTTCAGCAGGCCCAGGAATTGGTTATACTTGAAACAATAATGCTTCAAACTTTAGGTAAGCATAGTAAATGCATACGATTCTTACATTGTACTTCCAATAATGGAGTGCCTATTTGTTTAATATGTTTAAGAGGAGCCTTGGTGTAACAAGCTATCTTTTAAATATATATTTATGTCTCTCCTTTCAGAATTATACTAGTACATTGTACATTTTTTATTAGTTCAGAAAGTATTCAATACAATAAATGTATATTTTGTGACTTAATGAGGTTATTGAATAAAAACGATACAGTTATGAGAACATATAATATAGTTTGTGAAATAACACATTTAATTTTTCAGGTTTTGAGATTACCATTGAGCATCCACATACAGATGTTGTGAAATGTACGCAGTTAGTGAGAGGTCAGTAACTATTTAACTGATTCTTTTTTTCCATCACACAAGGGAGATAGTGATGGTGTAACTTACTAAATTATTTGTGGAATATTATTCTTGTGAATGAAACACTAGAGTGTTCAAATAAGTTTTGGTTTTCTTGGTTCAGTAAACGTGCTTAAAATTAAAGAATTATAAATTACAGTAGTGGCCAAAATTGTGGAAACCTTTTGGGAAAACAGTATTTTTGAGGTTTGATGGCTAATAACACCACTTTTTTTTTTGAGTAGTACCATAAAATTATATATCCTCTGTCCAGGTAACATGGGTTTTAGCCCAGTTCAGTCTTTTCAACCTTTGAGAGATAAAAGTGGCTTTTTTCGTGGAATTCCAGATTTTAGGCCAAATTTCTGCAGTCTGCGCCGAACAGTCCTTGCACTCAACTTCACATTGCATTGCGCCATTTCATCTTGTATACACACCCAGATGATTTTTTTTATGTCACATAGGCACAGTCTCTTAATTCTTCTATCATCACTTGCTGTTGTGCACCTTTTTCTGCCTTTACCAGTGTGGTTTTGTAGTGACTGAATCTCCTTATACCTCTTCAAAAACTTAGAAATGCCACCTTTGGTTAAATTTCCACCAGTTTTTCTTCTAATTTCTTTATAACTGTAGCCTTGTTCACTTAATAATACTATATTACATCGCTTTCTGGGCGACCAGTCAACTGTTTGCACCATTACTTTAATTTTATTACATTTTACAAGCTCACTAAATGAAAAAACACAAAAAAACCCAACCAACTTGATAGCAATCCCATAACACACTGACAAATGTCCTCCTCTCAGCTTCAATATATGATATCAATAACTGAATCCTACTGTGATCTGATTGGCTCATTGCCAAAACAAGATGACACCTGATTGGTTCTCTAAACACTCATGCTCATTGGCTACAATCAGATGAAGGAAAGCTACCTGATATCAACCTAAGCAAGTTGTGCTTCCTTTTTCTGGTTATTTGGCTATAACTTTTCATAGAATACAGATAATTGAACAAACTTCATTGCATTACATTCTTGATTAAATTATCTTTCCATTGATATATAATTTGATGGTACTACTCCAAAAAAAGTGGTGTTATTAGCCATCAAACCTCAAAAATACACTTTTCCCAAAAGGTTTCCACAATTTTGGCCACCACTGTATAGGTGGGTTTTTTTCTTCAATTTTAAAGTTACTAAACTCAAAATTGACAGCTAGTTCTGAAATAAGCATATTTAATCCAAAGTAACATTTGAATACCAAAGTAAATTTACACATTGTGCTCATGTCCTGCATATGGATGTCCTGGTATATCTGATAACTCTGGCAACCAGTTACTGGGGACTATATTTTTAGTTTTTAGTCCTTTGTAACATTCATGTAATACCACAGGAAAAGAAAATATGCTTCCAAACCCACTTTTTTTCCCCACCTTGCTTGTTGCTGCATAGAAAGTTTATTACTGGAATTGTTTGCAACTGTATATATTTGTTTTATAGTGAATTTTATTTTCACAACATTGTTTAGGTTTTTTTCCTTATCAGTTTAATTAGATTTAATTAATGCCTGATTCAGTATTTCTCAACCTTGACAACCTGCTGCCTGTGGAATTCTGGCAGCTGAAGTCCACACATTTTAAGATTGTCAAGGATGAGAAATACTTATCTAATATGCATGTAGGTTATTCTCCCCTCCCCCCAGGTCAGAATCTTAGTATCAAAGGTTTAAACATAAAGCGGTCACTTTAGTTTAAAACTCTGATTTGCAACTTGGTGTGCTTTATAAAGTCAGCCAGTTAATCCATGGTTAATCCATCCACAAATGTATCAATTGCTCTAAATATTTGTATGTTTAAAAATATCCATTTCTAGAACTATCATGTTCTTTTGTTTGAATGTTAATTATTGTTAAGGAAAAAAGTAATGGTGTGATATGTCATCTTTCATTAGTGTCTATCACACTCATATGTTCAAGTGATATCTGCATTAGAAGACTACAGCTTTGTGTAAATTAATGCTGGATTGTGGCAGCATTTATTTATACTTCTTATTTTATAGTAGATGTTGTTTTGTGAATATTTTCTCAGAGGTTGAAATAAGCACCTATCTTATTTTGATCTTTCTTATTTAGAAATACAATAAGAATTCACTGCTGTTTCTATTATTGATTTTGGAAACATGTCTGAATTAGTTCAACTAAATGCCAAATCTTTCCTTAATTTGAAATAAATGGTATAGTCAGTTGCAAGAAAACTCTTTAAAAAGCAGCTCATGTACTAATCACTTTAGGAAAATTTTGAGAGAAAAATGATACCAACTCCCTGCTTTTGTATATGGAGATTTATAAAAGCATTAAACATGGTCTCATTTCAAAAGTAAACATAAGTTTTAAAAAACACTGTTCATCAGTTGTTTTTATTGAAGGGGAAAGGATGGTGCTTTTTTTTCCTTTGCTATTTTTTATTTTATACATCCACAAAACAATCTTTAAACTTAAAAAAAAAAAAGGATAATTCCAAAAAATAAAAAAATCTAATGTATGCTTTATATTTATCAATAGTCACTGACTTTATGTTCACACTGATCTCTTCAGGAACATATGATAAGCTAAATCTTCTAATGCTGCCTAGCCAAGACTTTTATTGTGTCTACATGCCACAAAAAGCATAACTTTCTATGGGGGGTTTCAAGTAAATGTGAATACAAAATCTTTCACTGTACTAATATGAGCTGAGCATTGGTAGAATTCAGTTTCTGAACATGGCCAATACACTTTTTTAATAATACACCATGCCATGGAAAACCTTTAAACCATGGAGATTTCATTTTAATAACCCAGTAATGGCTCCCACTGAATTTAATGGGACATATTGCCAGATAATCATAGGATTATCTACAGGTGTTCACTACCCTTTTGCTTTTCTCTACACCCAAGCTTGGGCTTCAAATGCAATTGATGTTATTCTAGCTAGTCTCGTGGTATTCTGATTCCTTGTGACAGTTTTGGAATTAATGGAGAATAACTGGAATAAAGAATCTCTAAAAAGAGCAGGATGGGTACTGTAAAATGCTACATATGTTGAGTGAAAACTCAGTTTTAAATTTGAAACCGTCTGCTTTAATTATTCAGTCTTTTTATAAATATTTTTAGTCTTTTGACCTTGAAATTCTTCCAAAAAGATCCATATAGGCTATTTTACCGCCCACCAGTAGAATTTGGTCATTTTTGAGGCAGTTTATAGTTTTCATAAGCAAATTGTGAGTATAATTTGTAGCACTTTGAAATAACATTTCGTACTTTTTACATACTTTTTGTTGAATGTCCTGTTCAAGAGAAAATTGAAAACTCATAATCAAATGTAACTAATTTCAGGGGACATTAGCAACCATTAATATTTCTTTCAATTGTAAATACATGTATTTTATTTAATTTATTTGACACCCATTTTACAATCACACAACTCTTGAGTGGCTTACAGTCTGATAAAATATAAAAGATTAAGAAAAGTAGTGAAGATAGAGCCTTACAATGGAGTAGGGAGGTGAGAACTTGGATTTAATCTTATAACCACCTCCAGGAAAACACTTCCCATTTGGACTCCAGGCCAATTGGCAGAGCCAGATCTTAAGGTTCTTACAGAAGGCCAAAAGGATGGGTGGGGGCAGACCTCACTTTGAGGGGTACTATGTTGCTGTACTATGTTCTGGGCCTTTGTTAGCCAGAATTCCTTGAGCCAGTCAGGATCCAACTCCTGGCTGTGGGC
Source organism: Thermophis baileyi (assembly GCA_003457575.1). Taxonomy (NCBI): domain Eukaryota; kingdom Metazoa; phylum Chordata; class Lepidosauria; order Squamata; family Dipsadidae; genus Thermophis; species Thermophis baileyi. The sequence continues at coordinate 2,358,860 of QLTV01004146.1, forward strand.
AGAGTTAGCCTGCAATACTGCGTTCTAACCACTGCACCACTACGGCTCTTTAAAACACCATGATCTTAAATTCATGTGATTTTCATATTGTAAAATTTCCAAACCCAGGTATAAAATATTGGTTATTTCCTTACATGGACATAAATGGTTTAAATCCAGATTATTGAAGAGCTGTACTAAATTATCTTTCAAGTGTATTAATATCTGATGCAGAGGCTCTCTTCTAGGCTTTTTGATGGGAAATATAAATCTCTTGAACTTTCTCAGTGACACATCAATTATTATTACTATTATTTCTGATCTATTCCTAGCTTAAGATTTCTAGATTTGTAGAACATTCCCACCTTGTCTAAGTAATTTTTTTTTGTCCCTTATGATTGCTTAATACTTTGACCTGAAGGTGTTTTTAATTCAACAAGCATTTAATTTCTTGAGTTAATGTCACTTTTCATGTTTATTTAATTTTCTCTGAAATTTTACCAATTACCCATATTAAATGTTTTTAAGAAAAAGAATATACAGGTAGTCCTTGACTTACGGCAGTTCATTTAGTGACCGTTTGAAGTTGCAATGTCACTGAAAAAAGTGACTTATCATTTTTCACACTTATGACCATTGCAGAATCTCCAAGATCACATGATCAAGGTGCTTGACAGCTGACTCATACTTATGACAGTTGTAGTGTCTAGGGTCACTTTTTGCGATCTTCTGACAAGCAAAGTCAATGGGGAAGCCAGTTAACAACCCTGTTACTAACTTAACAACTACAGTGACTCACTTGACAACTCTGGCAAGAAATGTCATAAAGTGGGACAGAATTCACTTAACAGATGTCTTACTTAGCAACATAAATGTTGGGCTCAATTGTGTTTGTGTAAGTCGAGGACTACCTGTAAAAGGTATATATAAAATATTCACTTAATTTTTAGTATATACAGAATTCATGAGGAACAGACAATTACGTTTGCATAACTAGTTATTCCATCAGTCCTTCCCTTCACCTGTTTGAGGCCTGCCCTGGTCACTCAAAACTCAGGCAATGGAGAAGGATCTTTAAAAAGGATGAAGAGAAGTGCATTTTCATTGCCTAAATAGAAGTCAAGTCTGTTAGCAACATTATTGTTATTGGTTCTTTAGGGAAAAAAATCCTTTTTACATTAAATATAATTCAGAGTTAACTTACATTTGAAGTTAATAACATTAGAGTACACTTCAGATTGAATTTGAACTGGAACATCCCTAAATGTAGCCTTTTTGGGAGACTGTTTGCTGTAAAAAGAAGTAAAGCATTGAGAGATCAGCGTGTATAGTCCTGACTTTAATTTTACGTTGTATTTCAATATCCACTGAATGCAGAAGGGCATTTTCCCCATCACTGTGGCAGAGAATGTCCTTTGAAAGCAAAAGGGAATCTTCTGTTGAATGTACTGTTTACACTTACTTCCTTATTGGCAGCACTTGTTCTGTGGATTGAATAATATAAGCAATTACATAATTGACATGTCAGCCTGAAATTATGCAAATATTCACATTAGTGGATTTACCAGAAACATGTAATTTGTCTTAGCCATAATGTGAGATAAGAGAGAATGTGTTCTTTTGACCTCAGTTTTAAAGAAGCAATTCATTTTCCTGATGGAGTGAGTGAAAATGTTGTGCAGTATTGGGTAATTATTTTTGCAAGTGGGAAGCTTTTGAGCACCACATATATGGCATTTTAATAATTAAATCATTGTTACTGATGGCTAATTATTTTCCTTTCTTACAGCAAGCAAGGATTTGGCACAGACATCCTATTTCATGGCTACCAACAGGTTGTTATCCTGAACCTCTTTGTTGCACTGTTGTAGCACACTATAGCTTCCTTTACTGCAGGGCCCCCTACCTGTGTCTAACCCTTGTTGCAACAGGCGACTGGGCTGTCTACTGTGGTGGTACCTTCCTGTTTGCAGTGCGGTGTATTGTACAAGGGCCTAACGGCACAAAGGGGTTAAATGCACGATGTGAAGTGTAGTGGTGCTTTCTGGTGGCATTTTCTCGATTGTGAGTGCATAAGTCTAAAATTGGTAGCCTGAATAGCAGCTAAAGATTACAGAGAGATAAACTTAACCTAGAAATCCGAGCTTCTTGGTAAGTACAAAGCTGTTTCTAGTTTACCCTTGTAGTTAATGGCAATTTTTTTCTTAATAAAAATATCAGTTTGTTTTTTAAAAAAGTGAAATTAAGGCATTAGTTAAAATACGTTCTTAGATACATTAGAACCAGCTTAAATATTTCCCATTGCAGAAGCTATCTGGTTCTGTAATGTAGTAATTGTCTTTTTTTTAAGCCCTATTTACTACTTAACTGGTCAAATACTGTCCAGTGAGTCTTCAGACTTAAATCAAAATAAAATACAGCAGTGAAAATCAGCGTAACCTTCGTAAACATATCAGAAGAGAAAGGCAGAGCAAGGCAGACATGTAATGCTAAGAAGCACAGCATAAAACACATAGCAATTCATTTGGTAATTTTGTGGGTAAAAGATTTTTAAGAATTGGGAAATACCGTAGTTTAGTTTCTAACTTAGTGTTTCTGCCTTGAGACAATGAAAGAAGAAAACAAGAGAGCTAGAAGTGGATTAGCATGTATGTAGCAGAAATTAAAATGGGATTAAGGATTTCATCTGGAAAATTATAAAAAAAAAACAACCTGCGGGAAAATGAGATATCCTGGGAACTTTGAATTCAATTAAGATATTAAACTTAATAAAAAGGAAAAAAATCTACAAATTTCATTAAAGTAGTTGGGGTGAATGAAAGTGTGGCTCCAGTGTTAAATGTCACCTGATTATCTTAAGAAGTTACAGTAGTTGTGTGACTGAAAGGTGGAAAACCTTGGTGACTTCTCCAGAGCTATTTTTGGAGTGTTTGAAATGACAGATATTACTTAAAGAATAAGATTAACATTATTATATGTAAAAATGCATGAACAGATGTGTATACACATAATTTGGGTAAAAGAAATTAACGGGTTGATATTTAGTTGCTATTCTAACCTTTTTCAAGGCTATTTTAGAATATAAAATTGGCATAAATTCATTGTTTCTTAAACAATAGCAATTAATACATTCTATATTTCCAGGCTGGATTTGAAGATAAAAATTTGGTTTTTCCTTCCTTGATAGCTTAGTTATTATCTCAGTGACTTTCAAAATAAAACATCAACAACGATGCAGTAAAATCTAGATGAGCTGATTTTTGCAAAAATGTTATATGCATTAATATTTTGGCTTTTTTCAATATTAAGATGTATGTTTTAAATGTAAAACAGAATATTTCCATGTGTTTAGCATGAGAAGCATTAAATTCTGTTACATATCTTAAGATTTTTTTTTATAAAATCCAAAATTTGAAACTTCAAAAAAAAAAAAATTACTATCCATAACAATTGCCTTGAATATATGTTGACAAATTCTTTCCCCTTGTTTTTTGTCTTTTCCATGATTGACACTTATGAAACATTCCCGACCACAGTCTGCACCTTACTACATTTTGTCTTCAGTACAAGCCAACTGTGATAGCATGTGTATGTATACATTTGGCTTGCAAGTGGTCTAACTGGGAAATCCCCGTATCAACGGATGGAAAACATTGGTGGGAATATGTAGATGCTTCTGTAACTTTAGAATTACTTGATGGTAAGTAATACCAACTTTCCTACATCCTTTTTAAATAATTAAATTTGATTGTGATACGCTGTGTTAATATTAAGTATATTAAGGTGCTATTGGCTAATTTATACATTGTGTTTAGTTTCCTGAAGACTAAGGTTTGATCTTTCAGAATGTAATGTGAGCCATCTTACTAGATTTTAATTAAGAATGCTTGGGCTTCGTGTCAATTGAGCTATTGGCTTGTTCTTGTGCAGTGGAGTTTTCTATAACCATCTATGCTGTCTTCAGATTTCAGACACAATCTTTCTGCAGAACATTTGGGAAGGGAGAGAAAATATTCTGCCAGATGATGCGATTGCATCAGTGGGATGATGGTATTGATACAATTACAAAACTATATGTAAAAAAACCTATCTGTTCTGGGTTTAAATTACCGTATTTTTCGGAGTATAAGACGCACATTAGTTTTTGGGGAGGAAAACAAGGAAAAAAAATTCCGCCTCTGCCTACCAGCATCCATCGGTATTCATCTGGCTAGCGTCCTTGAAGCAAACAGCCTGGTCAGCTTCAGCACGTTATCGCAGCCTGATTCAGCACTAGCAGCTGATTGGCAGTTGGATCGGCCCCCGAAATACCACCAATCAGCTGTTCCAGGCTGCAGGGATCGCCACAGCCCATCGCCGCCTCCGCGCGTCATGTTTTCAGCCTCCGCACGCTCCGTTTTAGACCCATTGCAGGCTGCCGAGATCGCCACAGCACATCACCGCCTCCATGCATCGCGTTTTCGGCCTCCACACATTGCGTTTTCGGCTTCCACGCATCGCGTTTTCGGCCTCCGCATTTTCAGCCAGTTCCAGGCGGCGGCAATCTCTGCCACCTGGAACCAGCCAAAAATGCAACACGCGGAGGCGGTGATCGGCGGCGGTGTTGTGGTGATCCCCGCAGCCTGGAATGTGTCTAAAATGGGGCGTGCGGAGGCCGAAAATGGCCAAAGGGTGGGAGCCAGCGGGTGGGCGGGGCTTTGGCAACATTTAATGTATAAGACCCACCACAATTTTCACCCACTTTTAGGGGGGGGAAGTGTGTCTTATACTTTAAAGTACGGTATATGAAATACCAGATTCAGCCTATTAGCCAAGTGAAGAGGTACAGAAAATTTGAATTTTATGATAACCATAACCATCTAATGGTCATTTTTAAAGTTCAAAGTTTAGTAGATGCAGATTTAGTAAGAGAGGAAGTAAGTTGTGACCATCTGACTGAAAGTGTTTTGGTATTCTGATTGAAAATAATGTGAGGAGAGTCAGTCTGGCTCTGTATTTTTCATCTTTTGCTGACCTTTTCAGTTAGTTGCCACCTGCAGCACAAGAGGACATCCTAATAAAAAATATTAAATTAATTTTAGGCAATCCATTAAAATGTAGATTCTCAGAACCATTCATCTAAGTTTATCTAGCAAGTAGCAGTTCTATCAGTGCTAATTAACTCTGTCAAATAGGCCATTTGGGGAGGAAAAGTTTTTTGAGAGGTCTGTAAGGGTCTGTTTTCAAAAGTAAGAAAATGCGTGTGTGAAATTTATTTCCTACCTACCTACCTAAGAAATTGTAACAATATAAAAACAATATAAATATTAGAAAAGAAACAAACAAAATGAGGAAGAATAGTTTATAAGTAAGAAAGACAATCAGAAATTAAAAAAAGTTGTATGCTACCCAGTGTCACTTTTTGTGAGATGGGTGGCCATATAAATGTAACAAAGAAACCCTCTCTCTCTAAGGCTATGTCATAATTTCATTCTTTCCATAAGCTACCCTTTTCTCTTTCTGTTTAATTAAAATGACTATCTGTCCTGATAGACAAGTTTTGCCTTCTTATTTATTTTACATTGATATATTTGGAACTTTTTCCTCTGGAATTATCAACTGCAGATTGTAATTCAACCTTTAAACAATGAATTGAACCTAGATCATAAGGAATTATATTATCCAGTCTTGTCTCTCCATGAATACAAAATGAATTCAGAGGCTAACAAATTTCTTTAAGCCAGCATTTAGACTTGGGGATATAGACGTTTCTCCATGAATATATAATTCTGTTTTTTCCATAGTCCTAGCACTCATCAACATTCTTCATATATTGATAGATTTCAGAGGTTTAGGATATAATTTAACAGAATATTGACACTTTAATCATTAACTGCTTTTGAAGAATCTGGTTCACCGTATCAGTAATTCTTAACCAATATGGTATTAAAAGTTACACATACCAAAGTTGGTTGAAATTTATTACATCTTTAGCATAAAAATAATGAGTTAATTTTCTTAAACAACGTCCCTAGACACAATGTTGTATTAGTATTGTGTACTAATGTTGCATATATTTTCTGTTTTGTTGTATACTACTTCAGAATTTTTATTTTCTGAAGGCTACAGAAATTTAAGTAATTTTTTTCTATAGTTTGTAGTATTTGAAAAAATAAGTTGTGTAAAAATGAAGAATCTTGTTAATACAAAGCAAACAGTAAATGCAATGCTTATTACTGAGAGTACATTTTAGCAGTGATTGTATAAAAAGACATAATGTCCTGCTTCCCATATTGCATTAGGACACAACCAGTAATTGGGTTCAAACATCAAGCTATGATAAAACAAGTGATATTAGGCCTTAACATGGTGTGATCAATGTTTGAGCCGTGAGGACTTGCAGCTCCACCTCCCAATATTTTGAAAAAACAAAATGGTGATATTAATGGAAGGAGACTAGCCAACATTTTAGAAGCCTCTCAAAAATTACCCAAATTTTGCTTGAGGGAAAGCCCCACAAGAACCATTTTCAGTGACACTCTGAAAAACAGGCTAACATTGCACCAGTGATACCTAATTTTGAAATCTTGGGGTGCAGAAGGGAGGGCTAATATGCGTCACATGTTGTCCACTTTTCATGTAGTATGTATTAGAAAAAAGTGCCTTCCTTTCATTTTTTGCATATTCTTAAGCATTGTCATATGTAAACTTTTATGGGAGGAGATAATAACAGTTAACAGCAAGTCTTAAACACTAATTTGTGTATGCGTTCTTTGTAAAGATAGAAACACTTTTCATCAATAATAAAATTGTCTTATTTTTTTCTTAGACTGAAAATTCACTTAAGGATTTCATTCAAATACATTAATTTTACATCTATTTTCTTTCACAGAGCTAACACATGAATTTCTTCAGATACTGGAGAAAACTCCTAGTAGACTAAAGAGAATTCGAAATTGGAGGGTAAGAATCTCTCTTGGTAAAGACTGTTGTTGCTAACATGTTAATATATGGGCCTTGATGTTCTGCTTTAGTTTCTTGAAGTATTCTGGACAAATCCTAAATAGAATCCAATGTTATATATTTACCTTCACTTTCCTTTTTTCTATAATCACCATATACCTTTTAAATTATCTGCTTGTTTGTTAAGAGACCTGCTGAGCAGATTTTGAGGGTTCGTCTTCTTCCCCCAGGGTTGCATTCGGTAATTGGAATCTGCTTCTATTTATAGATACATGGTATTCCACCTTAAATTTTAAAGTGAACCTTGATGTTCTTAAAACTATTTGATTTTCTGGATAAATCTCTGTTAAATAAGTATGAAGCAAAAATGCCAATGAAATTAAATGATTTGTTGCTCTTCATTGGTGGAATATGGAATATAACTGGACCACCTCCAACTGATGCACAGATTCCTTAGTTCTTGAGGGGCCACTTTTTAGATCAGTGGCCCCCAACGTTTTGGGCACCAGGGACTGGTTCCGTGGAGAGAGGTTTTTCCACAGACCGGAGGGGTGTGGTTTTGCATGATGGGGCTTCCCTTGTTTGTGCAGCCCGGTTTTTGGCATGCCACAGCCCTGTGCCGGTCCATAGAACATGGTTGGGAAACTTTCAGGAAGTGTAAGCTAGACTGGTAATTTGAAGAAAACATCCTAAAAGATGATAATGGCGAAGGATTCCATATTGCTATTAAACAAGATTATATGAACATGTCCATGTAGTCTAGCTCACCAAGAAGGAGAGTTTACTGTATAAGCAGATTTGTGCTCAAAGTAAGAGGGCTGGCGAATGATACTTGGAAACTTTATTTTCCCATGTTTTCTAAAATGCAGGGCTTAGGACAGGGCCTGGTAAGCAGTATGAAAGAGAGTGTGAGGAGCAATGGAATGAAATGGGAGAGAGTACAAATAATGTTTTCCAAATTTGGATCCTAGCCTCTCTGTTCATAGCATAGGTAATCATTATGCTTACGCATTCTACTCTCTTTGGGATCTGTGTAACCCCCATAGAACTTGAAACGTCCTTGGAGATTGTACAGTTGAGAATAGATACTGACTTACTCATATGTTCTTGCACAGGCTAATCAGGCTGCTAGGAAACCTAAAGGAGATGGCCAGGCGTCTGAAAACTCTCTTCTCGGCTCCTCTTTGGTTCAGAATTCCATTTTGGTGGATGCCGTTGCTGGTGTATCTGCAAATGCAAGTTTCCAAAAACCATCAACGTCCACATTTCCTGCCCCAGTTCCTTTGAACTCAGGAAATATGTCTGTTCAAGATAGTCAAGATAATCTGGCAATATTAGCTGCAGGAATGCCAAGTACCTCATATAATTTGTCAATACACCAAGAATGGCCTCAGCACCAAGAACAAACGAGGACAGAGCAATTGTATTCTCAGAAACAGGAGATTTCGTTGCCAGGTGCTCAGTTCAACATCAACTATCCACCAAGCTCTTCGCTGCAGTTACATTCTGGATTGCATCATCGAGCCGACAAACTCTCTGAGTACTCTATGGCCCACAAAGCAGGAAACAAACATGGGCAGATTGCCTCTGCACCTGCGATAATGCCTCAGAAAATGTCACTGGATAAATACAGAGAGAAACGTAAGCTAGAAACCCTAGAACTGGATATAAGAGAACACTATATGGGATCCGAACCTCCCTATAAAAAACACACCCAATCCCAAACAGCAAACAGCAGTTCTGTAACTTCCCCTATTAAAATGAAAATTCCTATTGGGGGTGCAGAGAAACCTGAAAAATACATGCCAGACAAAAAAGACAAAAGTGGCTTGCTCAAACTGCGGATACCCATTCCTCCCACGGAAAAAAATGCCACTAAAGAAGATCTGAAAATGAAAATCAAAGTCTCTTCCTCAGAGAGGCATAGTTCTTCCGATGAAGGAAGTGGGAAAAGCAAGCACTCAAGTCCCCATGTTAGCAAGGAAAAGCACAAGGAACATTCCATGAACCGTCACCACGGTGGCAGTCACAAGCATAGTGGCAGCAGTAAGCATGGTAGTGACGGATTAACCCCAGCTGTTCTGAGGAGTCCTGTTGGTTTGAGCTCCGATGGCAGTGTCTCTAGTTCCGGCTCTTCAAGAAAGAAGCTCTTCAGCAATGATGCTTCTCACAACCATCATTCCAAAATGAGCAAAAGTTCAGGTAGTTCATCTAGTTCTTCCTCTGTTAAGCAGTATGTATCCTCTCTCAACTCTGTTTTTAACCTTCCCTTACCCCCTCCTCCCCATGTCACATACCAGGTGGGCTACGGACATCTCAGCACCCTCGTGAAACTGGACAAGAACCCAGTGGAGAACGGTCCTGATGCCAGTCACGAGTACAGTACAAACAGCCAGCATATGGACTACAAAGACACATTCGACATGCTGGATTCACTGTTAAGTGCCCAAGGAATGAATATGTAATCAGTTGTTTAGATTCCTTTTCCCTTTTTTTAATTTAAGAATATTAGACAAAAATTCATCATCGTCTAAGAAGAGCAAATCCAGCAGCTGTTGTCCACTTTATATAGATATAGATAGATAGATATATGTAATTTATACATATATATATATGTATATATATGTGTATATATATATATATATATAAGTGCTGCTTTATCTTTCACTCTGAAGAGATTAGTAAATGAGCCTGTCTCCACATATGATAGTGTTATAAATACTCTAATGATACAGAAGGTGCAAAATCACAGTATTTCCACAACCACAGTTAAGAACAGTAGATTAAATGGCTGCTTTTAGCTGTATGGAATGCCTCATGCATTATTTATAATTGACTATGCCAGCCACGATTTTTGTTGCTTAGTGAATGAATGAGTGTAAATTTTTTTTGTGTATTTATACTGTATGTATGATTTGCATGTTTCAAAGAAGGGATATGTAAAGTATACTGACAATGTTTACAACAAAAAGTGGAGAGATTGTACATACATTTTTGTATGTTTAGATATACCATAAATAACTCAGGATTGGAGCTGCTTGTAAGTATAACCAGTGTACCTAACTTTTTCCCTTGTGTCAGCATCGATAAGGAAGAAACCTCAGTGGCACTTCATGTTAAACGTTGGGCCTTATTTGGGAGCCACTTCCTGAGTGCCATCCACTGCCTGGGGAATCATGTGCTGGTGGGAAGTGGATGAACAACCATGGCAGGATGACCCCAGCCACGCAATGTGAAAATGGCATGGGCCTCAATTTGTCATAAACCAATCGAGTGCTGAAATGTCAGTAACTTTCAGAAGGGGGAATGAAAATAAAAAAGTTTATATAATAATCTCTTGATGTGAAAGTGCATTTAATAGTAATAGACACACAGAGCTGTTAATAATGGTTATATAGATTAACGTGATTTAAGAGCTGAAATACATAAAATTTCTCTAGTGACATTAGTAAGTTTTTTTTTTAAACTTAAGTTATTAGTGGACAGGAATCACTGTTTTCCATTAGCATTTCATACAGAACGCCACATTTTGAATTTAAAAAGTGTGCTATGTGAATAAAATGCCATTTCCTTTACAGGTGGAATATTATCTTCACAATAAATAAGTACAATTGTTGGTATACCAACTTCTCCCTTATCTCAGACAATAAAATAATTGTCATGTGTGCTACATGAATTGTACTTGTGATTGTAGTAACGAAAATGGAGGTTGTTTTTTCAGATCTGAATAATCACTCTCCAATTAAACCACTAGTATACATTTTTATGGCTGTGTCATATTACTGTTTTCATTCACCTGCCTTTTTTTAAATCAAATTACTGTTGTAAATGTTGATGAGTTCTTGTTCCAAGCTGATGTCCCATTTTTACCAGCTGTGACACTTAAGTGCATGGAAATTACCTCAGCGTAAATTCAGTACAGTAGCAACTGTTACTTACTGGGTGTAAAATCTAAAAGATTTTGTTAAGTTATCCTCATATCTGAGAGGGATCCACTACTTGGTAAAATCAGTTCTTGCACAGTTTATGCTCTAATTGGTTACAGACATTTCAGAAAAAAAGTCTGAAGTTTTAAGCCCTTTAGCTACATTAAAAGTGCTTTAGATAATTGTTGAGCATGTATCCAATTAGTGGTTACAAAATAATGTAACTACTGTTGCATCAATTACTATGTAATATTTAGTTGCCGGTAATGCAAAACTTTGTACTGCATACTTGAATACATTTATTTGAATTATGGGTGTCTTTTTAATACTTTAACATGGGCACTATGAATAATGTATCTTCAAATTTTAATCTCCTTAGCTCTTCAGTCTCTTTCATCCATACTTGTTACTTCTTCACCCTTGTAATTTTTATATTGAGAATATTTCTTAAACCCTGTATTGTGAAATTTGATCCTGCGTTGTTGCATTTTAAGCCTTTTTAGACTTTCTTCACTACCTCATTTATGCTATGAAATCCTCAAGAGCTTTTGACATACAGTGTAAGAAAGATTAAATGTTTTAAACTGTGATTCCCAGTAGGAAGAAGACAAACCAGTAAATGTTTGCTTTAAATAAAATTTATTTACAAAGTCTCTATAGTATTTGCTTCCCAGCTTGTAGCTTTGCCTTGGAATGCATTTTATCCATTACAGTTTGAAATAATGGACACATGGCTATAAATAAAAACAACCCCTGAATTTTACATTTGTTGAAATAGTTGAATTTCAATTTAGATACTTGGAACCCAATCCTTTGTATTTCTCCACAGGTAACCCATAGGATTGGGATTCAAGTCTGCCCTTTCTCCTGCTCTTTAAATTTACTATATATGGACTGGATTTTTTTTTTCATTTTCATTTTCCTACAAATTGGATTCTCTTTAAGATATAAACTTAATTGAAGAGCTGCAAATAAAGAATCCAAATTCTATGATGTTGATCAAACTCTAACAGATCTGTAGAATTTTACTTAATATGTTAATGTATAAGTATTTGCTGTTTCTTGAATACAAGAACTACTGTTCATAGAAAATGGGTCCTACTGGGGAGGAAGAAGAAGGATTATTTTACTTCACTTGGAATGTACTTTTAGGTGGCACACTGGAATGTGTGCTTGAGGGGTTTATATAAATCTTCCCCTTTTTAGGCACACAAACTCACAGCAGAAGTCTATTCCATGTAACTTTCAATGCAGTTTATAGAGGTGTATGGAATTGTAATGGCTTAATTCTTTGATCTAATTGCATTTTCACTTTACAATTAGTATGATCTAAAGTTACTGAATTTTATAATCCATTATCATTGTTTATAATCATTATTAACTCCTATAGTTAAGAAATTTACTCTGGGTAAGAACGAATGCTCCCAAGAAAGATAAATATTGTTAAGTGCTAAAACATGATGGCTTAACTCCTGGACATTTGCTTTGGTAAGAATGAAATTCAGTGTCTACTCTTGGCCATGAAATTTGGAGAAAAATCGCAAGGAAGCAGCATTTGATCTCTTGCTGCTCTTTTCAGTGGAGGAATTCTATTCATATTCTTAGATTCTAAACTTAATTTGAAATAATTTATCTGTGTAGTCCGTGTATATATCCTGTTTAAAGCATATGTCAGGCTCCTTAGGAGCTCATGCACTATTTAAAATTAAAAAATGTATAAAGCGTATTTCTGAAAATCAACTTAACACCTGAAGCTGCTAATTTTGTGGCTCTAGCTTTTAACTTAAAATTACTTTTAATTTAGAAACTTATGGTATTTTCCTCTCATTCCAAATATGCCTTTAAGGAATCTATATTCCATTCAGAGAATAGGTAGACAATGTCTGAAATAAAGAGGGAGGGTTTTTTGTATTTGTGCTGTAGAAGGCAACAAACAGCAAAGCGGAATTGGAGATGAAACTTATGGAAGAGGAGTTAAGTTACAAGGAAATAGTCTTGGGTAAGAATACATCCAGGGATGGAACAATGCTTAATAGCATATAGTGGCATCTGATTTAAATAACTAAAAGTTCAGGGAATCTGAAAGAAATGGGGAAAAAATTAGACATTTTATATTGTAACAAATTAGCAATAGCAATAGCACTTAGACTTATATACCGCTTTACAGTGCTTTACAGCACTCTCTAAGCGGTTCACAGAGTCAGCATATTGCCCCCAACAATCTGGGTCCTCATTTTACCCACCTCGGAAGGATGGAAGGCTGAGTCAACCTTGAGCCGGTGAGATTTGAACCGCTGAACTGCTGAACAGTCAGCTGAAGTAGCCTGCAGTACTGCACTCTAACCACTGCGCCACCTCGGCTCTTCTACACCAGTTTAATTATAACCATTAAACTGGTGTAAGAAATTTGAAATCTTTGAAAATAAAGATGTTTTTTGCGAAAGGAAAATAAGCTTTCATTCTGTGGAGGAAAAAAGCATAATCATTGTGAAGCTCGGTCATAGGAGTATAGATAAGTTGATTTTGACTATAATTGCAATGAACCTCAGCAGACCTTGTCAGTCATCAGAAGTGATAGCCTTATAAAGCCCAACCCTGAAAACATCACATTGCTATCTACTACTGTTTCATTCATTTTGACAAGGCTACTGTTGATTAATTCATACATGCATGACTTTGATTCTTACATTTAAATATGGCTGCTGCTTTTTTGAGGTGGCTCATATTTAAGCTTGAATAAATTATAGGCAGATTTCAAGTTACAAGCAGAATTGGGACTGGCACATCCATCACTGTGGATTAACAATACTAGCTTAAAATATTTACTTCACAAGAAACTTATTTCCTTTCCAATTAGCTGCTATGATCTGGTCAATTCCAGAAGCATGCAATAAAAGAAGCTTTCAAATTTCTTAACTACCCATTAAAAGAAATCTGAGCAACTGGCATATATTGTTTTGGGAAGCATTTTAAATGTTTTAACATACAGAAACTGCAAGACTCCAAATACAGAGATCTTTTAAAAAATTATCAGAATTCACTGCCAATTTCAAGTATGAAAGATGGAAGGCAGCCAACTAGTAATTTACTTCTAGATAAGGGTATATTTAGTACAAAAAAGCTAATGTGAAATTAAGGAAAGTTTGATTTCTTATTCTGTATGCTTCTCAATTACTGTCTTTCCACATAGGAAGCAATATAGGAAGGATACCAAATCCGCAGATGAGAATTTTTACTAGGTTCTTTGTTCCCAGATTACTGCAATTCATAAAGATTTCATTGTAAAGCTACATTTGCTTAAAACAGTGAAGAAATGTTTTATAGAGCAGCAGGAAACAAGGTAGAGGACTGCTATGAACATAAATACATGTTAATGCTGACAATGTAAATCTGAGTGAAATGGAGGATGACAGGATAACTGCAGGATAGGATGACTCAGATGTGAAGAAGTTTACAACGGAAACCAAAATACATAAAAAGGAGCTAAAGGTAGTGAGGAAAACTGTTCTTCCATTTGCAAGCAGGTGAAAGAACGGGCATTTTATAGCATAGTATTAAAACCAATTCTTAATATAACTAAATTCCAGTAAATACCATTTTAATTTATACTGTATATACTTGCAAATAAACCAAGTATTTTAGGATCCCAAATGCTTTCAAAAATAATCAGTTTCAGCTTATCAGTGAATATATACAGTGTATACTTGCATGTAAGTCCATTGGATACTGGATTTCCTTATTGATAGGCCCGAGTTTGTGTGAGTTGGGAGAAAAGCCTCCAACTCTATCTCCTTGAGTTCAGGTTCCCCACAGGGCTGTCTTGAGTCCACTACTGTTCACCTTGATAACCCATGACTGCTATGCCAAATCATATTGTGAAGTATGCGGATGACACAGCAGTGGTGGGTCTTATCCGGGACTACAATGAAGATGCTTATAGGGAAGAGGTGAAGGCTCTGGTGGACTGGTGTAATAAAAGTAACCTAGTTCCCAATGTTAATAAAACAAAGGAGATCGTAGATTTTAGAAAAAGCTGGCATGGTCATATTCCACTCGGTATCAAGGATGCAGCTGTAGAGGTGGTCGTCAGTATTAAGTATCTGGAGGTGCAGACAATCTGGTCTCTCCGCACATCCTTAGTGAAGCGTGCAAACCAGTGTGCATTTCCTGAGTCGGATGAGGAGAGCACATCTTCCTGTCCTGGCCACTTTTTAAAGAGGCACAATTGAGAGCGTTTTAACAAACTGCATCACTGGTTTGGTGGCTACAGTGCCTGAGAGAGAAAATCCATTCAGAGAGAGGTAAGGACAGCTGAGAAGATTGTAGGAAGCTCTTCTAGGAACCTGTTATTCAAGATACTGCTTATAAGCACTATGTTCCTAGAGCTCAAAGCATTGCTAGAGACCCCACACACCCACTTCATGGTCTGTTTCTGTTGCTCCCCTCTGGGAGGAGGTTTCAAGTATTTCTAGCAGGACTATCAGATTCTGTAACAGCTTTTTTCCCTATGCTATCCGTCTGGTAAATTTGCAAACTCTTTTTCTCGCCATGTACATGTATACATCTTAACTAGACTGTTGTTTCTTCATGTCATAATATATGTGTGTATATGCATAATTTTGTGTTTATTTGTCATGTTTATGTTGTGTATATTGGAGGTGGAGACCCTTTGAGAGCTGTATGCAACAAAATTTCATTTTAATGTATGCCAATTAATGTACATTCAAAGTGACAGTTATTCTAAGTTTTTTATTCTAAAAAAAAGGTCTAAGTCTGCAGCCAAGCATACCCTCAAATTACTGGTATTTTAACCAAAATACCATGAAAAATGCAGATCATGTTATCTACAGGTGACACATTTTTAGTGGTGTTACCTGGAGATATAAATTGGTTAAAAATTTGAAGGTTGGCTTATTCATACATCGGCTTAGCTCTGTGTGTGTGTGTGTGTGTATGTATGTATACATACATACATAGAGTGAGAATGAGAATGAATCAAGAAACAGCAAATGAGCAGGTGGGTAGAGCCCCTTAAAAAAGGCAGCTTAGGCTAGCTGCATATCTCAGAATACCCTGAAATAGAATAGTTAAATGAACTTTGCAATGCACAAAAGGTCTGTCTATATTTGAATTTTTAAAAAAGAAATTCAAATAGTTTTTGAACTTTGTTGGAACTGCCTATCTGGATAAATATAGACATGAGTAACAAGTTCCATCTATCTGTAATATTGCTTAACATATACAAATAGACACTACAATGGTGATCCAATGGTTAATATAAAAGGATTTATGTCTGAGGACATTTGCAATGGATTGTGGTTTAGCATTCCCACATTTACATGTAATACAATAGATTTTGGAAAGTACTATTGCTTAACCGAAATGTGAGATTATCAGGAATACTTTGTGTGCTGATAATTTACACTGGACTCATTTTATGCCAGAATCTAAAGGGTTTGAGAATACTTTTGTTTTTGTCCAGGACTATAAAAATAGTTACTTTTAGCTTAGGGTTATAAGTTGCTTCAAAAGCTTATCCATCTCTAAGTGGCTCCACTGGAGGGGAAAGGCAGGAATATGAATTGTTTGAGTAAAAAAAGCCTGATAGGGATAATGTTTTGAACTTATTTACATGCACACACACACTCACTAAATCCTATGCTACAAAGTTCATTTAGAAAAGGTAAAGATTTACTATTTCAGCAACTTTTACAAGTTTTATACCAACAGTTTCTCAATTTAGAAGACATTTTTCCACACAAAACAGTTTATATATGCTTGATAGAAGCATTGCCAGGTTTCATGAGTTTCTTCTTATGAAAGGGTGCTGCAACAATTCTAAGGCAGTAGGCCGCTCATGTTGGTCCCTGCATGAAGTGTTAAAAAAACAAATTAACAGTAAGGTAATAAAACCTTTGGTACAAACCATGTTACTCACAATTTTCTACCTGTTTAATAACTTCTTTAAAAGATGATTCGTAGAGCATGGTGCATTAATAAATGCTTTATCTATTCAAATCTAGCCCAAAAGATAGAGCTATGCTCTGAAAAAATATGCCAAAGTATTCGCATTGCTCCAAGTTCTATGTTTAAACAAAGTTCTATTGATCTTAATGTTTTAAGATAATTATTATCCAGCATTTGAACTGAAGTTCATGCTCTTAAGTTTATTAAATTTGTTTCTCATCCTTTTTATGTATATACAAATCTATAAAGTAAAATTAAACTTGATTGATTTTCTCCACAAAGTGATAACGAAGATTCCTGTGTAGCTAAGAATCATTAAATTTAATGCCATATGGCCAGCTGTCAAAACAAATAATTTATTTAGTTATGACAATGTTTTCTAGTATGTTTTCTACTGCCCAGCTATCCTGGTTCCTGGTGGTTATTTAAATGATAACTACAGTTTTCATATTACAGGTGTTCCCTTGTTTTCTTTTCAGATGGCTATGTATCAGAAGAATCTGTGTGTGATATTGACATTTCATAAAAATGGTCTATACAGTAGCTGAAGTTACCATTGAAAACAGTTTGGAAATTAATATAGTTGTAAGAAAAATGTTTTAAATCCTTTACAACTTGTCATTCCGGTATTGGAAGGCTCACCTCTCCCTGCATAATCCTACTCAAATCTTAAGGCCATCTTCAAAGGTTCCATAGGAATGGACCTTCTTAGTAGGATTAGTTACCTGTCTTACCGTAACTTGCTTTCAAAACAGTTGCTCTCACAAGGTAGGCAGGTAGACAAGTCTGTCTTGTCTTAAATGGAATATAACAATAGCACTTAGACTTATATACCACTTAATGATGCTTTACAGTGCTAAGTGGTTTACAGAGTCAGCCTATTGCCCCCAACAATCTGGGTCCTCATTTGACTGACTTCAGAAGGATGGAAGGCTGAGTCAACCTTGAGCCGGTCAGGATCAAACTCCAAGGTGTGGGCAGAGTCAGCCTGCAATACTGCATTCTAACCACTGTGCCAACATGGCTCACAACATGGTAATTTTCTGCTAAAAGGTAATTTATGGCAAGGAGATGTTCCTTTGGTCCCTGAAGTTCTCACATCTAGAAATTTTAGGAGCTTTCTGGATCAATCTATGGACCCAAAGAGGATTACAGGGAGAGAGGAGGAGAAGGGACATTTTCTGATTTTCCAAAGGAAATCCATTTGCAATGCTGAAGGAAAACTAGGTTTTGGAAAATCAATTTGATACAGTGGTGAAGGTGCTGGACTAGAAACCAGAAGACAGCAAGTTCTAGATGTGCCTTGAGCATGAAAGCTTACTGGGTGACTTGGGGCCTCTCTTTCACACACAGCTTTGTTGGGGAAATGGGAGGCAGGAGTATTAAGTATGCTTGTACAGAGGGGGAGGGGAGATAATTCTTTACATAGAATTGGATGGGGGACCTATGGCCTTTTAACTGTCATCATACCCTGCAACAATTCTAGATAGCACGTCCAATAGGATGGAACATAGGGAATTTCAGATCAGTAATGTCTGAAGAGCCAAGGATCCTCATATTAAAGTAGTGGCATATTCCTGCCTCTAAAAAGATTTGAACTAACTACCTGACAGGTACTTGAAGTACCCCAGAGGCTTTTGCAGAAAACAAATGACACACGAGTGAAGGATATATGAGCCTGCACTGTATAGAAGGGGCTTATCCTCAATCCTAACTGGAAAGGTCAGAAAAGATGAACGTTACGTATATACTGTGAGTTTAATTGTGATTGAACTGTGATGTCTAAACTACTATTTTATCTTTTTAAGGAGTTCAAACTCAATAAACCTGATTGTGTTAATTGTTTTAATGCGAATAAAACTTGTCTAATTTTAGGTATACAATCACTTACCTTGTTAAGCATAGATGTACAAAATCAACTGCTTCGTCTGAGCAATGTTTGGGTACTGAAGGCATAAGTCCTTTGTGAACAGCTATGTAAAACATGGCTGCTAGTTTATCCATGGCAGCCAATGGTGGCTTTCCAGTGGCCATCTCAAAAACAGTGCAGCCAATGCTCCAGATATCTGATTTCCTTCCATAGCCAGATTCGTTTATCACTTCTGGTGCCATCCAATATGGAGTGCCATGTACAGATTTCAGTGGTTCACTATGTGGATTAGTCAGACTCCCGCAGGCTAAGCGCTTTGCACATCCAAAGTCTATGAGTTTGATTATGCCATTAGGCATAAGCATAACATTGTTTCCTTTAATATCTCTGTGGACCACACAGTTTTCGTGTAAATATGCAACTCCTTGTACAATCTGCTTTGTATATTTACAAAAGATCATTTCTGACAGTGGCCCAAAGCGATGAATAATACTGGAAATGGAACCACCAGGAACAAACTCCATGAAGATGCTTACTATGTTATCTTCTAAACTTGTTCCCAAGTACCCTACAATGTTGATGTGTGTTAGGTTTTTCAAAATCTCAACTTCTTCTTGCAGTTTCTGGTATTCCTTTTTATTCCCAGCTTGGTCACATGCATTCAGTGCTACTTGTTTCACAGCTATTAATTGTCCTTGGCTTGTAAGTCCACAGTATACCTAAATATCAAACCAGATCATTTTGAAGTAGAGCCAATAAACAACGATATACATTTTTGAATTAATTCAGCTTAATCACTTCAGCACTAGAAGTCCAAATGCCCCTCTCCCTAAATGTCAAACAGCAGTTCAAGGAATCACGTAGGGAGATGCTAGATAGACATTGGTCAAAAGTGCTGTAGTTTTTACTCCTGAGTAGGAAGTTAGACTCAATGGCATCTTCCAATTCAGTCATTTTATGACACTATAATTGTACAATTCTATTATTTCATTTCTATCCTGCAAATCAGAGTCTCAAGGAAAGTTACAACTTATATGACACCCAAATCGAAAAAAACATTACAGCAACAATATTGATTCAACCTCTTAAATAGTAAATCTGCAAGGTCAAGGACAGTGTGACCCAATCCAGGCTAACATTGGACTAGCCCAGGGGTCTGCAACCTTAAACACTTGAAGAGCCATTTGGACCCGTTTCCCACAGAAAAGAAAATACCGGGAGCCAATAATTTAACAACTGGTGTGACTGGGAGGGCATGGCCAACTCGACATCACTCAGTCCCACCCAGTCATATGACCCCCCCTGCCACGCTTACCCAGCCAGTCATTAGGGCAGAGAACCGGTTGTGAAATTATTTGCCATGCCCGGCCCCACCTCACCCCTCCCCTCCCAGCTATCTCTTGCCACACCTGGCTTCAGGTGTGTTGTTCACCTTTTTCTCTCTATGTCTCTCTGTGTCTCTCGTCTCTCTCTCTCTGATTCTGATTCTCCGGTGCCTCATCTCTTGCTGGGTCTTGCGGGTGCTTCTTCCGGCCCTTGTTGGTGCTGGACGCACCTCGGTTGCTCGGGAAGATGCACAACCTGCTCTCTGCCCCGAGATACTGCCCCAACCTATGCTGCGGCTAACGCTGCTGCTGTTGCCAGGGGCGAGTGGGGCAGGGTTGCATTGTGGCTCTGCATTGTAATGGGCTCCAGGAGGAGGAGGGGACCCCGTTTCCCCCATTGTGAAGCCCGCTAAATTTCACTGTGCTGCGCAAGGCGCTGCAACAGCAGCAGGCAGGCCATGGAGGCAGCAACAGCAGCTGCAGCGGCAGCTTCTCTCTGCAGCAGAGGGAGCCACAGCAGAGGGATAAAGAGCCACATGTGGCTCCAGAGCTGCGGGTTGCCAACCCCTGGACTAGGCAATGAGCCAGATGACTCATTCTGACAAACAATAATTCTGGGATTTGTTGGGATTCAGTCTCAGCTGATTTGAGAGTCCCAAACACCAAAGACATTCATAGCATTTTCACAATGGACCAGAGTAGAGATCTATAGATATCATCAACATACTGATGACTTATCCCTTTCCCAGGGATTTCATGTGGGTCATGAAAAAACATGGGGGAGAGGTAAAAAAACATGGGGGAGAAGGCCCCATCTTGTATAGCAGATGCTACAGGTCTGGTCCCTCTTCTCCCATAATCACCAACCATAACTGCTCACTCAGAAAGAAAAAGAACCACTTTAACATACTTCCTCCTATTTCCCAAGTCTTGAAGGAAGTGTAGTTTGCATCTGACTGAGCATGGGTCAAGTCTTTTGTTGACCAGCTTGCAGTAAAAGTGCCAAAATGTGCATATTATTATTCAGAGACACATTGGCTTTCTATCCCTAGGGCACATATACAATGGATATGTTCCTGTTGCATCTGTGGATAGAAAGGTGACCCATTTAGGGTGACTCGGTCCTTATTGGGTAAACCACACTGGACCTCTGTAAGGAGTTTTCAAGGCATCTGTCAGATAAAGTCACTTGGAATCATACAGAGGTGGTCTCTCATACAGATCTAATGGGGTGATTGTGGTAAGATCTTGCTTGGTTAACTGAAAAGTGTTTGAGCTTCTTAATACTGAGGAATGCAGCCGGTGTGCCATGCTGCCTCCTATGTTTTGGATCCATGTCCCACCTGGCTGATCAATGCTTCCTGGGAGGTGTCATGTAGTTGGATCCATGCAGTCGTAGGTGCAGTTCCTCCTGTGAAAGAAGCCGCAGTTTGCATTGTGTCTGAAACTTCTCTCCCAGGGCCAATAACTTGGAAGAGTCCAATGCCAGCCCCATGATGAGACTAGCTACTCAAGAAAAGCTGCTGCTGGATAGCTGATACATTAGCAGTATCATTAGCTTCTCCCTACTTTAGTCATAGCCTCTTGCAACTCTTGCAACTTCTCACCTTTGAAATAGGGCATCAAATCGAGGTTATCACATATGGTCACACATACACTGTTGAAACACTTATCTTCTCCCAACCAAGCTACACTAACACCTGCCAATATCATGATTTATTCCACAATTAGGTTGAACAGAGACAAGATTTTATTACCTTGGACTTGGCAGTGAATAACAACCTGGAAAACTTACTTCCAGTTGTTTCTACCTGTCCAGGATGGGCATAGACCAGGTCCCATCAAACTGCCTTTTCTGTTGTACTATCTGCCCTTTGGAACACCCTCCCACCTGAGATTAAGATGCTTGACTTTACTGGCCTTTTGGAGGGCCTTGAAGCCCTGGATATGTGTCTGGGATTCTGAGTGTGTAAAGGGTCCCATTTCCTGGTTATGCTGATACTGTCAGATTATAGTTATCTCTTAGCTGCTGTTTGTATTTCATTTTTTTCTGTAAGTGTTTTAATTGTCTGTCTTCTGATTGGGTCCGGGGACTGAGACCCAGGAGCTGGAATGTGAAACCAGTGTATGACATTGTTCCTGTCTTGCCAAGAAATGACCTGCTCTTAGTCTCCTACTTTATCTCCCCATAATCACTGGTTTGAAATGAGCAGCTATATAAATTAAATTAAACGAACAAGCAAACAAATACTTCGCTCATTTCAACTCCCATTGAAATCAGTTGTGGAGATTTTCCTCCTTAATAAGCTATGCATGTAAACATTTGTATATCTAGGATATTTAGTCAAAGGCTAGATTCCAAACAGAAGATGGATAAATCAACTGAATTAATAACTAGTTGCCTTATGTAAATAAATGTTGAGAGATCTCTCTAGTTTTAACAATATTCAGAAGCTTAATTTGATTCCAATTTTGTATCTCAGTGTCTTTTAAGTTTGTGCACCATTTTGAGAGGTTCTGTCCAAAAGGAAATATTAAAATACTTCGAATACAGTACACAAAATGCAGTCAGACTCCATATAACTTACTGTGCCATATGCTCCTTTTCCAAGGATTTCACCTTTAGTCCACAAAATAGACTCTTGGTTAATTAAACTGTTTTCTGAAAATGCAGTTTCATGTAAAAGTGGATTTCCTTCCTCATATCCCATGAAATCTGGACAAAAATTCTGCAAATGATGGCAGAAAAATAGAATACTGCTAGAGGAACAATAGAAAATAAATACAGATGGTTTTATCAGTTGTTTTGAGAGTTATGTTTACATGATGTAAATTCTACACCACAATATCTGAAATTGGAAAGAATTTCTGCTTGTTATATCACAGCCCTGAGACTAAGACTGAAGTTGCTACTATTCAATTTAAAATTATTATTCAGAGGCACATGGTTTTATATCTCTAGGATGATTATACAATGGATTAGCACTGTCAAAAATTTATTAAGTAATTTTCCTAATTTAATTTGATTGGGAGCCACCGAGAGTGGCTATATAAATATTTTAAATAATAAAATAAAAGTAACTAAAAATATAGTCTAAATAAAGAAAATGAACATCAGATGCTGAAGACAGCAAAGCATCATGATCTCCCTGCCCTGCTTAGTGTGTGAACAAATCAGGTTATCTGCTGGGCTAGAAAAATATTATTAGTTTGATCCAGCAAACAAATTCTTATGCTTTAACGTTTTTAAATAGGGATCTAAGAGAATGAAGAGCCCATTTTGCTCAAAGAAAGAACAAATAAGAAGAAAAATGTGGAAACTGAAGTACAGCAAAGCCTAAATATTAGACTATCTGTAATATTATAAATATAGGATGCTATAGTGCTCACTTACCTTATTATTTTTAATTTTTGCTGTTCTCCAGTCTCTACTTTGTGCCTCCACATTTATGTTTCTGGTCATTGAGCTAGAATTGTTGCCATCTGTCCCACTCCGAGAAAGCAGTTCAGTGACTGAGCAACAGAATATGTCTTCTGTTACTTCCTTATAATCTTCGTACCCAAAGATATTTGTATATGACTGAGAGACTGAGTTTGCAACATAGTAAGTCCATGCAGTTGTCATATTTGCTACACTGACATTTTCAAGCTGGATATTTTCTAGAGAAGCTGAGTTTATTTGGTCTGTAAAAAAGGATGTGGACAGCTTTTGATTATACTCATAGTGTAAAATCTGGCTTGCTTCCTGCTCCACAAGGCAATCAACTGTTTTGTTTTGTACATCCCTTAAAGTCCTATTGTTGTTTGCATTATTTGGTTCATTTGTATTTTTCACACAGCTTAAGAAAGGAGCATATTCTGCATGAACTTTAACTTCTGGCCAAAGTAACTCCTGAACATTGGTGGCAAATGCTTTCATAGGAAAAGCATCTTCATCTCCATCATCTGCATCATCTGATGTATATTCCAAAGAGGCTTCTTCAATTGGTGACAAGCCTGAATTAGGAAATACTTTGTTTTGCTTAGCAAGTTCAAACTCAATGGAAATCTGAGCTTGCTGATCGGTATCTTCACAAATTGACTCAGTGCTCTCTTTTGGCTGAATCTGCAGATCAGCAGAAGAGACAGTCACATTTTTGCCTTGTTCTAGACCGCAACCTGTTAACTTGGACGCCTTTTTTGGTGCAACTTCCTTCTCCTTCAACTTTGGTTTAATACCAATGTTCTTGTGAGATTTAGAGTATGTTTTCTTCTGGGGACTTTTTATTCTGCTACTCTTCTTCCCATTGAAACAGTTGGATTTATATTTCATATCATTATGCCATCCAGTTGGAGCAGAACGCACATTCCTGTTACTCTTATTCTCACCACACCCATCAGGCTTACGGGAATATACCGGAGTCCCAAACATTTCATAAATGCCAGGACCTTTGTCATTAGAATGTATTTCTTTGAACATGTCACTGTATTTCAGATTCAAATGGTCTACTGGGGATTGTGCTTGTCCAACAGGCAACGGAGAGATTGTTTTTCTCAAACTAACAGAATTTGGGGAAATACAGGGAAGCACTTGCTTTGTAGAACTCTGACCATTATGCTGGAAGCATTTTTTCTCCTGTTGGAGATTATTTTTCTGAAGTTTTGAAGATATCTCAGTCTCTTCATGAGACAATCCTAAAGAATGAGAAATAGGATTTTTTATCTTATTTTGATGCTGAATGGAACTCTTGCCCCAAATCATTAACTTCTGAGCCATTTTGGTACACAGTTTAGTGTTTAAAAGACATCTGTTTCTATTTCCTTTATATCTGCCACTCTTCTTGTGAGCAAAAATATTGAAGCTTTGGTTTATGTTAGACAGCATGCTCTTTCTTTGGGAAAAGCATTATCTTGCTTTCAGCAGCTTCAGATTCAATTACATTTTCTATTCAAACCATCTGTTGGGCAAACAGTGGTATCAGATGATTCAAGACCTACTAAGATCATTAAAAAGTCATTAAAGCATGATCTTTGTTAGCTCTGCTTGCAACAGCACTTCCAAATCCAGCCTTTTTTTACACTTTTGTTGTGATGTTTTCACCTCTGATGATTCTCCTTTGCTTAATCTAATTTAGGGATACTCTTACTTGTTAAATCTTTTCCCCGCACACTTAGACTTAAAAATATATTTATCTTGAAGGATTAACATTCTGATTCTTTTGCTTCAGGAAATATTTCACTTGGGCTCTAACAACTATCAGAACAATCAAAATCACAACTATTGTTTAAAATATTATCTATATTCTCAGAGATCACTAGTATTTTGTGGGTTGCACAATTGGTAGATAGATATGCCTCAGATCTGTTGCATTTCGACTGGAATTCAATTTCTTGGGCTTTGGAGTAGCCATAGACTATGCAATATTATTCTGAGTAATGGATATGAATGCACAGAGAAGCTTCCAGATGTATTACTGAGGGTGTGATAAACAGACTTTAAGGTATCCCTGCCTGCTGACCATCTGCCTGGAGGTCAATTTTCTTGAATGGTGAATGAGAGTTCAGAATATGTGAAAGATCATTAGCATCATTGTCTTTTTAGTGTTCTTTCTTACTGGAGGAAGTTGTATTGCTTTGATAGGTTGTCAAAAAGTTTCTGTAAGTTGCAGAAAATAATAGAAAACTGTTATTAATATTTTACCCAGAAACCTCCTATGTGAATTAAATATAATACTTAATAAAAACAGCATTTACTTTACTTTTTAAAAGTTACAATGGAAAGAAGAACAACCAATAAAAGCATCCATTTATCAGCCGGGTCCCATTCTGTGCCTAAAATGTATAAAATCCAGGCTTAGTGGAACAAAAAGGTACAAAACTGGTATATTTAACACATTCACTGTTTTAGTTTAAACCACTTAAAAGCTAAGTGAACGCAAAATGGAATCCAAAGAATTATTAGGACACAAAATTATTCTGTAGAGGCCAAAACTACTATTTGTAGAATTCCCAAAAAGCACGGACAGTGGAATTCTGGGAATTGTGAGCCAGTTGGGTGATTTTGGGCCATTCATTCACTCTCAGTCCAACACACCTCACAGGACTGTTGTTGTGGGGAAAATAGGTGGAGGAAATAGTATCAGGTATGTTTGTCCCCCTTAAGTTATTTATAAAAGTAATAAAAGCTGGGTAAAAATAAATAAAAAATGGAGATACAAAAGAATGAACACAATGGGCTTCCAAACAATGGGGCATTCCTTTTATATTGTGTATGTCAGCTGAGATTTTATAAAAAAGATTCCAGTGGCAAACTCACTCATCTCAAGATGCTGTTTGTCTCCTTTATGCTATTTACAACATCCATAGTTGAGTAATAGGTGGAAATAGTACAAAGTATATTTCTTAATTATAACTCATCCTACCAATTGAGAGGCAGTCCAATGCAAATTTTCATCTAGCAAGGGAGATCAAAATATTCCAAATTCCACTTAGTTATAGGTTTATGACATCACCAACAAATATAGTTTTAGGTATTATTAACAAAACTAATAAACATAATTCTAGCAGAATCCATAGACCTGTTGTATCACAAATACAATGGATGAATTAAAACTATGTACCATAGTTCAAATACTGTAGATCAATGTAGTTGCAGTAAATTTTATATTAAAGCAGCTTTTTTGTTGACATGTCCTATACAATCTGTTGAATTTTATTTACTGGGAAGAAAAATAAAGATGTTCTATTGAAATTCTATCTTACCTTCAATTTGATTCTCCCAATATAGACTTTCAAGAAAGGAAGAAACATGATTGTAGAGCTGCTAAGCTCTGAAGATCCTTCCTCTGTCAGCACAAATCCTTCTGATATTGAGAGTTAGGTTCTGGCTGTTTAGTTTACAAGCTGTCACCAAGGTAACACTCTTTTGGGTATTTTGTACAGTGAGTGACTGAACAAAGAGGCTTAGCTGGGCTGGGAAAGCAAATGAGAAATCTAGATCTTAGATTAACAAGCTTGAGGTTTGCAGCAAAATTCTAAGAATATACATCACACATAAAATGCATCATCTCACTTATTCTTTGGGTAACCATGAGAAAATGAATGCTTTCTGGAAAGTTGATAAAAAGAAATTCTCTGTTAACTTTTGTTTTAATTGCATCCCATGAGTCAGAATCCTCTTTGAAATATTTCCTGTAAGCCGCCTTGGGTCACCATGTGTGAATAGGCGGCAATATAAATTTCCTAAAATAAATAAAATAAAATAAATAAAAGTGAATGACCGTGCCATTCAGTATCTGGATTGGGCAACTCAAATGTGGGCTGCATTGATAATAAGCAGTTAGGCTTCTGTGTTGTGTGTGTGTGTAGGAGGGAGAGACAGACAGACAGACAAAGCATGGCTTTTATTTACCTATTTGTTGCTCAGAAATAATTGAAACGAACCTTAAAAGGAAACCTATCTTCTACGTATTGAATTTGTGTATGATTGGAGACCACTTCTTGTAAGTAACAGTACTGAGGTGGCACAGAGAAAAACAGACGCCTTAGGGCCTAGTCTCTATTGCCTTAGCATCAGGGTCCACCTCTCTTTCGCCACATAGAAGCTCCTAGGATGACTTAAAGCCAGCCATAGATTTTGTGAGGCGCAGAGGAAACCATCTACCCCATCTTAATTTCCCACAGATTAAATTTGCTCATTTTTGCGACGATAAATTAACATCAGGACATCTACCAATGGAGCTTGACTCCCTGACCACATTCCTGCAGTTTTTCCTGACAACACAAGACGGACCGCCAGGGATTATTTCCACAAGCCTCTTCATCCCAAGCCTAAACAGACCCCCCCCCCCTCCTCCCACGCAATACGGCGACCCAGCAACAAAAGAAGGCGGGGGGGGGGAAATCCCCTCAGACTCTCCCCCCGACTCTTGCCCCCCCCCCGGCCCCGCGCCGCTGTGCCACGTGCCGCGCCGCGCGCCGTCTTGTCTCCCTCCCATCATGCCCTTCGGGACGCTGCTTCTCAAGATGGCGGCCGACAGTGAGGTTCGTTCGCCGGTTGAAACCCCTTCCCCCCCCCCCCCCCCCCCCCCCCCTCTCTCTCTCTCTCTCTCTCTCTCTCTCTCTCTCTCTCTCTCTCTCTCTCTAACCCTCTTCTTTTTCCGCTCGGTGCCTCACTTGCTGCTTCGTTCTTTTCTTTTCTTTTATTTTTCCACAGCCAGAGTCCGAAGTGTTCGAGATCACGGATTTCACCACGGCCTCCGAGTGGGAGAGGTAGGGGCCTCACCTTTCCGCGTTGTCTCTTTTCCCCCTTCTTATCTGCGTTGGCATCGATGCAGTTAGGTTTAGGGACCCCTCGTTGCCCCGGGTCTTTCGTCTGGCTTCTGTTTTGGATTTTATTTTATCTGGAATTGCTTTGTCGGATGCAAATGTAAATGGGTAACTTACGAGAAAAGAGTTTGTTGGAGTGTTGCATTGCCGACAGTGGTTGGTCATATTGGAGGAGAGGACTCGTAATAGCAGCATTTGTGTGGAAAATATGGTAGGGCATTCTTAGAATTGGAGAGTTCCATTGAAGGCCCTTTTTTGCTTAGAGTTTCCCGTATTTAAGGGATGCCTATAAATATCTTCTGTAGATTGATTATACAGTTACTTAATATATACATTTACTTAACATTGGACAGGTGAAAAAGTTTCCAGGTACTTGGCAACTCAGGTATGGTAAGGATATTGTTTGTGCTGGGTGAAGGATTGAGTTCACAAAAGATACAGAAGACAAATTTGACAAAATATTTGAAAAGCATGTAGAATAAATGCTGATACAGTGCCTGTAATATAAAGTTGCTCGGGGTAGTTATTTACTTCTTTATTTATATTTCAATTAGGTTGCCAAACTTGTCAACAACTTTGGGTAGTATATAGAATGAAAAATGAAAGTATAGAGCAGTGGTCTTCACCACAGGCTATATCAACTTCCAGGATCCTTGCTACATTTCTAGGGGCCGCAGTAAGTTTTTGAGAGAGCAATCGAAACTTAATTGCCAGGCATATGATATTTGTGCCATAATTCACATCTTATTCTCAGTACGGATTCATTGTCTGCATAGAATTAATCGTTTTTGTTAGCTATTACAAATACTTTGTTTTTATACAACACAGTTTAAATTAACAAGAGGGCTAGCTTGGTTCAATGGATAAAACATCAGGCTAGAAATTGGGAGACTGTGAGTTCTAGTCCTGCTTTAGGCAGATAGTGACTGGGCTAGTCACTTTCATTCAGTTCTAGGAAGGAGGCAATGGCAAACTTTCTTAAAAAAAAAAAGACTTAGCAAGAAAACTTCTAGAATAGGACACAGTTGAACAGAATTTAAAAATGGTTTGAATAAAAAGTGCATTTTTTTCCAGCTAACAGTGACGCTGAGAGGAGTCACAAAGAGAAATGAGTCTCAAAGGGTGCCCTGAATAAAAAAAGGTTTCTGTTGAGCAGTGAGGAAAATAGCATTAGGGTTGTTTGAATCTCTGAAGGTGGAAGGCTGCTGTTTCATTAGGTCAGTGCTGTGACAGAGAATTATTCCCTTTCTGGGTTCTATTAGGTTCCTTATTGAAGTGACTCAGAATATACAGAATATATCAACTGTCTGATATTACAGGGTGCAAATATGAAATATCTTTATATTTCAACATTTATGTAAGGATGCCTGTTTCAACATTTATGTAAGGATGCTCTGAAATTATGCTATATTAAGCAGAAATGTGATATCTAGCTATGACCAATTTATTTATTTTATTATTATTTATTTATTTATTATTTAAATTTCTATGCCGCCCAACTCCCGAGGGACTCTGGGCGGCTTACAACAGGAATATATATATAAAACATTAAAAAACCTTATAAAAACATTTAAAAACTAATGAAGTTAAGTAATTTTTATGTGTTTCAGCTACTGTCCATATTTATTAGAAATAGTTATCTGTTAATTCTGAGTATACTTTCTTAAAAGTAAATTCCATTGCATTCAATAGAACATATTTTCTAAGATATAGGAAAATTAATCAAGTTGGCATCTCAGTGCAATAGTATTTTGTATGTGCTATTGCTGTTTGTTTTTTCAGTATATTTGTTTTTGTTCAAGGCAAAGGAATATGTACAGGAATATTTACATATTAATTAAATATAAAATGGGAAATGAACAGGGCAAGGTGCTAATATAACCACTATGATACCATACATGTTATGACTTCAAGCTCTATTAATTCTCTCCATCAGATCAAGCTGTGATCTTTAGCAAATGTCATTAGACAGTGATCAAGTAGATGAAAGTGAGGCTTAACGTTCCAAATGAATCAGAGGAGACAATAGCTATGCAACTTGCAAAATAATTGGTTCGTCAGTTTGGCTAAACTGAATATAAAAAATCTGTTTTTGATTAATTCATATCATTATTAGGATCTGATTCACCATTTCAAAGTGCAGGTAGTCCTCAATTTAAAGCCCTTCGTTTAATGATTGATTGAAGTTACTATGGCACTGAAAACAGTGATTTATGATTGTTTTCACACTTATGATCATGCAGCAGCTCTGGTTACCCGATGATGGTTGCATTGTTCCAGGTCATGTGATCACTATTTGAAACCTTTCCAGCCAGCTTCCGACAAACAAAGTCAATGGGGAAAGTCAGATTCACTTAATGATGGCATAATTCACTTAACGGCAGTGATTTGCTTAACAACTGTAGCAAAAAGATTATAAAATGGGGCAAAACTCACTTAACAATTACCTTACTTAACAATGGAAGTTTGGGGCTGAATTTTGGTAAGTTGAGGACTATGGGTCAGCACTGCTTTTGACTTCTTTGTTTATTAACTTGTGTTGAGTTATGCCTGTGCCTGGAATGCCAATTCAGGATAATGACATTTACTTTTAATGCTTTGTGTGATATTTCCCTAATAATGTTTGATTCTTCAATACATTTCTTCTAGCTTAGCCTTCCCCCCCCCTGAATATGATCAGTTGTAGATCTGTTCTTTGGAATTATTTGATCATAAATTAGTTCAAAAGACCCTAGCTCTGATACATGGTTGTGTATAGTACATTGTCTTGATCTTTTTGTGATCCATCATTTGATAGTTGTTGTTTTAAACTTTGGAAAAAATGTATTAAATATGAATTTTCCTTTAAATTAAGCAAAAAAAAAAGGACCGTATTTTTTGGAATATAAGATGCACCTTCCCCCCCCTAAAGTGGGTGAAAATTTAGGTGCGTCTTATAGACTGAATACAGGCGTTTTTGGCCTTCCAAACCCTCCGCACGTCATGTTTTCACCCTCCCCGGCCCCCAGAAGCACACTGCAGTGCTCCACACGGCCCGTTTTTGGGCTCCCAAGCCCTCCGCGCGTCGCGTTTTTGCCCTCCCCATCCGCAGAAGCACTCTGCAGTGCTCAGCACGGCCCATTTTTGGGCTCCCAAGCCCTCTGCATGTTGCGTTTTTGCCCTCCTAGGCCCCCAGAAGCACTCTGCAGTGCTCCACATGGCCCATTTTTTGCCAAAAACGGGCCCATTTTCGCCAAAAACGGGCCCGTTTTTGGGCTCCCAAGCCCTCTGTGTGTTGCGTTTTCGCCCTCCCCGGCCCCCAGAAGCACTCTGCAGTGCTCCACATGGCCCATTTTTTGCCAAAAACGGGCCCGTTTTTGGGCTCCCAAGCCCTCTGTGTGTTGCGTTTTCGCCCTCCCCGGCCCCCAGAAGCACTCTGCAGTCCTCTGCATGGCCCGTTTAGCACTGCAGAGTGCTTCTGGGGGCTGGGGAGGGCAAAAACGACACATGGAGGACAAAAACTATTTTTTTCTTGTTTTCCTCCTGTAAATTTAGGTGCGTCTTATAGTCCGAAAAATATGGTATGTTGTTGGATTATGTTTATTTTTAGAAACATGGATTTTAATACTAATGATTTTCAAACGTTTTCTCATTAGATTTATTTCCAGAGTTGAAGAAGTTTTGAATGACTGGAAACTTATTAACATTTCTTCAGGCAAACCTTTAGAAAAGGTAAGGATGTTTGCTCTGGAATTATTTAGAGGCCAATATAAACATAAGAAAAAGTAAATCACAGTGAGTCAACATGTGAAAATACAGTGTGGCATTAATTTAAATTAGCAAAATAATTTTAGTTGCTAGTTCACTAGTTAGGAATATTCTGTGATTATTTCTAGTAAAAAGACACTTGTTTCACATAATCTGAATATATTTTTATTACTGAATGATAAAGATGGCATCTTTACAAGATACATAACATATAAAGCAATTATTTCATTAGGTCTTTTTCAGATTCATTGAACACCAAAAATGGAATGCTATTCCTAAGTGTCAGGCAAGCAAATGTGTACTTGTGAAATCATTAGGAGCTGAGTCAGTTCCAGTTCAATTGATTGCTCTGAATGTTTTGAGGAGTTATATAAGGAGAATTAGAATCATCAGCTTTTAAATTATATTCATAATCATTTTTTCTGTTCTGTCTTTGAGCTGTGATCGTTTTTATGAAACATTTTAAGAAAAGATTTTATTTTTTAAATAATTGATTTATATCTACTTTGATTTAAAAATGAAACAAAAGTACTAATCAATAGGTTAGGAAGAAAGAGCCAATGGAGGTTTAAAGGAATAAAATTATATTTCTATTTTGTTAAATTTTTCAGAATTTTTATATGAATAAACATAAAAATGCTTTTTGGAGTAGCAGTGGATTTTTTTTTACCAGGGGTGGGATTCAGCTGGTTTAGATTGGTTCAGGTGAACCGGATGCTAATTTTACATCTGGTTCGCCGAACGGGTAGTTGCAAGGACTGGCTGGCCCTGCCCACCCCTCCCCTCCCAGGAGTCTCCACGTGGCCCGTTTTGGATGCCAGGTAAGTGCAGGGCCTGCGTGGAGGCTCTGGGAGGGCAAAAAACAGGCCTTCCGGAAGTCTGGAAACAGGCCCGTTTCCGGCCTCCGGAGGGCCTCCGTAGCCCAGGGGAGGCCGTTTTCGCCCTCCCGGAGGCTCGAGGAAAGCCTCCGGAGCCTGGGGAGAGCGAAAAATGGGCTTCCTGGAAGTTCTGGAAGTCTGGAAATGGGCCCGAAAACACACCCCCCGCCGCCATGGTGCAGGAAGCCGAGTAGGCCACGCCCACCATGGCCACGCTCACCCAGCAACCGGGCAGAGAACCGGTTGCTAAAATTTTTGAATCCCACCCCTGATTTTTACTATGGTATTTCCTATGAAATGTGATTAAAAGTAGTTCAGATAACTTTTCTGATCACATAATTATGTCTGATATATAGGGTGTATATACCACTGAAACATGGGAAGAGAAATCTGATGAAATTACTTTTGCTGATTTTCGGTTCTCCGTGACGCATCATTATCTAGTCCAAAAATCAACTGATAAAAATGCAAAAGATGAACTAGTAGAAGGTGGGTACATTTTTAAGTGCTCAAAAAAATCTTTAGCTCATAGCATCTATTTTTTTATTTATTAAATTTATATGCTGCCTATCTCAGTGTCAAGTGACTCTGGCTAGCTCAGAACATCAATTTTTAATGTGATACACTGTGAAGTTAGTACTTATAGACAATGTTATACTCTAATAAATTACATATTTGATAGCTTGCTTATTAAAGGAGCATACAGATATATGGTAACATTTTTAAAAAGAAGGTATCAACTTCCATTTTCATTAGACAATTGAAGAGGGAAATATATAGGTTGATAAGAACTGATTTGGTGTAGTTTGATACCAGTTTGAGCTGACACAAAGTCAGCTGGATGACCTTGGACTAGTTGCTCTCAGCCCTAGGAAGTAGCAATGGCAAACCACTTCCAAAATCTTACCTTAAAAAATGCAAGAACTTGTCCAGGGACTGACTGACTCAAAGGACCCAAAATCAAAACTAAGGGCTGATATGCTTATTTTTTATTTAGTAGTTGTGAAAGTGTATTTATGAGGACAAGTAGTATTTACAATTGTACAATAATTAAACTGATTGATGTCTTATTAAATTTAATTAAATTGTTTATTTATTTGGACTGAAAATCAAATTACCCATGTTGGCTATTTAATCAAAACCTTTGTTCTGGTTGAAACCTTAAAGACTTAATTGTTTCATCTTTAATGGTTTAACAGATGCTCTTCCTGTTGCTATGCAAGATCTTCTATGCATGAACAATGATTTCCCTCCTAGAGCTCACTGTCTAGTAAGATGGTATGTCTATTATTTAAAATCTTACATTTTAATTTAAGAAATTAATTGTAAGAATTTTTAATTATGATTAAATAATACATTTCATAGACTAATTATTTATGCCACAAAATGCAAGATATCAAAAAGAATATTGTTAACATAGTGGTTTTGCCTGATTTTAGATCATGTCAAATCTTTAGTGGGGCTTAGCAGAGAGACCATTGTTTTAATATTTAAATAATAGTGAGAGATAGATGCATCTTAATCCTCTTAATCTTTGAAATCTAAATTTAGTGGAATATTTCATTTGTCCTAGGTATGGCTTGCGTGAACTTGTAGTTATTGCACCAGCAGCAAACAATGAGGCAGTTCTTAGCGAATCCAAATGTAATCTCCTTCTGAGTTCAGTTTCTATTGCATTGGGCAACACAGGCTGGTAAGTAAAGTTTTACCAATAGAAGAGAATATTTGTAGCTCAGGGTTGAACTGTGGAGTCCTTGGTACTCTCTGAGCTTGTTTGTTTTTGTGCAGATGTTTCATTATCCAGCTAAATAACATCTTCAGTGCTGGAAGGGAACAGGACTAGACCTCTGTTTATATACAGTGGTAAAGTTAAGTTTTATAATCCTGCATTATCTCTTGTAGCAAAGTAGATGCACATGAAGAACCTTGTTTTACTAGCTTGCAGAAACAAGACAAGATGCTAACAACAAGCCAAAAAAAAGAAAAAAAAGAAATTATATAAAATTGCTTCTTTGCTGAGTTTTCAGTGTGGTTTCCCCCCTCAAACTCTACATTAGTGATTTTAATCAGTCTAGTGCTCCAAGAGTACAATCATCTTTATTTGAAAACTTTTTCAATATTTTTCAGCCAGGTGCCAGTATTTGTGCAAATTCATCACAGACAACGGAAAATGTATGTTGGGGAGTGTCAAGGTCCTGGAGTCAGAACTGACTTTGAAATGGTTCATCTTCGCAAAGTACCCAGTCAGTATAGTCACTTATCTGGATTGTTGGACATCTTCAAATCTAAGATTGTGAGTATAGTTTGTGTATGCACATGGTAGGTGCATGAAGATGCCCCAAATGATCTTCCCAAAAGTAGCAAGTGCAATAACTCTTATGCTACAGTTAGTTCTCAACTTACAACCACAGTAGAGACCAGAAAATAAGTTGTTACGGTAAGTATTGTGTTCATTAAGTGAGGCACCATCTGACTGTACCTGACTTTACAACCTTTTTTTGCCATGGTCGTTAAGTGAGACATCACTTGACCACAACTTGTAACCTTCTGCCAGCTTCCCTGTTGACTTTGCTTGTCAGAAGCCAGATAGGAAGGTCAGAAATGACTCATCATTTGATTGCAGGATGCTGGAACTATTGTAAGTGTGAGCTGGTTGCTAAGCACCTGGATCACTATTGTGACCTCAAGGATGCTGCGATGGTTGTAAATGCAAGGATTGATTGTACGTTACTTTTCCAGGACTGTAGCAACTGTGAACAGTTGTTAAATGAATGGTCATTAAGCAAGGACTATCTGTATTTTGAATGGGCCACTTTAGGTGAGGTTACTCAGAAATGCCATGCAGATTAAACATTTTTGAAGATTGTGCTATATCATGTACCATTTATAATTTATTCAGACTTTAGTTTTCCTTAGTTTTTATTCCTACTCTTTTTGATCTGATTAAATATGAACAGTATAAGTAGGGAAAAGTTTAAAAATTTAAAGTTCTGCCTTTTCACTTCAATACAGAATGATTAAAAATGACTTGTGTTGTTCTCTGTCACATATCCAATGCCCGGGGAAAGTCTTTCATCTCACAAATTATGTCATTTCAAATACAATGCTCACAAGAGATACATTTTTTGTGAATCAGTCTTAGTTTGAACTCTAAACTGGTTCAGAAGGACATTGGTACAATTCAGCTGATTGCAAAAAGTATTCATATACAATTTTGAAAATCTATTCTTCAGAAATATTTTCTGTTGTATTATCTGGGTTAAAACACAAGATTAGGAATGCCTAATGTTTTGGACCTCACATTTTTTTGTGATTATTCTTATTGGTATGTTTTCCAGGGCTGCCCGTTAACTCCACTGCCTGCAATTAATATAAGTATTAGGCTTACATATATACTTCAAGATTGGCAGCAGTATTTCTGGCCTCAACAACCTCCAGGTAGGAAACTGATTTATTTGTATTGTAATTTCATGTTGTGGAATTTAGTACAAAAGTAGATCAGAACCAAAGAAACATGCAACAAGAATTCTTTTTTTCTTTCCCCTGTTCTGTTTATAGGACAAATAAATTAAAAGTTTAACGTATATTAAATATTATGTGACAGCTGCTTTGAGGCTAGGGTAAGGGGGGAAAAGACTTTTGTTCCTCACTGTAAAACACAATAGCAAAAGAATAATTTTATTTGTAGTGTCCTTGGCTGTTTTCTTGGAGACCTAGGTAGGTAAACTAGGTAACATCTAGATGTTACTTAGTTTGATAATGAAACATCTGCAAGAAACTCAGAGAGCACCAAGGATTCCAATTTACCTTTGAGCTACAAATATTTTCTTCTATAATTTTATTTGTCTTTTTTGCAGTTTTTTTATTTATCTTTTTTATTTATTTTATGGTATTTTTAGCTTTGTGACATTTACTTCTGATTTCTGGCAGAAAACACCTATTGGGCAAAATTTATTTGCCTAACGACCACCATAAAGTACTATCAAAAAATATTCCAATTATGCTCATAAGTTGAGGGTTACCTGTAAAATGAAGTCTTCATTATTACATTAACAGGTTACCACATGTATTGGGATTCCTCTTCATTCTTTGTAGTAGATTTAGTTGCTCAAGAATCTGTTATACTGATACAGGTTGTCCTCAACTTACAACAGTTCATTTAGGGACTGTTTGAAGTTACAACAGCACTGAAAAAAGTGACTTATGATCTTTTTTCACATGACCATTGCAGCATCCCCATGGTCACATGATCAAAATTTGGGCACTTGGCAACTGGCATGTATTTATGATGTTTGCAGTGTTCTGGGGTCCCATGATCCCCTTTGGCGACCTTCTGACAAGCAAAGTTAATGAGGAAGCCAGATTCATTTAACAACCATGTTACTAACTTAACTGCAGTGATTCACTTAACAACTGTGGCAAGAAAGGTCATAAAATGGAGCAAAATTCACTTATCAACTGTTTCACTTTGCAACAAATTTTGGGCTCAATTTTGGTCGTAAGTCAAGGACTATCTGCACATATTTTCTACTACCATTGCAAACTGAAGAATCTGAACTTTTTTCAAGAAGAGGTTGTGTAGAAATTGTATGAAACTTTTTTAAAATCTCTTCACCTTACTGTCCCTCATAAAAGGTGAAATCAACATTAAGCAGAAGATTAAACTTTTGTGTCTAAGATGATCTTACTGGTTTGTTGTGGCAATATCATCCTTTCCTCAGATGGTAGGAATTAGAATATATATTTAATGTGGAATAATATGACAAAATATTTATAATATATGTATGTATGTATAACTATATGAACTGTATAGACAACTATATGTTTTGCCAATAGATATAGATGCTTTAATTGGAGGTGAAGTTGGAGGCGTAGAATTTGGAAAGTTACCATTTGGTGCCTGTGAGGATCCTATTAGGTAAGAAGTTTTTATTATTATTATTATTTCAGACGTCTTTTTAACAGAACTATTGTTTATGCAACTACATTGTGTAACATATAATAAGGTGTTTGATAAGTCTTGCTATCCATGTATTAAAGTTACTAGATTTCTTCTGTAAACTCACTGTTAGAGAACACAATATTATGGCAATGAATAGGCATGCGTAAATTCTCTTTAAAATTATTCAGTGAGTGATAGGAAAATATTGGATCTCCGCTGCATATATTAAGAAATAAACATTGGTATGTATAAAATAGTAATTTTGAATTTCCATAGACCAGTGATGGCTAACCTTTTTGTTGTCGTGTGCCGAAAGAGTGCTTGCGCGTCAGCACGCGTGCGTGCCAGCACCCATAATGCAATGTGCCCTCCCTGCGCATGCGCACACGACTCCCCCGCCCCCAAGCAGGCCCCCCCAAGCCCCCGCGGCCCCGCCCCCCCCCCC
>QLTV01004146.1:2406655-2439220 GCA_003457575.1 Thermophis baileyi
AGATAGATAGATAGATAGATATAGGTTAGATATAGATTATATCTATATCTAACCTATATATATCTATATATCTATGTCACGCGGTGGCTCAGTGGCTAAGACGCTGAGCTTGTTGATCGAAAGGTCGGCAGTTCAGCGGTTCGAATCCCTAGTGCCGCGTAACGGGGTGAGCTCCCGTTACTTGTCCCAGCTTCTGCCAACCTAGCAGTTTGAAAGCACGTAAAAAATGCAAGTAGAAAAATAGGGACCACCTTTGGTGGGAAGGTAACAGCGTTCCGTGCGCCTTTGGCGTTTAGTCATGCCGGCCACATGACCACGGAGACTTCTTCGGACACCGCTGTCTCTTCGGCTTTGAAACAGAGATGAGCACCGCCCCCTAGAGTCGGGAACGACTAGCACATATGTGCGAGGGGAACCTTTACCTTTATATCTATCTATCTATCTATCTATCTATCTATCTATCTATCTATCTATCTATCTATCTATCTATCTATCTATCTATCTATCTATCTATCTACATATATACATTATACATATACACATATACATTGTGTGTGTGTGTGTGTGTGTGTGTGTGTGTGTATGTATAAAAAAAATCTAAAGATAACCACATTTGTGAAATGTATAACAGTGGAAACTAATTTTATTTTTATTTCTTTAGAATTAGCCATAGGATAACCAGTTAATGCTTCCCCCCCCCCCTTGGTCTACCGCTACATGTGATGCTTGGCTTTTCTTGCAGTCAGGAAGCTGTCTTAATCCAAGCTGATCCGTCACCTTCCTTTGTCTTCTCCTATTTCCTATTATGCAAAAACTTCAGCAGTTTGTTAAATGACTGAATTGTATTTGCATTCAGAAAGTATTAGGTTTTGGACTGACTTATCTGGCTTTGGAATACAGAGGTTGAATAACAGGTTCTAAGCATGTGAAAGCCACATTCAGTTCTTTTGTTCATTGTTTTTGTTCCCTAATGAGAGATAAAAAGTCTTAACAGGAATTCCTCTTTCTCTACTTCTTCAGGAACCAGCTCCTATGACAGAAGATCTGTTAGAAGAACAGTCCGAAGTATTGGCTAAGCTGGGAACGTCAGCAGAAGGAGCTCATCTTCGAGCTCGCATGCAAAGTGCTTGCTTGCTGTCAGATATGGAATCTTTCAAAGTAGGCACAGATTGCCAGGGTCATCATGAAATGAATACAGGTAGTCCTCAGCTTAGCACTACAATTGAGCCCCAAATTTCTGCTGCTAAGCGAGACTGTTGTTAAGTGAGTTTTGCCCCATTTTACCACAGTTGTTAAGTTAGTAGCACAGTTGTTAAGTGAATCTGGCTTCCCCATTGACTTTGTCAGAAGGTTGCAAAAGGTGATCATATGACCCTGGGACACTGCAGCCGTCATAAATATGAAGCATTTGCCAAGTATCCAAATTTTGATCATGTGACCACAAAATGCTACAGTGGTCATAAGTGTGAAAACGGGCTTAACTCACTTTTTTTTAGTGCCATTGTAACTTCGAACAGTGATTAAACAAATGGTTGTAAGTTGAGGACTACCTGTACAGTAGCATAAGCAACTCATGCAACATATTTAGCAGGATATTTCTTCTTTTCTATCATTCTCCCCCCCCCCCCCCCCCATTTTACTCATTAGTCTTTGTTCCACTGCCATCTGTACTAGACATGCTGTAAATGAGAAATGTGGTAGGTTCTCTGGCATGTTTGTTACTTGGCTTTTTTGTTCAGTAAAATATTCATTGCCAGTTGTCTGTGTTAATTTTAGTCAACATTCTCTCACTTTTTTTTTGATAAGCTTGCTCATCCAAATTATGCTTATTCGGATCAAAAAATATGTTTATGGATTGGTTGACTGTCTTTTCTGTGAATTAAGTATAGTTTAATTGGAACTTGAAGGAAGCAGAAGCTAAGTGCCCAGTATTAATGTTAAATCTTACAGCAGCTGTCTATTGTATTTTAACACTTATTTGTAGTTCATTCTTTGGCACAGTATAGAAAATTAGAAACACTTGAAGAGAAACTAGGTCATAAAATACATTGCAGTCAACAATCCCTCCTTTTCTTTCAAAAATATACAGAAGTAGAAGCTGGATCCTATCCTAGACTCCCATTTTACAACCATGTAGACCCTATTTGGGGCAACTGAACCTTCTTTATTTATTTTAAAGAACAAAATGGTGATAAACACATTTGTTTTTATATCCATGACATTCATTGTGTCCTTCCAGTTTGGAATGGATTGGAATGTTCCCTCAGTCCCAGCCTTTCCAATCAATGGTGAAGGAATCAGGGAATTGCAGTTCATCAACATCTGAAAGGCTACAGGTCGCCCTCTCATGGTACAGAAGGTAGTTGAGCTTTTAAAGAACTCCAATTTCTGAAATAGCCTTAATTTTAAATACATTAGAAACTTACCAGTGATCAGAATAAGCTTTGCATTGAAAAGTTGGAGTCATTGTAAAAAAAATCAAACCTAGATCTGATTCATATGTGTTATAGAGCCATTTGCAAATTTATAAGCAATAGTCACGTCTAGAGTTATCTTAGACGAGTTGAAAATTACAATGTTAGAAAGGTAGGCAGTCATTTTGAATGTTTCGCGTTCAGGTTTTAAAAGATGAGAGTGTCACTATATAACGTCTTTGACCGTCCTTTATGCTTTCTTATTTTTCAAAAAAGAATTGTCTGGAAAATCCATATCAGGTGTTACCCTGGACATCTACTAATACGGCCCCACAGGATGATAAAAAAATAAAGGAAGTTTTTTATGTATATTAACACTGTTACGCATTTTATATGCGGCCCAGGACAACTCCCCTTCGCTCAAGTTTGGACAGCCATGGCCTATATACAAATAAGCATGATCTCCCCCCCCCCCCCCCCCCCCCCCCCCCTCCCCCCCTATTCTCCCACCCCCCCCCCTGTCCCCCCCCGTCCCTCCGTCGCCCCCCCCCCCCCCCCCCCCCCCCCCCGTTCCTCTTAGGCTGCCAATCCTGGTTGTTGTCTGGAAGATTTTGTGAGATGGTATTCGCCCCGGGATTACATTGAAGAGGAAACCGTGGATAAAAAGGGGGGTGTAGTCATCAAGGG
The DNA here is from genome assembly GCA_003457575.1 of Thermophis baileyi. Lineage (NCBI taxonomy): Eukaryota > Metazoa > Chordata > Lepidosauria > Squamata > Dipsadidae > Thermophis > Thermophis baileyi. Next base: position 2,409,757 of record QLTV01004146.1, read on the forward strand.
TGAGCTGAGCGCCCGAATGAAGATTCCAAGTAACATGTGGGTTGAAGCATGGGAAACAGCGAAGCCCGTTCCAGCAAGGAGGCAGAGGCGCCTTTTTGATGACACCCGTGAGGCAGAGAAGGTAAAAAAGAGGCTTAGGGGAATTCCTGTGACATTTCCATTTTAATTCTGCAAGATCTGAAATCTTCCATAGTGCCCATCCTAATATAGACTGGAAAGTCTATTAGAAGCACTTTCATTTATTAGCTTAGTTTATTTTTGTTGTAATGTATTTGTATGGAATTTCTGTAGTGTTGCTCATAATGGTAACCAACTATGCAGGTCACTTTTAAAGTAAGACTGGATAATGCATGTTACATTTGGAAATATAATCGTCTAAATTGGCAACCACTTTGAATGTGGAAACATGTAAATGAATTATTCACAAGAACATGAAGTAAGAGAATAACTTTCAGTTACTTTTGATCTTGAGCCTGTTTTCCTTTTTAAACGATAAGTACAGTGAATTTTTCTTTCTTGGCTTTTGTCCCAGTCTTTCATCACCTTTTCATCTACCTAGCATGCTATGCTGTCTTTCAATAAAAAAATGTTCTTTTCAATAAAATAAGTAAATAAAGTTGATAAATTTAGAAGCACCTTCAGATGGTGGGCCCCTCCCCTTTAGAGACTTGAGAAAGAGGCTTTTTGATTGACTGCTTAAGAAAGGACACGAGGCAACCTTCAGTTTGAAGCCTTGAGAGATGGTTGTCAATTTTGCAGCAAGATTATGGCAATCTAATTGACTTACTGTATCCTCAGGTCCTACACTATTTAGCCATTCAGAAACCAGCTGATCTTGCAAGGCATCTTCTTTCTTGTGTCATCCATGCAGCCGTACTCAAGGTAAAAGAAGAAGGTAAATAACTTTTAACAAGCAAGGCTGTATTTTTCAAGTAAAAATAGGGTGCTTTTACTACAATGTACTTCATGGGCTTTTTTCCTCCCAACAGAATCTCTGGAAGATATTGGGTTAGTAAAGAAGATAATTAAGCAGATAATCAGCCATTCCAGTAAAGTTCTCCGGTTCCCAAATCCAGAAGACAAAAAATTAGAAGTAAGGAATTTCATTTTCCTAATAATGTCCAAGAAAGACATTTTTAAAAATGTTAGCTTTTAAATAAATATCTTATGGTAATCACAGGGGGAAAAAGGTTACATATAGTTGTCTTATCTATGTGAGAGGAGAGAATGAGCGATTCTGGAAAATGCTATTGAACCCTGCTCTGATAAAAGCTTGAGTAAAGCTTTGAAATGTGTGACATGACAAGTAGAGAAAATGAGTTTTTTGTCTTTTCCCAGGATATCATTGGTCAAATTATGAATGTGGAAGCCACTATTGCTCGGGCAAGGTCTCTAAAAGCAAAATTTGGAATAGAAAAATGTACTAAAGAAGAAGAACGCAAAGATCTAGAAAAGTAAGTGACTTGTTTGATAAACTTGCATGGATAAAATTCCCTTAAAGGGAATTAAATTAATCACAAGAAAGATTTTCAATCATAGATAAAACAACCTGAATCATTTCTTCAGAATGTCAGTTGAAAATTTTCTATTGAATGTGAATATTGGTTGAGAACTTTCAGTGTTCAGTATTCCAGTGTTATTGTTTTTAAAACAGTCTGCGTAAAATGATTTTTCTTTTGCTAATATATTTCCTCCCACTTTTTCTGTGCTGTCAGATTTGTAAATTCCTTTCTGGAACAACCAGAAGTATCAGTCCTTGGTGCTGGAAGAGGGCCTGCTGGTATTATAATTCATAAACTTTTTGTGAATGCACAAAGGGTAAGGTGGACTGCTTAGTTTCTCTGATATACTTATAAAACAATTGCTCTTTTTGTTATAATACTCGAATGCCAGATTTTGACAATTCACGTTTACATAATACACTTATGGGTGTATTTTCCAGAGAAATAGCTGTGATAGTCTGTTCTAACTAAAATAACCAAATTGCATGGATATTTAAAAATTAACCAATGTTACATCAAATAGACTCTGGTTGAAATATAATTTCTGTGTTAAATTTCCAATTAAATAAGCAAATGGTAGAACCTGTTCTTTTCAGGAAGTAGTTTGTATGAAATGTTTACAAAAATTCCAACAGATTGCTATATTTTAGTGTGATACGGCATTAATGCATATTGATTCAAAAGATGTGATATTGGTGATACTGTTTTGGGGAATGCCAGAACAAGATCAAGTTTGCCTTTGGTAATAGTGAATGATTTTCAAGCCTAATATTTCATCATATTATACCAGTGATGGCGAACGTTTTTTGGCTCGGGTGCCAAAAGGGTGCGTGCGTGCACGTGCGTGCCCACACCCATAATGCAATGCCCTCCCCCCCGCGCATGCGCACAACCCCTGCACTGCCCCCTGCGCATGTTCACAGGCCTCACTGAAGCCTCCGGACTTCCGGTAGGCCCGCTGGGCTGTTTTTTGCTCTCCCCAGGGTTCAGGAAAGCCTGAACCCTGGGGATGACAAAAAATGGCCCAACGGGCCAATCGGAAGTTCGGAAACAAAACGGAAGTGGAGCTGCCCTACTTCTTACCTTCAGATAGTTGCAACCAGGCCTCGCACACCTCGGCCCATTTCTTTTGCAGCAAGGCTTTCCTGAAGGCCTCTGTAGCCGATAACAGAGCTCCGGATCGATCCGGAGCTCTGTTATCAGCTGCAGAGGCCTTTCCTAAAGGCCTTTTCTAAAGGCTTCTCTAGCCGATAACAGAGCTCCGGATCGATCTGGAGCTCTGTTATCGGCTGCAGAGGCCTTCAGGAAAGCCTTGCCGGCTGCAGAAGAAATGGGGCGAGGTGTGGGAGGCCTGGCTGCAACTGTCCAAAGCCGAAGAAGTTCCTGAAGACCTGTGACAGTGAAAAGGAGGCTGGAGGTGAGCACACAAGTGAATTTCCGGTTGGCCCGTTGGGCCGTTTTCGCCGTCCCCTGGCTTCAGGAGGCTTTCCTAAAGCCTGGTGAGAGCAAAATCGGCTGAAAAGAAGGCCGAAAATCAGCTGGCCTTGCGTGCCCTCAGATATGGCTCTGCGTGCCACCTGTGGCACGCGTGCCACAGGTTCGCCATCACTATACAATACAATGATAGCCTATAAAATGTACCTGTATTCATCTCACTGCGTGGTATTGGTTTAGGACCAGGACTGGAACAACTTGATAGATTAGATAATGGCACCAGGAATAAGGGGACAGAATTAAAGAGCTACCTACGGTAGTTCCTGAAAAATGGAAAAAGTATGAGACGAAGTGAAGACTTAAGAAAGCGTGAGTGGTCACTTACAAGAGGGAATGAGCCTTAACAGAATGATTTAAAATAGTCAAGCTGAGGCTTGGATGCAAAGAGCCATATGTGTAGACTATAACTGGTGCATGACCAGAAATTTAAAGCCAAAAATACTGCTGTTTGGTGCAGGAAGTCACCTTATGCTGTATTTCCCACCCCCTCCCCTAATCAGTACTGGTTTCAACTCTACTATGATGGCATTATATTTTCTCTCTGACTTGCAATTCAAGGAATTCAGGGCAACTTGTATAATTCTCCCCAGCTGTTTCTTGTTTTCTCTACTACCTAATTGAGAAGGTTGTTTTTCTTCTCCCCAACCTCTTGAATTGGGTGGATCTGAGTGTGTGACTAGCCCAGCCATAAGATTCATGAATAGGCAGGGATATCAACTTGGTTCTCCTCATTCCTAGACTAACTGTTGCATGTAAGTGGCTTATTTTGGTTTAGATATAATAGATAAATATAGCATCTTTCTGGATTCTTTGCTTTTCCTTGTCCAGGGTCTTTTGGATCCTTCCAAATGCATTTTTTTATGATGTTATCCAGATACTGCATCCAATGCTAATAGTTTGTTCTCTGTTAATCTGTAGTTATCTGAAATGGATTTTAATTATTTCTGAGGACTTAACAGCATGGGTTGTTATGCTGGGTTTACTTGCTAGAACAAAAATTGATGTATCACAGAGAACTGCTGTAACCCATTTTACCATGACATCTTGTTTCAATATTAATATATTGCTAATATTAAAAACAGCCCTTTAAAAATAAGCCCCAAATAGGTAGCTTCTCATAATTTACCCAGGCATTTCTGCGATAGGGTTTGAGTGGTGCAATGGCCTAGAGGTGGAGCTCTTGCCTCACAATCAGGAGGCTGTGAGTTCGATCCTAGGTAGAGGCAGATATTTCTCTCTCTGGGCACAATGAGTATATATATCTGCTGCGAACTCTGCATTGGCGACAGGAAGGGCATCCGGCCAGTAAACACTCATCTCCATTCAGTTGCCCTGACTCCACTGACTCCGATGCAAGGGATTACGGGGTCATTAAAAGACCAAAAAATAAAATAAAATTCTGCAATAGGGTTCAGGAGGCAGTATGTGTCAGATGTGTGTGGGTAGATGGTGGACTGTGCACACGGGGCTGCTGGGACTGCTATTCATAATCCACTCAATTCATTCAGCACCATCATAATTCAAAGAGTTAACTTGACTGAATAGTCATAGGTTGAGAACTATGAAACCTGTGACTATTCAGTCAGTAACTCTTTGAAATTACTGCCCTTGCACCTCTTCCTCACTCGTGTACCTGGCATGCATCTTCCCCATCCCTCACCCTCATTCACTATGCTGCACCTCCACGCACCCTCCCCATATCTTCTGCACCTCTTGCACAACCCCCTCAAACACTTGCCGTCACTCTTGCAGATCCTTCCTAACCCATGCTGCATCTTGTACATCCCCGTGCATCCTCCCCACGCTTCTTGCACACTCTTTATCCTTACCACACATCTTGCACTCTCCCCAAGCACTCCTTCGCTTCCTCCCCCACTCAGCAGCAGCCACTTACCTAACTGCCAGTCTGGGACCTGCAACTTCCTGCTGGCTTCCCCACTTAACTTTAGTTGTGGGAAGCCAGAAGGAAATCTGCTTCGCCTATTAACGCTGGGATTTGGTTAACAACAGTGACCGAAACTGGAAGGATTGCCATTGTGGTTTCACTTTATAGTTGCACTGTATAGAGACGGCAATTGCCATTGTAAATTGAGGACCACCTGTAATGTTCTTTGATAAAACCTAATATTATGCACATTGGATTAATACAAAAAACATTGATACAATCTCCTGCAGGTACTTTAATGCACAAAGGATACATTGGCATAGGTTGCCTACTTGTCATGTGATTTGATTCATAGAAGTAGAATGCATGTTTATAGGAATTCCCTTTAGAAATCCTAGAAGTAAATGTGTAGCTACAGAGATCAGAAAGTCCTGGCTCCATCAATTACTGAACTGGGATAGACAATAGGTTATATAACTGCTTCATGGCAAAGTCGGATGGACTTGACTATATTGATGCAATTGATTATTGACATTGTACTAGTCCTGTTATCAGTTTGTTTTAGATCTGTTTTGTGTTCCGAGTGTTTATCCGTTTCTGTGCATAGCAACAAATCCGATTGTAAGGCTGCTGCCCCTGTTCTAAAACCTCTCTTTAACCCTATGTGAGTCATCTCTGACTTGCCTTTCACCATTGATTCTCTTTCTTACCCAGCTGACTGAATCATCTGAGGAGGTAATTAGATTTTTCCCTGTTTCTAGTCATCTGCCTAACTTCATGTAGGTGCTGCATGGGTATGAAGGCTGTAGCAGCATAGCATATGGCTCAACTACTGCTTATTTGCATAATTAAAGCATTGACATTTTTTAAAATTAAGTTATGAGCTTTGACATCACCAGAGTATGAAGGAAATGGTTGAAATGGATGCATCAAATGGGTTTCTAGAACCTTGAGGGATTTTTTGTGTGTATAACTTTCAGCTTATTTTCTTGTTTAAGATAGCTGTATCTTACATGTTTGCATTTCAAGCACCAAACTGCGATAGCATTAAAATACACATTGTATAAAACGATAGGTTCTCCACTTGGCTTGAATAAAAGTAATAGTAATCTATTTTCCATTTGCTTTGCAGCTATTTTCTCTATGGAACTTTTCTTTTTTCAATTCTTACCTCTTGAATATTGGAAGAAAAAAAAATCCCTCTTTTCATAGTAGTACACTACAGTTGTGTGAAGTAGTTGGACAGTTAATTTGAACCAAGCAGGACTCATAGTTTGATGGTTGAGTAGAAACTCTGTTCAAGCATAGTATCTCTAATCAATTTAAAATTTCATTTAGGTGTGATAGGATCAGCATAGAATAGATGGATTAAAATGTCTGATTAATGGATGACATCCCGATACCAGATCTAGTTAGAGTTGGTTTCTCTGGTTACAGATCCCACCACTGAGAAAGTCAGAACAAAATAATTTCAGTCCAGTTTTATCATTTGATTGAATCAGAGTTCAAATGCCTGTTGTTTCATAACATAAATTGCTTTCTTTGTTGGACAGATCAGCGTGAAGTAGTTTAAAGCCTCCTTTTGGCATTTCAGTGAGATGATCTTGTGGGTACAGAACATATATTTTATGTGTTTATATCAGCACTAGTCAATTTCTTAAGCAGAAACTCAATAGAACAAATGCTTTTTCCTTAAGCTTATATCCCAGTCAATGATGTGCTTTGTCACACTTAATAGTTATTGACTGTTATCTTTTCATGCTAGCGTATCTCAAAAACAAATACGAATCCAGTAAAACGGTTCAGTGCTAAAATGCTTCTCTTTCTTTTAGATTGCTCCAATGATGCCCTATGAGGAAGAACTAAAAAGATCAGGCTCTGTGGATGAAAAGCGTTTGAATTCTGGAATGAGTTCAGATTTTCCACCCCCTGCAGGACGTGAGGTTATTTTACGTACAACTGTTCCACGGCCTGCTCCTTACTCTAAACCTTTGCCTCAGCGGATGTACAGTGTTCTTACAAAAGATGATTTCCGACTTGCGGGTGCCTTCTCATCCGACACAACGTTCTTCTGATTTTAACATCCACTCTAGCAACGTTTTCACCCAAGCAAGTACATCAAATAGATGTTGATCCAGTCTCCTGGAAATGAAGCTAATATTCAAGAGTAATGCCTATGTGAAACAGTCTTCATATGCATAACATTTATGGGATTTTTATCTTTTCCATGAGAGCCCCTTGTCTATTGATGTTGGAGGATTACCCATCTTTACTTAGCGATCCATTCCTCTTTAAAAAAAAAATGCTTTACAATTATGAAAATATCACAGAACTGTGTATTATTAAGTGTAAATTAAATTACGCAATCCTGCTCCGCAGCCTTGTTAAGTTTTATGCTCATGTAAAGTGAGAAGATTAGAAACCTAATAAATCAGTGGATTTAAATTGTTTACAGCTATACAAACATAGATATTATATGTAATAAAATTAACTTCATTGTGGCCTGGCTGGCAATTACTTATTTAAATCATTCTGCTTTATGATACTGCATTGTCAGGAAAATTATTGGTAGTTAATATAGCAATCATACCCCTCTACTTGCATCAGATGATACCAAATCCCGGTGGACAACTATCAGCTTTGAATGTTAATCTTGATAGATGCGCGCGCACGTGCACACACACACACCCAGTTTTGCTCTTTACATTAATACGTCGAAAATGGTTTCTGTATTTTTCAATCTATATAAATTAGGAAAAAGTTAATGTAAAAATGCCAGAGTTTATTTTGAGATGAACTAATGTACATGTTTAATTTGATAAAAGATACTTTTGTTTAACAGCAAGGATTGTTACAGATTATAATCTATATAACCTACCCTTCAATCAGTTCCACAGTTGTGGATCAGATGTTAAGAAAAATGCACTAGTAATGCTGGAGTACCAAGGATTTAAATAATTGCATGAACCTTGCTAACAATTTGTACAATAAATCTTCAGTTTTCTAAATTTGAAATTTAGAAGGAAAAAACATGTATAGATACAGCTTTTTAAACATTTCTCACATGGTGTTTTCTTAATGAGCTGTACTAAGAACTATTACAAACATCCATTTCATCAAACCTTTTCATAATTTTACAAAAAACTTTGTGATGTCTGATGAATATTTTGAAGCAACACATTGTTTTTTAACTTGGCTTCTTTCTTTTGCTTGTTTTGCTGTTCTCTGAAAATATACAGAAGAAAAGAAAAAATCATATGAAATCCATTTCTTAATGTTGAAAGTTCATGAAATTTTGCTGCTGCATCCTGTACTTACCTCCTTGTGACAAACTGTACATAGTGTTTGGAAGTTTTCAACAGTACACTGTCCACCCCCACTGAAAACTGGCTTGATATGATCCACTTGCCAGAAATGGCCCTCAGTTGGGTTCAGGATAATTTCATTTAACTGAAATAAAATAGGATCAATGGCAGTTATATATGTCCGGAAATGAGTCATATATTTATATATCTTCCTTCCAAAATGCTTTTGTTGCTTTTAGTCAAATCAATTTGCTATGTGCCTCAGAAATAATAATTGTTCCAGGAGAATAGCAGTGCTAATTTGAGGAAAACACAAACTATATGTCAATTCAAATATCACTAAGTCACATCTGTGAAGACCAAACACAGGGAAATCAGCTTTGTTCTTAATTTTTAAACTGATAATAAAAGAGAGCAAATATGCATCATAATTATATGATTGTTAGCCTGTCTTCAAAAAGTTAGTCAGATAGCCATCCTTCATTCTAAAAACAGGAAATGAAGTACATTGGAGATCCAAATGTATTCCTAATGAGTTGGAAATGAAATCTAGCACAGCTGATAACAGTTAGTCTCAAACTCAGATTCCTATGGGATAGCTGCTAAACTCTGCCATCAAAAATTTGTGGCTATGATGTCAAAACTGGTAATTTAAAACCTATAAAATAATAAATTCTGATATTCTAGTATTACCTAATATTTTTGAGACACGACAAAAAAAAACCCCATATATTTCCTAACCTTGTTTTGATATGCTATATCGTCTCTGAAAGGCTAAAATACATTTAATTCGTTTTGCAAAGGAATATGATTAATACTACAGTTACCATGCTTACATCTGCTGTGTTCAGAGAGCAGCAAGTCTTGCTGAGTAACAAGCTGTTTGAATAGCACAATTTTCATTCTTTGAATGCTTGGGCCTGATAAGGAATGTTCATAACATTTATGGCATAACAATAACCATGTAGTGTTAATTATTTCATTGCATGAATAGCAGTTTTGCATGAAAATAGCTTTAATGTAATTGTTCAGCCTTTGAAAATAATTCAGAAAAAGTACCTTCACACATGCAAGTCCAATACTTTTTTATTAAAAGAAGTTAAGTAAAGAAGGAAGTTAAGGCTTCCTAGAGGAAAAATTGTGGCTGTTTTAGGAATTGACATTAACATTGGCATATGGATGTCTACAAGCAACTGCAACTTCCTTCGAGGGTTTTTGGAAAGCCTGAAAAAAGGCTTCTTTAATGAGTATCAGAAAGGGATCAAATTGCTTCTTCCAAAAGATTTTTTTTAAAGTTCCCCTATATTTCTAAAACCATTCATTCATTCATTCATTCATTCATTCATCCATCCATCCATCCATCCATCACATAACAATTTCCTGTATTCCAGCCACATATTTCACCTGTTTTAAAGGAAGTTTGGACATCCAAGACTTCTCCAAAAGATCCTTGCGCTGACTCCTTGGGGCATCTCTGACACAAAGGTAGAGTTCTTGGGCATTCAACCCACATAACTGGCAAACCCCATGTTCTATTTCAAAAACTTTAGTTCTCAGGTAACTATTATTAGTATGGAAGAAGAAATCCTCCTGGCATTTAAGAGAACAAAATCGTGTGTCCCAGGCGGTATATGTCAACGTTGGCTCAACTTGGATTGTTGGCTTTTGGCAGCTTAGGCAAAGTGGGTTCCCTTCATTATCGACCGCCTGTAAATAGCCTTTGCTTGATGAAAATTCCTCAACAGCAACAATCTGGTCAGAGACTAAACTGGCATCTGGGCAACGTCCATCTTCTGAAGGCAACCTAAAACAGAAATGGTAATACGCTAAATAAATGAATAAATGCCTAGATTATGTTTCTACATTTGTATCCCATTGTTTCACTAGGACAGGAGTAGGCAATCTGCAGACCAATGTACTCTGTCATCTCATTTGAGCAGCCCCAGATTATGCATCTGGAATTTGGTAACAAAATGGTTGAATGATAACTGCACAAAGAAGGGCTAGTGGATTTAAGTAAGAAAATGGATGCTTTACCTCCCAGACATCTCCCATTCCGATCCTATCACTATCTGCTCTCCCCCTCCCCCACAAAAAAAGACTGAAAGCATTGGTTAAATTGCAACCTCCTCACTGGATTGAAATATTTGTGCCAACCTCTTTCAATTATGTACCATTCACTGGAGAAAGCAATTACATTTGGAAGAGTTAGCGGCAAAAGGAAACCAGGCTGCCAAAGAACACGGTGGCTGGACACCATCAAATCTGGCGGGGCATAGAACAACTCAAAGAAATAGTGCAAGATCAGAAGATGTGGAGAGACCTGGCCCACATAATTGCCAAGAGTCAGATTCGACTGAACGGATAACATAACCATTACTGAATAGCCTATGGTCCCATGCAAGTTATAAAATCTAGAAATAGACATCGATCCACATATTATGTGGGCTACATTTGGAAAAATCCTCGGACTTCCTGCCAAAATGTATTTTTTATTGTGAAATGAGAGAACAGAAATTATTAAATACACGTACCCCTATTTAATTAAATCTAAGCATATTTTATTTTGGACTAGAATATTTTCATTCTTTGTCTTTACTTATATTTATGGAGTTCCTAACATGCCCCTTAAAAATCAAGTGTAGCACTCATCCTTTAAAATGTTGCATATTTATGCTGTACAAAGCTTATCACAGTATATTGGAGGATAGGATAGCAAGGAATGATTCAATCAAATAACTCTAAATAAAGCCTTATTTTACACATATTTTCTAACACTACTGGTTTCCTGTCAGATTCTTTTGAATCTAAGTTAAATTCAATTTACAAAAAGATGTTTCGATTTTGGTTTGGGTCAAACTAAGAAGAGATTTTAAGGCTCCTGCAGAAAATCAACAAAGGATCTACTGAATAGAAAAGACAATAAAATAAAAACATTAAAATAAAAAATGTTTTCCTGTACAAAGAAGTTAGAAAGAGAAAGGTTATGATAGCTGATGATTTTGTTACCAAAGAACACAGCAACTGTTATTCTAATTTTTTTAAGAGAAATTGCCCAAGTCATTTTTGCTAGGTTTTTTTTTTTTTTTAACCAAAAGAGGTAACATATCCAATGTTGATGTCAATTGCAGGCTGAATACCAGAATCAAAAACGTCTACTAAAGTTTAAATACTTTAGTAGATATCAGAAACATTTTCATCACGTGCTGAAAATATAACAGACATTAGGAAAGTTTCTCTTAGGAAGACATTTTCTAACTGGTAGAATCGCCGCCAAAAAATGCAGTGTGCTAGTACTTCACTTTATCAGATGAGGGCTCCAAGAGGCACCACAAGTTGCTGGGCATGAATTCTCTGAAAATATTCAATTATCCAAGTCTAACTGCTTTATTAAAGAGCCAATCTGGTGCATGGATTAAGGCATCAGGCTAAAACTGGGAGACTGAATTCTAGTTCTGCTTTAGGCACAAAGCCAGGTGGATGATCTTGGGCCAGTCACTTTCTGTCAACTTTAGGAAGGAGGCAATGGCAAACCACTTCTGAAAAACCTAGCCAAGAAAACTGCAGGGACCTGTCCAGGCAATCTCTGAGAACTGGATACAATTGAACAGAAAAGTAAAAACGCTTTATTAGAATGTCATACTGTACTTCTATTTTCTTCTCCCGAGCACAACTAAACTTACTTTATAAAATGGTTATCTTCTTTTCCAACAGAGGATCCATGGGCTCTTATAACTTCTCTGGATGTTTTTGTGATTATACGAACGCTACCGCCACTGCTGTCAGCTTTTGTTAGTGAAGCTCTGGCAATGTCTTCTTTTGTCATGTACCTAAAATATTAAACACTGTTCTTAGCTTTGAGCAAAAGCTAAAAACTGAGATGCAGAATTTTCAAACAGATGGCCCCCACAAGGTGATCCCTCTCTGCCAAGGGCAAACTACAGCATTGATTACCGATCATTATTTCTAAAATGTTAATGTTAGGTAAGGATGTCTTACAAGGAAACAGATTTTAGTTTCTGGATCCAACTTTTTCTCACAAGATTTGAAAAATAGACTATTGGGAAGGAGCTGTGTATAAAACAGTAGTCGAACAGATACTGAATTTCAGAACAAGGTTTTTCTCTGTCTGCATGGTAACCAGAAAATTTGTTTTTGGTATATGAACTATGGATTCCACAAATCCTCAACATTCAGAAATAGTCTATTTACTTACAAGCTTTGTTTCAGCAGCCTAGTTTGGGGGGGGGGATTTATTTTTTAATTTTATTCTTGTTAGAGCGAGAATTAGAAAGCTTTGCTAATATTTTGAAAGTTTATAACTGAACCCCAAAACTGAAAAATACATTATGAGGAATTTCTTATTGTTATGTCTTAAGAGTGATTATGTATTCAGCATTTTTAATTTCTCTAAACTTTATTTTAGCTTGTTCTATTTATGTTCTATTCGCAATTATGTTTTAGCACTCAAATCTGGAAAAAGAAATGATATATTTGTAGAACATTTGCTTCACACAAGCTCTTCATCATAATATGTGGTGAAAAAGTTACATCTGTACTGTGCAATTATATTGAGTGATGATCTGCTACTTGATTATTAACAGCAGCCCATGTGGAATCTGTGGGATCTATATGTACAACAGCAAGAATGAGATTTTTAAGTCCTATTTTAGGGCCAGGACCAGATTGAAAAAAGTTTTTTTTCTATTTAGTTAAGATTTTTTATTTATTCAATTTCTATCGCCGCCCATCTCAAGTCAACAAATCGTCGGCTTACAGTTCAAAAAATGTATTACAATTAAGGCATTAAAAACATTTTAAAACTATAAAAACAATAAAAACATCCAAAATAAATATACATGTCAGGCAAGATACTTGGCGAGTTAGCAATACAGCCAGGAAACAGGACCCAATCAACTGGGAGCCCAGTTTTTAAAGCTTTACAAAAGCTAACAGGGTTGGGGTGATTCTAATCTCCATAAAGTTGGAGCCACTGCAGAAAAATCTCATTGTCTTGTCCCTACTAGCCAACACTCGTTTGCTGATGAGATCTGAAGCATGCCCATTCTGCTAGATTGGGTTGGATGAGTGGATTCTTGGAAAAAAGGCAATCCCTCAGGTAACCTGGTCGCGAGTCATGTAGGACTTTAAAGCTGACAACCAGAACCATGAATTGCACCTGGAAACACACCCATAACCAATGCATCTCACGCAAAACTGGTGCTGTGTGTGCTGCATATCTGGCACCATTTACCACCCGCACAGCCACATTGGGCATCAGTTAAAATTTCCAAATGCTCTTCAGAGGCAGCTCCACATAAAGCATGTTAACATAGTCTAAACGAGAGGTCACAAGGGCATGAGTTACTCTGAGCAGAGTCTCCCGGTTCAGTATAGGTGCAACTGGCGCACCACCCAAAAGTGTGCAAAGGCCCTCTTAACCATGGTTGCAACCTGCTCTTCGAGTAGAAGCTGTGAGTTTAGGAGGACCCCAGATTGCGCACCTGGTGTTTTGGGGTGGGAGAACCCCCAGAACTAGAGATGAAAGAACTTTTTCTTCAGAGGGTTCAAATATCCATAGCCATTCTGTCTTGGTAGGGTGGAGTCAGAGCCCATTCCGCCACATCCAGTCCTCCAGATATTAGGATAAGATGTCTGTAGCATCACTCAAGGACCTGGGCAAAAGTTGTAAAGCTGGGTATCATCTGCATATTGATGATATCTCACCCCAAAATGGCAAACATAATCCATCCACCCATTCTCCTAGTAGCATTTCGCTGTCCAATTTGACTTTTCGCAGCAAGACCAGAACTGGTGATAAGACTATCAAAAATGTCAAGTGGAGCAATTGGGAAATGCAAGCCTTGTGAAGGAAACCTTCCACTATTGTTGGGAAAAGCACTGTTGATTTTCTCCCCCAACAATTCAAAAAGCATTTTGGATATAAAGACATTTAAAAAAAGAAGAAAGATTGTCACTTCATTTAGCATCATCACGACGAAAGTACAATATAACTGCTTGAGATGTAATACTTAGACCAGAGTAGAGAAGAGCAGTAGAGAAGTAGCAGCACACACCGTTTGGTACTGGTGAGTTTGTCTTGTTGTTTAGACAGTATTTCTTCAGCAGCAAGAACAGGATTAGAAAAAATCTGGCCACTTTTTCTGATAATTCTCTGTCTCATGGCTGTTAGACTATTCCATTCTCTCATAAACCTCAGTATCTAGAAAAGAATTGTTATTCCTAATAATTATTCATTAAAACTGTGAAGATTTTATTTTGAAACATACACCCAATAGATAACAGTAGGTTTTAAAATCATTTCAACTAATGACATGCTCTTTATGTCATTTACCTGTACAAACATTCAACTATTTCAAAGATAAATGAAGTTTTTCTTAATATAGCAGCAGCCTCAGTATTGATGGGATATGGAACCCCAGAAGCAGAGGAGAACTCAGTAATATCCAATCTCTGTAGATCAGAAAATGTCTACTGAGCCAGCCCTCACCTCCACTATTGCATCACGAATCACAGCAGAGAGAAAGGCAAGCGGGTGAGCATTAGTGTAGCTTCAAAGAGGACTTGGCCATGGAACTTAAATTCTCTTGATAAATTTCTTCTCCCATCCATTTCAATCAGCATGCTAAGAGCTATGCTTGTCAACAATTGGGCAGCCATAGATTATCCTGCCTTGATCGTAGATATATAGCCCAGTGGGTCGATACTGGGTGACAAGCAAGAATTTCTCTGCTCAAATTCTGTCTTTCTCAAACATTTATTACACTAGGTTACCTTAACCAAACCATTTTCTCAGCCTCAATCTCTTCAACTAGAAATGATCTTCCACTATAAGGCTGTGAACCTTGTATGTACTGTACAAATGTTAGTGTTTGCATTTAGCAGAAAGACTCCTAATGTATTCCTAGTGTGTCTTTGACACCTCTGAAAGTAGAAAAGGCTTTATTGTTCTTGTACATACATACACTTGGTCATAAAATATTAATTCGCACCTATTATTGTATATTTTGTTTTGTAATACAGGAGCAGCTGATGACTGCAGCAATCAACACTTCTGTATTTTCAGATGTTCTTGCAATATGAAAGGGGGGGGAAAATCCACTAGAGCCTCATTTGGGTTTTCAGAAACAAATATTTGTAAGTTTTTGTATGCTCTGTCAGATTCAAAAAGCCAAACAGTTAATTACATCAATTAAATCAATGCAATTGTGTAGTAAAGCACATGTGACAATAAAGAAGAAGCTCAGCAAATGGTTCAACATCAAGCATAGGATGTTTGGTGTTCTTTTGATTGATCGGTTGATTTATTATTTGTTTGTTTGTTTGTTTGTTTGTTTGTTTATTTATTTATTTATGGATAAATTATAAGGAAATGTTGAGATAGTGGCCGGGGACACAAATGTGCAGGCAGTTATGCATACAGATATTGTTGTCATATTGGCTAAGAACGTGAATAATTTTGCAAAACAATACGAGACAGCGTGTAGCACTGAGGTGTACAGATCTGACCATTAGTTTATCAAAGAGCAAGGTAATTTGTTTGACAGGGGAAATCAAATGAAAAAGTGCAAGTTATATATAAAAGCTAAAGTAGTAAAGTAAATGAATTTGTGTACTTTTACAGCATATCAGAAAAATAGGGAAATGGAATTTTCAAGCTACACCTACGCTGGTAGAAAGATAATGGGTAATACATAGTCTATCATGGGAATGTTTGTCAAAAGAAGTAAAAGAAGCAAAAAAGAAAGAAGCTATGTATAAGAGTGTGCTTCTGTCTGTTCTCTTAAATGAAAATGTCAGTATTTCAGGAAAAGCATTGAAGTTGAATGTGATGCAAATAGGTTACCAGATCCAAGGAGAGACAGATGATAATAAATGTGGAACTAATGCAAAAGTGAGTGATCAGTACTAAAGAAATACATCAAAGTGGTTTGTACATACAGGGAGAATGAAATAGGCTTGAATTATTAAACAAATACAGGAAGGAAGAGTGAATGTGAAGAGGTGAAGAAGGCTGAGAAGTTGTGGCTGAATGGATGAGATCCTAAAAAAAGACAGAGGTGAAAAATTTAAAGCCACTAAAACAATTTGGCATAGGAATGTGGTGGAAACAGTTAATGGTGGTAGTATAAACAAAACTCAATTTTATTTTCATTCCTTTTCTTAACTTATCCTTTATATGCCTTTGCTTTCTCCTCTTATTGTTATCAACATTATGATTATTAGTACTCTGTTGCTTTGCATGTACACTGAGAGCTTCTCTAGCGGAGACAAATTCCTTGTGTCTAATCAGATGGCCAAATAAAGTATTCCATTCCCATTCCCAATTCCCTTCCATTCTATATTATTTCTTCCTCTTCTTCTGGGCCTTGCACAATGTTACTTACCATGAAAGGGAAAAGCATGAGTAAGTATTGTGAGTACATATGAAATTAAGCAATTTAGTCCTTGTACAGAGAATGTATAGAGTGTTTTTCTCCCCAAAAAAAGGAATAGGTATCACTAAACAAAAACAACACTTAGACATCAATTTAGGTCAATATAGTCAAAATATATACTTTGGGCTTTATTTGTAGCTTTATCAAGAATCACGGAATTAAACTTACCAGTGTACGGTTCTGTTTTTGTTGAAAACATGCTGGTAAATCTTCCCAGTTGCCTACTTTTATATCAAGTGGAATGAAATTGCAATTGAGAGGCTCTCCATCCTGGATAATCAAATAACAGACACTTAGTATCTTAGATCAGGAAGTTATTCAGTCTGCTAATGGTTTCAAGGAAGAACTAGTTATTTACATGTAAGTGAAGTGGCCATCTGTCACATGGATTACATCACTGAGTACACATTACTTTTCTATGTAAGAGGCAATGTGGAAACTTGTAGAATACGGACTTCTTGTTGTGCATGCCACTTTTTGTACTCAGCACAGCTCACATTAAACCCTCTCATTTTCCCAGAGACTGACATAGTAAAATTGAGATTAATATCATTTGATCAGAAGTGGGGCACAAGGATATCTATGATAGATGTCATAGATAAGTAACTGGTTCTTCGGTTGGAATCTGTAATTCACACATGGATGACCTAGTTTATTACTTGGAGAAGGGTGTGATAATCATATGCTGATTGAATAAAGCTCTCTAAAGATTGTCTACTAGGTGACTGAAGCCATGTAGCTTCCTGACACAAAAGGAGGCCACAAAGGAAACTAGAAATCTTCTTGTAGAATGGGTACTGATCTGCAGGACTGTTGTTTGCCAACTCATAACAAAACTATCTTTTTAGACATAGCTCAAATTTGTAGATTAGCTTTCAAAGGACAAGATTTACAAGTCTTGCAGCTTGTAAACTGGGTCTTCCACTAGCTGAGAGGGATGGACTTCCAGCATTAAGAAACCACACCATTTAAGAAACTTGCTCGTTATAAAAATGAAATAATACAAAGAAAAGTTAGGTAGGTAGTTTCCGACCTGAGCATCTGGCAACAAAATAAATGGAGAAGCCAATTGTATCAAGATCTCAAGAGACATTAACTGTTGCCTTCTGCAAATTCAGCCTAAACATTAAATAATGATAAGGTAGATCTCCTCCACAAACAACAGAATAGGGACATGGGAAAAATTTGAAGATACAAATGTAATATCTGTGGAGAAAACAGCAATCCTAGAGTCATGTAGAGCTTCAAATCTGCTTTGAAGAGACCAAAATATCTCTTCCCAGGACAGAGATGTCCTGAGGACATGACAGCAACATCATAGGAAGCTGCTGCTTATGGGATGCAACAAGTAACTCAGTTAGGTTGAAAACTAGAAAAAGGTGTTCCCAACAGCAAAAAATAAGTATACTTATGCAACTTTTCTCCTCAGTTTCCATCAACCCCTTTTAACTTATGTCCCTCAAAGTCAAAACTCAGCCTCTTTGATGCAGTTCCGTTCAACAACCTATACTTTTATAGTCCTTCAAGAATGCTTTTTTAGAGGGCATAGAAAAGTCATGAGCAAAAGAAATAGAAACTATTGTACCAATCAGAATTCTACATGTGCTTCTTTGAATCCAAAATTAATTTCCCACCTTTGTGTAGACATGAATTCGGTCAGTATTCCTACTTGCATAGAACATTAGACTATGATATGTTAGGATGGATTCTGAATCATTTGAATATTCTGTAAATAAAAATTATTTGAGTTTTATTACAAAATAATTTTACTTTCATCTCTTATAACAATTATGATAATGAATATGCCATTGCACAAGCACGTTCCACCTGATTTACCAGGAAATTTCCTAGGAAGCAACTACATCCTTAGATCCTACCTAGTCTGTTGTGGCACAGGGGTTATTTAGTACTTGATAGATTTATGTAACCTGGTGATTCAACCTATAACTGCAATGCTTACAACCAAAGTTCCAGCCTCAATGATAGTTGTAAGGCAAGGACTACTGTATCTAAAACAACTTAAATGAGGCCTAACTCTCACCAAAATCATGAGAAAAACATTTGAGGAAATACCTTTATATTAGGTGGCCAATGTTGGATCTTTTCATTTACTCAAGAAATAAGAATAATAGTAACTAATTCTATCTCAAATTTATAATTCCCAGTAGAAATAGAGAACAATAATAGTCTATTGTAGTAAATATTGAATTGATCTAAATCTAGATCCAGACCTAGCTTCTAATTCTTATTTGCAAGGATCCTTTAAGCCAGAGATCAGGGGTGTCAAACTCGCAGCTGGATGCGTCACGTGCTGGCCACGCCCACCCCTGGTTTAGTGAAGGGGGAAAAAGTCACGATACATCACGTGATGACAACATGACGCCACGAGTTTGACACCCCTGCCCTAGATATACCAAAAACACAGCTCCTGTTTCTTTTCTCTATGGCAATGTCCTGAGGAGGTAAAAGATTATTATTGGAAATATATTAAGATGTTATATACTATTTTTATTATTATGTATCACTAGCATGTCAAAGCACATCATCCTTATCTGGTTTTGTCCAAAGCCAATTGTATGCATGTATAAAGCTATGTATAAAGTAGGGTTTTTTTAATGACTTGAACTCCATGGACAAGTTCTTGCCATTCTTTTCAGAAATTGTTTGCTGCTGCCTTCTTCCTAGCATTGAGGGATAAGCAACTGGCCCAAAGTCACCTACTCCCCACCGAAGGCAGAAGTAGAACTCAAGAGTCACCCAGTTTCTAATGCAGTTACTTTAACGACTAGGTTAAACTGGCTCTCACTTCTAATTTAGCAGATGAATATTCTGTTATATCTTTTAAAGTGTAATCTTGTTATAGAGAGAGACAACTATGTTAATCAAGTTAATTTTGGTAGACAAATAAGATTTTTCCAATAGGACATTTTCTTGCCTCGTCTAAATTCCCAGAATGCAAACCATAGCCCTGCCATCGTCTCCAAAATGTACTGAGGGCATCTTGTAAGTCTTTCTAAGCACTGTATTCAATAACAGAGGAAAGGAAGAACCAACAAGTGTTTACATTCTTTGTAGAGTTTTGTGTTCCGATGTTGAACAACTTGACTTCCACTACTATACCAAGTCTCCCCCTTCCTCTCATTCCCCTACATTCTGCACTTCCACTCCAAATTGGCTCCAAACTCTTAAGACTAGATAGAAATTTTCTCACCATTTAAACATTTTGCAAATGTTATACACACACTGACCACTGTGGGAAGAGCTGATAATTCTCAAACTTCTAAATTTACATGTTCATGAACATGCAATAATTAATGCCAGAAGGAAGGCAATATTTATTACCTTCTTTGAGTTCTTGCTTGCAGCAGTCCAATTTTTTATTTGTTTCTTCCTTTGTCATCTCAATGCCATTAAGTTGTATGTTGTTTTTGATTGCATTTCCATCTTCACTTTCAGCAGAGAGAAAACCAATTTGATTTTCCTTTTGTATAACTATGAGTGTTAAAAAGCAAGAAGGAATAACAACTATATAATATGTTATTGGGAAAGAAAAGCTAACATAAATGCTAAGGTACATTTCTGTTATAAAGTCTATTACTTCGTTCTCAAGAGAAGAGTAGCAGTTAATTGTAGTTAACCATAAGTAATTACATAGATGATTCTCAAATCAAAGAAGAACAGCATATGTGCCTGCAAAATTACTTCTCTTATGTTCATACACAATGACTATGGGTACAAAAATAACAGCATAGTCACCAAACATCTAGCAATTTTTTAAATAGTTTATTAAAAAAATTAAAAGAATAAAAAGCTACATAAAATAAAAAGGCTGATAAAGACAGAGTGGAAAAAGAATAACAATACTAAATAAAGAGTTTTCCATTAGAATAAAATTTGAAATATTTCATTCATTAATTAATTGTCTAGAATTATTTATGCCATGTTAAAATATAACTAAAGAGTCCAATAACACTTTAAATGTATTAATATTGATATCTTCACTATTTATAAGTATTAAAAGAAAAAGAAAAAATTAAAAAAGCAAAAGTAGAAGAAAAATGTGACAAAAATAAAAAAGGTGAAAAAAAAACACCCTATAAACTACTTTGTTTAAATTGCCTTCCATTGTACCCATTTATTAATTACATCAATATATTTGTAAAGACTGCAACTGTTTCTAATTACTTTCTTTACATCTATTATTACCTCTGTAGCATCTAGCAATGCTATGCTTTGGTACTACCACAGATTTAACACTTGAATAAATAACAATTGCATATGCTAAATGAAGGAAATACCTACATATACATCTCCCTGTCCAAACCTCCAAGAATTAGCATAGAACTTTTTAAATGTCACACACAGGGTAATTATAGAATATTTGCAAAATACTCATATTAGCAATTTTGTTTTCTTATAACAACCCTGTAATCATCAGGGTGGAGACTGAATGGAGTTAAGCATTTACTGGCCGGATGCCCTTCCTGATGCCTACATGGAGTTCACAGCAGATATTTTCTCATTATGCTGAGAGAGAAATATCTGCCGCTACCTAGGATTGAACTCACAGCCTTCTGATTGTGAGGTGAGAGCCCCACCTCTAGACCACCACGCCGCTCATTAGCAATACTTTGTTAAAATTAAATGTAATTATTTTAGGTTCAATTCAACTGAATTTAGCTTTTGTTCTGGTCCCACATTTTTCCTACTAGCAACCCCTTCCTTTCAGGTATCTGAGGTCAAACATGGCCTACATCCTACATCCTTGGGGATGAAATAAGATCTATCCTTGAACTGAGTTTTCCTACTGCTGCTTTCTTTCAAGACTCTATGTATATTACTCAGGGAGGGGAGGGAGGAATATCATAGATGCAGTAATAAAGACTAACAAAGTTGCTTCTTTTAACACGTCTAACAATAAGATATCATACAAATTAAATTTATACCATGGACAATTGCCTTTATTTCTGTAAACCCTTAATTTATGCAATATTACACTTTTAGGCCCAACTGCTAATTTCTGCTTACAGCGTTAAACATTAGGATATTTTTGTATATGTGCTATAATACAAACAGACTAACAAGATGTGTTAAAAGAATGAAAAAATATTCTAACAGGAGCAAATATTTTTACTCACTATTCTTTCTGCGAGGAGATTCACACATTTCACAATAAGGTAGCCATGAACTATTACTGTAAGTGCAAAGACTGCAAGGCCAGGTTACTTCAGAGGGAAATGCTTTCGTTGACTCAGGTAAAAGGATACACTCATCCTCCTGGGAAGCTTCTTCCGAAAATGAATTGTTTCTTTTTCTAAACAAACATTTTCTCTTTCCCCTATTAGGAACAAGCTTGGGTGTAGACGGATCTACAGGTCTTGGTCTCTTTGCCTCTCTGCAAATCTCATCTAGATCCTCTGGCCCCTGGGGATCTATGTTTCTGCCACTTTCCAGATCTTTTTCCTCCGAGGCTTGGGAAGAATTTGAACTCAAGCATGGAGATGTATTATAACAGGAATCAATTTTTCGCTTTTTCTCCATATCTGGTTTTGGCGAAAAGAAGTCACGAATATCATGTTGCTTCTCCTTTTCAAACTAGGATGGAAGACCCAACAATCATTACTTTGCTTAACATAAAGATGCCCCTTCATTACCTATTACTATCATTACAAACCATTTCCTATTTCAATTTCGCCGTTTTAGAAATAGGTAGTCCTTGACTTATGACTGGTCACTTAAACTTGAAAAAAGTTACTTATGATTGGTCCTCGAAGTTACAAATGCCACATAACCTCTGTGCACACATAATCACATTTCAGGTGTTTAGCAACTGACTCGCATTTACTATCAGTTCAATGTACTGTAGTCACAATCATGTTTTGTAATTTTTGCCATTTTCCAGCAAAAAAATTCCCATTGAGTAAGTTGGATTTAGATTTAAAACCAAGTGATTCACTTAATGATTGTTGTAAAAATGGTCATAAAATTGAATTAGGTCATGTGGTGACTTGACTTATGACCACACTGACTTACAACCAAAATTCCAGGCTCAATTGTGATCAAAAGTCTGTAGTTTGAATTTTAACAGGCAATTTGACATATTAAGGAAAAAAAGTAATATTCTTTATTTTAGAATATAGAAATTCATTAGTATTAACATTCTGTCAACATTATTCAAATTTTTTTTTAAAGTTGGAGTATTGCACATAGAGTTTTTAAACAAAATTGGTATGTTAGATGCCAAATGAAATAGTAAGGTTTTGCATCAGTACTACTTATTCCAGACTTTTAAATAACTTTCACACAATGAACATATTAATACTCATATTTTGACATTTAAACAAATATCACAAAATGAACTATCAATGCTAATATTTTGACATTTAAATAAATTTCACAAAATGAACTATTAATATTTTGGCAAGTAAATTTCACAAAATGAACTATTAATACTAATGTTTTGGTCAAATAACATACATTTCTCATTTTAATCTTTGCTGTAGTTAGAACAATAGGAATCATGTTTATTTCTATGGATTTGGATCCAATTTTGAAACTCAAATGACACTACTGGCTACTTTTTAAAAAAATAATGAGCCGTGTAATTAATTCTGAACCTGCCTTTTGTTATTAGGAAAATGATGCTGTGAAGAGAGAGATCTGTTCTGCCAATGGTGATCATTTTTAGATTTCACAATTTGACATTTATATGAAGAATTATTAATGCAGCTTGTAATGAAGCCAATGCCCTAGATAATATGCAAAAGGCTATTTGAGTAAACCCTGAACCAAAGTATTAAGACAAATTAATCTGATATAATCTCCCATTAAGTTTCTGCAGAAAGTGCTAAAACTCCCAACACAGTTATCAAAGACCAAACAGAATTATAATCAGTAGACATAAGCATCTGCTAGAAGCACTGATAATGTCACACTTGTCACAATGCCATTACACAAATAACATATTGTATCTAATTAGCATCATTTGTGCAACATCATGACATGTGGAATGTCAGCTGCCTCTCACAAATGTCTAGGTCAGCAAATCCTATAGAAACCATACCTATGGGTTTAAGAGAAAAATAAAACAGTACTTTAAATATAAAATAAAGCATTTATTCCTTATGGACATTTCACTTCATTAATGATTTTAAAACAGCATTACAACAGCTAATATTAATGAAAATAGAATGCTGTTTGAAAGTCAGTTATTATAATAGATCTAAACCAAAATGAGAAGTATTTGTATATCAAAAACATAGTATTACTCTTGGATACCGAATAGGATTTATATATGTACATTCTTACATGGGTGAATAAGACCTCATTCTTGATTTCATTTAGGTCTTCATTTGGGGTCCAGGCTTCAGCAAAATTCAAAAAATTCCATTTATCTTTGTCACCTTCAGGTGCCTGTAGCTTTTCTTTCTTGCCATTTAATGTGGTACCTGTAACTTTGGCCTAAATAGTAAATGAAAGAATTTAAAAAAAAATACCCACATTATTATTTGTTTATTTGCTGCATACCCAACTTATAATAAGCATTTAAGATGATGAGCAAAACAGAATATGACACTTAGAAATAGAAATTAAAAGTCTGGTTTTTAACAATTGTGTCTCTGTAGATTTCCAAAGCAAGATTTCAAGAGAAAATATTCCATAATATTCCATTGGAATATTGAATTATCACCTACTACTTCAGATGTCGCTCCTCAACACCCAAACTATTTTCTCATCAAAATTAGCAGCAAAATAGCTGATTTTCAGCTATGCAATTCTTACATTTTCCTCCCTGTTAATATCAAAATGGACTTATTAAGTCACAGGGGCATAATTAACATCCACTTCAAATGCCCAACTTTCCCTAAAAAGAGATAAGAAAATTTGTAATCATTTGACATTGCCAGGCCTTTTCTGAGCCTAGAGAGCTAATATAACGATAACGTGCCAAACGCCAAGAAAGACTGCCATTTCTCAAAATATATCATCCAAAATTATTTACAGTTTTCAGAATAACAACTGTCTAGTTTCTATTTTAATCACCTTCCAAAAAACCTGGAAAGTCTGCCTCTAAGAGCATATAATTCAATATTATCTTTTTAAAAATAAAGGAACAATTATTCCTTACTTCTACTTCCCAGCAGCCTTGGAAAGAGGCTTACAAACTTACCCTAACCTAAATGAAACGTCTCTCATATTAAATCTTAAGTATGTGACCATGGCTCTAATAACTTCCCCCTGCATTATTTACCATGCTCTGCAATAAATTATGGAGAACATGAAAACTTGCATATTATTTTGTGACCTCTGAGTTGCACTAATAAAAATTTTGTTTTAGTACAGAATCTGCAGAGATGACAGATAGAGCATCCCAAATAAACTGACAGTTCTTGAATTCTATAGCTCAACAAATTCTTTTTTCATTCCAAGGGTCTTGATTTCAGGCCTTTAGTGTCAGATTAAGATAAATGAAGACAAAACATGGAACATTTCCAAGGGTAAAGGCTGCTTCTTATTATTGTCTGACTGCATCTTCCAAGCTCTAATTACCTACATAAATATTTCCTCTGCTTCATGAGCCTCATGCTTTCAGAACTGAGTCACTTCTGCTTTCT
The DNA here is from genome assembly GCA_003457575.1 of Thermophis baileyi. Taxonomy (NCBI): domain Eukaryota; kingdom Metazoa; phylum Chordata; class Lepidosauria; order Squamata; family Dipsadidae; genus Thermophis; species Thermophis baileyi. The sequence goes on from QLTV01004146.1 coordinate 2,435,017, forward strand.
AAAGTATGGGTCCAGAGGCTTCTAAGGAAATTCTGTAGCAAAGAAACTTTTACGTCCCATTATGTCTTGGTTGTTTCTTCAGATATATAATATTCTTCTTAAGGATCAAAGCCAAGCAAAACTTGATTGAAAAAAAGATGGAGTGAAAAAGGACCAGCACAGAATGTACAGGTAGTCCTCAACTTACGACCACAATTGAGTCTAAAATTTATGTTGTTAAGTGAGAAATTTCTTAAGTGAGTTTTGCCCCATTTTACGATTTTTCTCACCACATTTGTTAAGTGAACCACTGCAGTTCTTAAAACTAGTAATACGGTTGTTAGGTGAATCTGATTTCCCCACTGACATTGCTGGTCAGAAAGATGCAAAAGGGGATCACATGACTCTGGGATATTGCAACCGTCATAAATGTGAGTCACTTGTCAAGCATCCAAATGTAAATCACATGACCACGGGGATGCTGCAATGGTCATAAGTGTGAAAAACGGTCATAAGTCACTTTTTAAAATGCAGTTGTAACTTTGAATGATCACTAAATGAACTGTTGTAAGTCGAGGACTACCTGTATACATCAATACAGTACAAAATCTGAAGCAGCCGGGACTTCCAATATTTAATCATACCTTACGATTCAACATTGCCCACATTACAGAGTCTAACGTTCCATTTGCAATAAGATAATGGATATTCACAGAATTACTCTGTCCTATCCGATGAGCTCTGTCTTCTGCTTGTTTTATATGTCCAGGGTCCCAATATAGTTCAGCAAAAACAACATGAGTGGCAGCGGTGAAGGTTAAACCCTAAACATAAGGAAGAAATTAATACTTATATCATTTCTCAAACAGGGAGCAATCAATGCCTTTTGTAAGCTTACAGTCTCTTATAGAAATTTCGGGGAACATTTAGTGTTGAAACTACAGAACATCATTCCTCTTTATCTTGGCTCACAAAGTTTTGTCTTCTATGTAAAAATTTGCTCAAAAGGCCTAACAAAAAAACAATTGTTTTTTTTTTATATATATATGTTTCTATTGTTGTCTTTTTTTATATACTGTGAGCCGCCCAGAGTCCTTCGGGAGTTGGGCGGCATACAAATTTTGCAAAATAAATAAATAAATAAATAAGTTGGGGCAAAAGGCATTTGGAATTCTCGTCTGACATCTCATTCTGTCTCTCCATTAACTGAAATAGCATTGCTAATTTTTTCCTCAGTACAAAGCTCTTATCTCTGTAGTTCCTTCCTAAATATCTCATAAGAAATTGCATTATATAGACAAACATACTAATTCATAAATGATGTGCTCCTATGTATTTTGCAAATAACATGAGTTTCTGGATCAGCTCTGCATTATGTTGTTGGTTTGAGCTCCGAGCTTGGCAATTTGGTTGCAAACGTTTCATCCTCATTCAAGGAGACATCTTCAGTGCGTACAAAAGAAGCACACCACCCTGCAAAACGAGCTATCGACACTCATGGCTAACAACCCCCACAACAATGAACAAGCCTGGATCAAGAACTTATCCAATCGACAGCACACTGAAGATGTCTCCTCAAATGGGGACGAAACGTTTGCAACCAAATTGCCAAGCTCGGAGCTCAAACCAACAACATAACTACCAACCTGAGCTATTAATATTCAAAGATACATTACAGGATTGACAAAAACCTATTAACTGGAATAGAACAAGGGCAAAGTAAGGAAAAGATGCATAGCACTTCAGCTAAATTCTTTAAAATAATTTAAGTTCCGGAAAAACTTTTCTACTATTCTCTAATAGTAGAAAAATAAATTGTTAAATCTGTAGAGATACATATGCACAAAAGTAGGTGACAATGCAAACATATTCTAGTAGCTGGGGTCCACACTATAATTTGTCAATATGTTTGAATTTTTGGTATGATAACATCCCTACATGAAATTGTAGTTCTTTTTTGGGGAAGTGCTGATTGGTTCCACAATCATTTGGCTTTATTTTAGCCTCCCCAAATGGAGGCAACAGCAGTTATCTGGTTATTAGTGACTAAATTTCAGAAGTTGTTAGTTTAGTCTTACTATATATAATACTTAGTAAAAAAAGTTAAAGAATTTTTGCAAAACTTTTGCAATGTGTTAATTTTGACATCTGTCATTTGCTAAACTGATACATCACTGCTGGAATTTGCTTAAAAAGAAATTGCATTAGAAATTCTGGATCCTGAACTTTCCTTCTGCAATTGGAATTGTTCCTACTTATTCAGGACCATTTTGACCAGCTAAGGCGGGTGTCGGCAACCCGCGGCTCCGGAGCCGCTTGCGGCTCTTTGGGCCCTCTGCTGTGGCTCCCTGTCCCATCATTGGCTGGCCCCTCCCCTCCCCGTCACTCCTCGCCTGGCCTGAGAAGGTAAGGGTGACGGCGGGGGATGGAGAAGTGGCCAGGGCTGATTCTCTGGCGCCTCACTCTTGCTGGAGCTTCTTCCGGCCCTTGTTGGTGCTGGGCGTGACTTGGTCGCTTGGGGAGATGCGCAACCTGCTCTCTGCCCCGAGACACTGGCCCGACCCGGCTGCAACCGACGCCAGCCTTGGTAACACGAGTGCTGGCGGGGTGCGAATGGGATCAGGGAGGAGGGGACAATGGAAAGGGGGTTGGGCCCGCAGCACCCAGCCGTGGCTTTAAGCTCAGGGCAGCGGGAAAAGGGGGCTGGTCCCGTCGAACCTTGCACGCCCACCCCGGGGGTCAGGAAAGCCGAGTCTGGCCCAAGCTGGCAAGCTCTCCTTGGGGCTCTTCGCTACTCCTTTTCTTTCTTCTTGAGAGCGATACAGAGGGGGAGAGAGAGGGGGGGGGAGAGACCCAGAGATACAGAGATAGGGGGGAGGGAGAGATACAGAGAGAAGGGGGAGATAGAAAGGGAGGGAGAGACAGAGAGAGAGGGGAGAGAGGGGAGAAGATAGAGAGGGAAAGGGGGAGAGAGACATAGATACAGAGAGAGGGGAAGAGAGAGAGAGAGAGGGTGGGGGGGAGAGAGAAGGGTTTTGTGGTGCCTGGTTCTCTGCCCTAATGACCGGCTGGGTAGGCGTGGCTAGGGAATCATGTGACTGAGAGTGAGTGACGTCAAGTTGGCCACGCCCACCCAGGTTTTGTGGCTCCCGGTGTTTTTTTTCCTGTGGGAAACGGGCCCAAATGGCTCTTTGAGTGTTTAAGGTTGCAGACCCCTGAGCTAAGGTTTAGATTAACGGTCAGATAAGCTGAAACCCTGATGCAAGATGAAAGAAATGATATATGACTGAATGCAATGAATTTTTTTGCATTGGAGATGGACTGCATTGGAAAGCCTCAACAAGGCCATTTGGGGTGCGAATGGGATCAGGGAGGAGGGGACAATGGAAAGGGGGTTGGGCCCGCAGCACCCAGCCGTGGCTTTAAGCTCAGGGCAGCGGGAAAAGGGGGCTGGTCCCGTCGAACCTTGCACGCCCACCCCGGGGGTCAGGAAAGCCGAGTCTGGCCCAAGCTGGCAAGCTCTCCTTGGGGCTCTTCGCTACTCCTTTTCTTTCTTCTTTTTGGAAATCCGGGCTGGCTGAGGAACGAGCGTGAACTGCAGTGAAGGCTTCCCTTCGGGCGACCCTCCTCCTCCTTCTCCTCTCGTGACCCCCTGGCCGGCTATGGCGGGGCCGGGATTGTGCACACGAGCGGGGAGACCCTCCTCAAGCGAGCAGCCGCCCACCTTTGCTGCACTTTGGCCGAGCCCGCCCGCTCACTTGCGGAGGGTCTCCCCGCTCATGCGCACACTCCCGGCCCCGCCACAGCCAGCCAGGGGGTCATGAAGGAGAAGGAGGAGGGTCGCCCGAAGGGAAGCCTCCGCTGTGGTTCATGCTTGTTCCTCAGCCAGCCCGGATTTCCAAAAAGAAGAAAGAAAAGGAGTAGCAAAGAGCCCCAAGGAGAGCTGGCTGGGCTTTCCGAGAGAGTGAGAAGAGACACAGATACAGAGAGAGAGATACAGAGATACACACACACACACAGACACACACTGAGAGAGAGAGATACAGAGAGAGGGGGAGATAGAGAGACAGAGATATATATATATATATACAGAGGGGGAGAGATAGAGAGGGAGAGGGGGGAGAGAGCGATACAGAGGGGGAGAGAGAGGGGGCGGGAGAGACCCAGAGATACAGAGATAGGGGGGAGGGAGAGATACAGAGAGAAGGGGGAGATAGAAAGGGAG
>QLTV01004146.1:2456028-2491028 GCA_003457575.1 Thermophis baileyi
TTGGGCACCCCTCCTCCCCCTCTCGCGCCTCCCTGGCTGGCTATGGCGAGGCCAGGAGGGTGCGCATGCGCAGGGAGACCCTCCTTCTGGAAGCTGCGGAGCCACAAGAACCCTCCTTCTGGGAGCGAGAAGCCGCGGAGGGCGGGCGGCTTCTCGCTTAATGAGGGTCTTTGGATGCGGCTTCTCTCCTGCCCTAAGGATCCGGCCATTACCTTGCTGTGTCCCGTCCCGTCTCCCCCCCCGCAGCTCTTCGGCCGAGCGAGGAGGGCATGAGCTCCAGCCCGAAGCGGCAGGAAGCAAAGGCTGCCTTACGCGCAAATGTAGCGTGAAGGCAGCTACAGGGCCGCTTCTCTCCTGTCCTAAGGATCCAGCCATCGCCTTGCCGTGCCCCCCCACCCCGCATGAGAGGAGAAGGAGGGAGAGGAGGTTCGCCAAAGCAAAGGCAGCCTTCGCTTCCTGCCGCTTCGGGCTGGAGCTTACGCCCACCCCACTCGGCCGAAGAGCTGCGGGGGGAGGGGACACGGCAAGGCAATGGCCAGAGCCTTAGGGCAGGAAAGAAGCCGCGTCCAAAGCCCCTCCATAAGCAAGCAGCCGCCCGCGCTCCGCGCGCACTTTTGCTGTGCTTTGGCACTCGCTTGAGGGACTCCCCGCGCATGCGCACCCTCCCAGCCCCGCCACAGCCAGCCAGGGAGTTGCAAGAGGGGGAGGAGGGTCACCCGAAGGAAAGTCTCCACCGGGGCTGGCTGTGTTCCTCAACCAGCGCCGGAGAATCAGCCCCGCCCGCTTCTCCATTCCTGCCATCGCCCTTACCTTCTCAGGCCAGGTGAGGGAGGGGAGGGCGAGGCCAGCCAGTGATGGAACAGAGAGCCACAGCAGGGGGCCCAAAGAGCCGCATGCGGCTCCAGAGCCACAGGTTGCCGACCCCTGGCCTAGACGAGTCTCTGAAGTTTCCCTGGCAAGGTTTTTCAGAAATGGTTTGCCATTGCTTCCTTCTTAGGGTTAAGAGAAAGTGACTGGCCCAAGTTCACTCCACTGGCTTTATGCCTAAGGCGGGAGTAGAACTCAAGTCTCCTGGTTTCTAGTTTTATGCCTTAATCATTATACCAAATTGGAACTGTACACCATGAATACATCTATGTATAAAAGGATGAAGACGTCATTACCTGACATGTGCATTGCAGTATTTTTTTGCATATTCAATCCATGTGCCAAATTTCTTTGGACAAAGTGCTTCAAGTTGCATGAAAAGCTGTTGAAATACAATAATAAATATTTTTTTAAATGCCCATTAAGTCAGAAATCCTAACTGAAGCCCATCTTAAGTCCAGCCCATCTCTTACTAAGACTTTAATCAGCATAACTTCATCTATTATTGAGGCAAAATCAATGGTACTTCCCAAACAGGATCAGTAATGTCACTGATGCAGGTACTAAGGTGCGTTACTGAAGCTGCATCTTTAGTCCAAAAATCATTTTAACAATTCAAATTAAATCAGACTTCTCCATTGTTCCCTCCTCTAATTTCCCCCCCATCACTTTCCAGCATGCATCAACTCTGGGGTGCCAAAACATATGCAGTAATTATGATTGTAACTGACCATTATTAGAAATCAGACATCTGAAATAACAATCCTATGTTTACCACCAATCAGAGTGAGAAAGGGAATTTGAACATGCAAGGGATGGAGAAGCATGTAGGCCCAAAGCACATCCTCACCCTCCCATAATTGTTTCACCATGGCATGCATTTCATAGATTTTGAAACTTAAAGCGGTTTTCAGAACCTCTTCAGGTCTTCCTAAAGCAGGAGTTCCAGTGAGGAGAACAGCTCGAATGGCATTCTGTACAATAGGCAGCAAAATCTTGCTACGAGCTGCATTCCTGGATTTCATGTAATGGGACTCATCAATTATTACTACTTTGAATTTCTGTTTGCATAAAGTATCTATTAAAACATGAGCATCTGAAGTTAAGAGGCCGTAACCCAGGACAGTCACTTTGCTTTTAGGTATTTGCCTAGAAAGTGAAAAGAAAAAAAAAGTGACTAAACTATATTCACATTAATCATCCATAACTACCTATTGCTTGAATGTATGTGTCATGCATAATTTCATTTATATTTAAACATGTTTAGACTATCAATTCAAAGGGCTTCAGAAAATTTACAAGTATAAAAAAAAGTTGCTATTAAAAATCTTAAGTGACAAGTGCTTCTTTCAAAGACTCTTAAATGACCGATATTATTAATCTCTTTAAGGTCAGGAATGGTTGCTACTAAAGCATAAGATGAACTGAGAGGTTTGTTCAAAAGCATCTTGTTTCAAATATCCCACTAATTTCTTTAAAACAAAATTTAGTAAATTATATCCATTCATCCTATGATGAACAGAATAAATAGTTACCAAGGTGATCATCATAAAGAGCCATTTTTGAATAGTAAAAAAAAACATTTATTTTAGCCAGTGAGACTGCAAAGTCTCCAGATTACGTGTGGGTGACCGTAGCTGTGAGAGTTGATATTAACTGGAAAGCTCGGAGGGCAGCAGTATCTAGGACAGTGCTGCATCAGCTTCCCCTCATGTGCTGGTGGTCCCAAAGGGATGGCTAGAGTTCAACTATTTAAAACACAGCACCCTGATTTGGGAAGCAAAGAAACTCATTGTGTGTTTGTAGAAACCGGAGCCTTCAACCCATTACCTACAGCAGCATGCACTCTTAAACACAAAGCGTTGCCCAGTCCTTTTAAGTCTTTGCAAATCAACATAGTAAGGAATGAAAGCAAATATTGAAAAGTTTTTTTTTAATTGCAAGATATAATTAATACCAACCACACAAACATGAGCTTCCAGTCTTCCTCCTCTCACCTAATAACTATCACTACTGACAAGGAATGCTTTCCACTTGCTTTTTTTAGATCAACAGTTCAAGCCATAGTCGAACTGTTTGGCCCATCTCTTTTAAAAACTCGAGACAAAATATTCGGATTAGCAAACTGTATAACTAACCCCAATCAGGGCCTCAAAAACAAAGGGGGGGGGGAGAAAATAACACAGCTCTTATTCTGTCTTCCAACTTATTATGTCGTTTTTGTATTAGCGCTCCGGCATTGGAAAGCAGTTTATTAATTCCAATTCTTCAAAACAAATGTCAGTTTTTCCATTTTCTGCTGTAAGAGCTGAGATTGTACGTACCCTGTCTTGTCTAACAAGAAAGGAGATTAAACCATCTGGTACCCACTTCAAAAATGATGCCATTGCTAATATATCACTCACCAAATGTCAGTTTTATTTTGTATGACGATGATATCCTCTGGACAGAGGTCTGGAATCCATTTTTCCATTTCATCAACCCAAGGGTACCTCAGGGATGAGGGTACCACTATTAACAGGGGCCATTCATTTTTATAGTGGTATGATACAGCTATTGCTTGGATAGTCTTCCCCAAACCCATCTAAAATGCAATCAATTGAAAGGAGAAAAATACACTGTTCATGATAGCTCTTCATCTAAAGGTATAACTAGATACAGATATACTAGGGTTGTTACATGTGCAACAGTAGCTGACCAATCTATCAGTATAAAATAATGGTGAAGTAATCACATTTTCTACTTGTACGCATGAATAACAAAAATTACATTTGTCCCTTAGCACTCTAGTCATTAAGCTTGGGACACTCCTTTGGAGCTTTACACTGTACAATTGTGTTTTCACCATCTTAAATGAATTTTGTGTAATCTGCAAATTTGACATCCTCACTTGATATGTCTAATTTTAAATTGTTTACAAATTAGTAAAATAACAATGAACCTAAATCAGATCCTTGAAGGGCCGCACTTCTTATCTCCCTTCATTGTGAAAATTATCCATTTATTTCTACCCTTTGTTTATTGTTGCTCAACCAGTTGCTAATCACTCAGAAGACTCTCCTGCAATTCTATGACTGTTTAACTGGATAGAAGTCATTGGATACGAGATAGGCAGCAAATAAGTTATAAATAAACAAACAAACAAACAAATAAATAAATAAACAAAAAAATAAATATGCTAGTGTGTAATTAAAAGACTGCATATATATATTCAGTTATAAATAGAGTTCTTTTGTCATCTTCATTCACACTATCTCTCTAAAACTAAATCAGTGTAATTGTAAATGTGGTAATTGAGTGATAATGAATATATTCATGAATATTTTTCCAGTGAAATGGACCATTCCTTACACAATATGTGTAGCTACCAAAATCAACAAAATAAGTGTGCATTCAACTGGAGGCATCAACATTATTCAAGCAGCTTGCCTATTCTTCTCCAAATTATTTATTTGTTTAATTTATGTGCTGCCCATCTTATCCAGAGAAGACACTGGGTGGATTACAAAAATTATAACTACTACACACTAAAATAATAAAGCAAAATATAACAACAGTAATAAATTCTGTTAAAAGATAAGGAGCGGGGGGACACAAAGTACATAGGGAAGGGTGTAGTCTTTCCTAATCCAACAACCACCTTTGGAATGGTGCACCTCCATTGGGGTCCCAGGCCAACTGGCAGAGCCTGGTCTTCAGGTCCTTATGGAAAGTCAAAAGGGTGGGTGCAGATCTCACATTGGGGGTATGATGTTCCAAAGGACAGGAGCTACAACAGAAAAGGTTCTTCTCCTGGACCGCATCAGCCGAACTTCCTTGACTGACAGGGTCTGCAGCATGCCTCGTCTGCCGGCAAGGGTGGGATGGGCCAATCCCACTGGAGCGAGACAGTTCTTCAGATAACTGGACCCATGCCATGAAGGGCATTAAAGGTAATAACCAACACCTTTAACTGCACCCAGAAGCAAGCCTTGGGCAGGCACTACTATTATTAGTAGTAAGATAAGTTTTGGAAACGATTTCAGAATTTTATCTTAAGTTTAAGGCATCTGTCGCAGGTTGCTTTTTGAACTAAAAATAACCAGATTGGCCCAGATTCAATAAAGACACAAAGCACTGGAAACTTGGTTTTTTTGTATCTCCCTTTAATGGCTGGGGGAGACTTTTATTTTACAAAACAAGGAAAACTTACAAAAAAGAGGAAATGATAAGTGCCTTCAACTATATCAGAAATCAGTATCTTATAACTAAAATTATATTTTATTTTAATTATTTTCTAAAGGCTGTTATCTAGACCCGTGATGGTGAACCTATGGCATGCGTGCCACCTGTGGCACGTGGAGCCATCTCTGAGGGCACGCGAGCCGTTGCCCTAGGTCACCTTTATTGCGCGTGTGCGTCGGCCAGCTGATTTTTAGCTGGCCCCGCCCATGCCTCCCCTCCCAGGAGTCTCCACGCGGCCTGTTTTGGATGCCAGGTAAGTACAGGGTTCGCGCAGACGCTCTGGGAGGGGGAAAAATGGGCCTCCCGGAAGTCCGGAAACGGGCCGTTTCCAGCCTCTGGAGGGCCTCCAGAGGGCCGGGGGAGGCCATTTTCGCCCTCCTGGAGGCTCCAGGAAAGCCTGCAAAGCCTGGGGAGAGCGAAAAACGGGCCTATTGGGCCTACCGGAAGTCCGGAAAAGGGCCGTTTCCGGCCTCCAGAGGGCCGGGGGAGGCCGTTTTCCCCGGCTTCTCCGGAGCCTGGGGAGGGCGAAAAACAGGCCTACCGGAAGTCCAGAAATGGGCCGTTTCCAGCCTCTGGAGGCTTCAGGGAGGCCTGCTAGGCCCAAAACGGGGCGCAGGGGGGTGTCGTGCGCGCATGCATGGGCGGGCGGGGTGGGTCATGTGAATGTGGGGTGGGGCGCATGGGGGGCATTGCATTATGGGTGTGGGCACACGCTATCACACGCGTGTGTGCATTTTCGGCACCCGGGGAAAAAAAGGTTAGCCATCACTGATCTAGATTATATTCTTTAAAATCCAGTTTTCCCTTGTTTTTATATCGTCCTATTCTATATCTCGAATACACAGGTAGTCCTCACTTAGCAACTCTAATTGGGATCCGCAATTCCATTGCTAAGCAAAACATCACGTGACCAGAGGTGGGTTCCTCCCGGTTCGGACCGGTTCGCCCGAACTGGTAGCGACCCGCTGGTGACGTCATGGTGATGGTCCGTGGGCACCGCCATCTTTTTTTTTTATTTTATTTTTTTTGAAAAAAAAATTTTTGAAATTTTTTTTAAAAAAAATTTCTTCTGCGCATGCGCAGAAGCCGAGTGTCCGGCACTGCCCATGCGTCGCCATCTTTTCCGCTTTTTTTGGAATTTTTTTTATTTTTTGGCACTGCGCATGCGTGCGCGCATGAAGCGCGTGGCCACGTGCGCAGGAGGAAGCGAACCGGCAGCGAGGTAAGTTAGAACCCACTCCTGCATGTGACCTCCCTACAACAGCAGTCTTAGTTGCACATGTTAAGAGAATCACCCGTGGTCATTAAGCGAGACATCACGGAATTGTGATTTGCCACCTCCTGCCAGCATCCCAATTGACTTTGCTTGTTGGAAGCAGGTTGCAAAGGTCACCATGGCAATCATTGTGCAGATCACTGTGACTATTGTAAATGTGCAATAGTTGCCAAGCAACCAAATCGCAATGTAACCATGGGGATGATAGTCATAAGTGCAATGTAACCATGGGGATGACAGTCGTAAGTTCATTGGTCACTTTTTTCAGTGCAATTGTAACTTTCAACAGTCGTTGACAAATCGTCATTAAAAGAGAACTACCTCTATATGTTCATTGCTGCCCTCTATCTATCTTTTATCTTAAGAACTTATTGCTGGCTTTAGCATTTGCAGGTGATACTGAACTTTCAGTGGAACTGCATAGTTCAGTATAATCAATCAAAACTGATTAAGGCATTGATAGATTAAGAAAATTCAAATACAGTTCTTACAGCGTCAGAGAGATTCCCCCTTGATAGGTCATGGTGAGCCAAAACACCAGTGAGGAGAAAATGTCATGGCATTTTCATAAAGGGATTGCTTTCATTGGGCAAGTTTTTATAGCCCTTCAACCTCTCTCCTTCCCACCCTACGCCCAGATTTGCTTAATATAGGTATTAATACAGGAAAATTACATGTTGGTAAGGATTGTTAAGCATCTAGCACAGACGTGTCCACAAGATAATAAAAAATATCTAAAAATAAAGGAAGTTTGTTATTTATGTATATTTTATATGCGGTCCAAGACAATTCCTCTTCACTCAATGTGGCCCAGACAAGCCAAAAGTTTGGACAACCATGGTCTAGCACAGGGGTCCCCAACCTTTTGGACCTCAGGGACCACCAAGGTCATAATTTTAAATCCTGCGGACCCTAATTCATAATTTTAAGTCCCGCAGACCAGTAATATGATTTTTTTAAAAAAGATAAATACATTTGTAAAATAATGATCAGAGAACTTCCATTTTATTAATATGAAATGCACCTATTTAATATAACAAAATTATAAATGCTTATTTAATTATAACAAAATCGTAAATGCTTATTTAATCATAACAAAACCTTTAAAGGTTTTTTTAATCGTAACAAAATTATTAAAGTTAATGTAATTATTACAAAATAATTGAAGCTTATTTGATGGTGGCTTGCTGATGTTGTTGGGAAAGTCAGTCCCATATTCCGGTAAGAAGTAAACATTTCGTGCCCCCCAACTCTCCGCCACGCCTCTTCTTCCTTTCCTTTCTTTTCTTTTCCTTTCCTTTTTCCTATCCTTTCCTTCTCTTTCCTTCTTTCCTTTCCTTCTCTTTCCTTCTTTCCTTCTTTCTTTCTTGTCTCTCTCCCTTCCTTCTTTCTTTTCTTTTTCTCTCTTTCTTTCTCTCTTTCTCTCTCTCTCTTTCTTTCTCTCTCTTTCTTCCTCCCTTCCCTTCCCTTCCCCCTCCTTTCCTTCCCTTCCTCGGGGCGTGCACCTATGGAGCTCCGCCGGCCTCAGGCTCCCGGGCTGGTGGGTGCCTTGGCGGGGCAGGGATACAGTGCCGCTGCCTGGAGAGCCGGAGGGTGGATGGGTGTGCCGGGCGGTCTCCGAGCCTCGCCAGGAAGGTAAGCCGAGCGCCGGCCGGGCCCATGCACGCTCCCGCCCACCCCCTGCTCCGGCTGTCTCCCGGGAAGTTCGCGGGAAGTGGTGGCAGGCAGAGCTGGGCAGGGCGGATCCGCCGGTGCAGCGCCCGGCAAGGAAGGCCGGGCAGGGGGCGTGGCCAATTGTCTTGTTCATGCCGTGGGGCGGATGGGCTGGAACTTTGCATCGCGAAGCCCGCAGCCGGGTCAGGCAGAGACGCCGGCTTGCAGCGAAGCCCACCACCACAAAGCCCATCCGTGCAATAGGCTGTGCTGCCCCGGCCCCACTCAACCGCGCTTCTTTGCTGGGCACCAGCGGCGGCTTCCAGCCTGGAAGCTGCCACCGGCGCCCAGCAAGGAAGCGCGGTTGAGCAGGGCTGGGGTGCTAGCGCGGGAGCAGCGAGGAGTTCAGGGCAGGCGGCGGTTTGTCTTCGTGCACAGAGGGCAGGTGAGGGGAGGGCAGGGGGTCCCCTACCCCAGCGCCCCTCTTCCGCGCAACCTGCTGCTGCCGAGCGGTCTCGTTCACGCTGCCCGCTTCGCTCGTGGGGCGGATGAGCTGGAACTTCCGTGCTTCTTTGCTGGCACAGTTGAACGGGGCCAGGGCAATTCCCTCCCCTTCGCCCTGACTCTTGAGGAGCCTGGCCGAAGTTTCCCGTGCTGCTTCAAATGCTGGTGCCGCACTACAGCTGAGAGAAGCAGCCGGAGTTTGCTGTCCATTGCGGATGCTAGCTCAGCCCCCTGCAAACGCTCACCACCTGCAAAGTTGCACATTGCAAGTGCCACCCCAGGGCAGAGATTTCCAGCCCCACCACGGCCAGTCCCATATTCCAGACCTGTAGTAGTCACACTCACAGGACTAGCCCGTTGAAGCTCCTCCACCCAGGTGCACTGTCCATTTCGGACGCTAGCTCGGCCCCTGAAAACTCGTCTCTCGAGGAGCGCTCGCTGAAGCAGCGTGGGAAACTTCAGCCAGGCTCCTCGACAGACGAGAGTTTGCAGGGGGCTGATCTAGCAGGTGCTTTCTCTCGCGCCTCCTACCTGGAGGCCTCACAGAAGGAGAGATGTAGGACTGAAAGGCGGCTGAACCTCCCTCCCTCCCAGGCAGCCGTTTGGCTGAGCGCGGCGAGTTCTTGGTCTTACCTTCCTGTTCCAGCTCGTGTGGCTCACACCGCTATACTCAAGGTGAGGTTTGCGCTCGGCCTTAAGAGTGGGGGCTGGCGTGTGGGCGGGGTGATGTTGGGCGGTGCAGCCTTGTGTTCCCGCGTGCGGACTGGATTAATTGCTCTCGGCCATATCCGGCCCAGGGGCCAAGATTTCTCCACGGACCACCAAAATTTTCTCACTGACCACCAGTGGTCCGCAGCCCACCGGTTGGTGACCTGTGGTCTAGCAAATATGGGGTGCCAAGTTAAAGCAAAACCAAGAAGTAATTATTTAACTGGGGTTAACTGGATTAATTGGGGTTAAGGCAAGAAGTTATTTTTCAGCTCACAAACTTAAGAGACGCTGCTCACAAAAGTAAATAGGAACAGCGATCTTATTTAAGCAGTCTTTCTTTCATGTGTTAATTAAAAAATGTGGTTCATAGAACAACTCTGTATATATCTCTATGGTTACTCTCTATATCACTATAATCTTTTCCACATAGTTCAATCTGTCTATCTGATTCTGGCGTCTGTTTTCTATTTCTGTTCTGTCAAAGTCTTGACTTTTGTCTTTGCCTCTCCTGCTGTGTGTTCCTGGCTGGGCTTCCTGGCTGTTCTCCTCTTCCACAGCTTGCCTCTAGCTGAGGGACACATCTAGAATAACTTTCCCTACACTTCAGGTCTGGGGAAAGGGAGCGGGGAAGATTTCTCCCCATCTACCCTTTAGTTTTTACTTATTACTTTTATTCCTGGGCTTTGAGGTTTCTTGATTCGGCCTATTCTTCACAAGACCTGTGGCTGCAGAGCTCCCAGGCAACCATCTTGTCTTGTCTTCTGCTTCCCTACCTGTCTAACACTGTTGTTTGAATGGCAGCTGAGTCATCCTGACAATGAGGGAGGGCCAAGGAGGAGGAAAGGAAGGCAGGTTTATAATCTCCTCATGCAGTCTGTCCTTCCACAGCATCTCTGTTTGATAAAGGGGCTGATCTTTGCTCTCATTACTGTACAGGTAGTCCTCACTTAACAACCATTTGTCCAGTGACTGTTCAAAATTACGGCAGTAGTGAACAAATAGTACTTATGCTGATCTCAGAAGTTATGTCCATTATAATGCCCAGGCAGCTACATGATCAAAATTTAGGCACTTGGCAGCCTGCCCACACTTACAATTGCAGGGGCCTCCCCACCTGCCCTTCTCTGCCAATTTTGCCACCCTGCAAATTACTTTTGTGGTGCTGGAAAAGACTCTCAAGAGACCATTGAACTGCAAGGAGTTCAAATCAGTCAATCCTGAAGGAAATCAACCTCGACTGTTCTTTGGAAGGAGAGATACTGTAGCTGAAGCTCAAATACTTTGGCTACTTAATGAGAAGAGAGGACTCATGGGAAAAGGCCCTGATGTTTGGAAACATTGAAGGCAAAAGGAGAAGGGGATAGCAGAGGATGAGATGGTTAGATAGAGTCATGGATGCAATGAACATGAATTTCGGCAAACTCTGGGAAACAGTGGAGGATGGAGGGGGCACTGGCTTGCTATGGTCATGGGATCACAAAGAGTTGGACATGACTTAGTGATTAAACAACAATAACAATGATTCTCCTCAGTGGGGGCAGCAATGTTGGGGCTGAAGTACAGGCCTGAGGCCTTCAGGCAACTGCGGCAACTCCCCCCCCCCCAGCATCTATTTCAGCCAAGCGCTGCTGCTGAAAAGTGGCACTTCAAGCCCCACACCATGGCCAGCCACCCCAATGCCACAGTGCCACGCTCCATCTACCTCCAATGCCCTTCCCCATCTTCCTTCCAGTGCTGATGAGGCGCTCCCCACACCTGGCCCTGTGTTGGCCGTGCCAGGCCTTTTTGCCAAGGCCACGTGCCCTGTTCTCCAAATAATATGATCTCGTGATGCTTCGGAAGACCTCAGAAGCCTTCTGAAGGCTTGTGAGAACAGTGCACGCTATTTGGAGAAGGAATGAGCCTCCACAGGAAGAAGGCCTGGTGAAGCTAGTAATTACCTCACATGGAGCCAGGTAGGGCACGCCTTGCTAGCAGCAGGAGGAAGATAGCAAGTAAATTGGGCACAGCAGGGCCTGCAGAGCACATGGTGGACGGTATTGAAGCAGAGGCCCTGAGGTGATGGTGGCTAGCTGAGACTGCCCCGGGTCTCTAGTTCAGCCCCAGCTTTGGTGCCAAGGAGTGTTGGTGTGCAAAAGTCAGGTGGTGGGGGGAGTTGAAAATGAGGCAGACCATTATTGAAGGCTGGCAGGGATCAAGGTAGGAATGGCTTGGATTAGGGTGAGTCCTTGCCTAACAACTGGATGGATTTGGTTAACAATAGCAATAGCACTTAAGACTTATATACTATTTCACAATGCTTTACAGCCCACTCTAAGCGGTTTACAGAGTCAACATATTGACCCCAACAATCTGGGTCCTTGTTTTACCGACCTCGGAAGGATGGAAGGCTGAGACAACCTTGAGCCTGGTGAGATTCGAACTGCCAAACTGCAGGCAGCCGGCAATCAGCAGAAGTAGCCTGCAGTACTGCATATTAACTACTGCGCCACCACAGCTCTTTAACAATGGCAATGGAGACTGCCGAGATTGTCATCCCTAAGTTATGTGGCCACGTGACATTGTGCTTTATGGCTGCATCACTTAGGAATGGAAATTCCAGTTCCAATCACTGTCATAACTTGAGGACTATCTACATCTGTAAACCGCTTAGAGAGTGCTATAAAGCACTTATGGAGCGGTATATACTGTAAGTCTAAGTGCTATTGCTGTTGCTATCCCATCTCATACTAGAGCAGATTAAGGCCAGAAGGCCCTTTGTACAGATTCATCTTGTGCACCAGCTACACCCTTTCCTTCATCAGGAGGCCCTTCAGACAGTTACTATGCCCTGGTCACTTCATGATTGGATTATTGTGAAGCACTCTACATGGGGCTACCTTTGAAGACTACCCAGAAATAACAGCTCGTTCAAAATGCAATGGCACCAGCAGTGCCTTTCGGTATGCCTGTTTCTCACCACTGTTACAGGAGTTGCGTTGGCTGCCAGTCAGCTTCTGAGTGCAATTCAAGGAGCTGGTTTATTGGTAAGCCTCTGTATGACATAGGATCTGGACATCCGAGAAACTGTCTCCAAACGTTTCTGCCTGTCCAGTATGTTCCAACAGAATGGGCCACTTCCCCTTCATTATATGTTGTCATCTTGTGGAACTGCGATTTCACATTTTGGTGTGTATAATACTAATATTAATAGATACCATACCAAAAAACCTTGGATGGTACTTAGAAAATATGCACACTGACAAAATTTCCATCAGTCAGTTGCAAAAAGCCATACTGCTTGGATCTGCACATATACTAACCTGATATAGTAAAACATCCTAGTTTCTTAGGAATAATGCCAACACCTATGAAAGCCAACACCAGCTAAAGAACTGGCAGTTGTGACTTCACATTGTTGTGAACAGATAATAATACTGGAGGATAAAAAATAGGTTGCAGGGGCACCAAAATTTACAATGAGAATGGCTTCTTCTAATTACATTGTTCTACATTTTCAACACTGATATTAAAGATGTATTTTTTAATATTGCAACTTTTAAAAGTATGTGCATCTTTCTTTGGAAGAAAAAACACATTTATTAATCTAGATCACATATAGGCAATTTCTAGATTTCCTTTAATTTAAAAAACAGCCCACAAATACCGTCTATTTTTTCTTGGTTATTACAGTAAACAGCTCACATATTAATGGGACTCCATTTAGCTTGGAAAGGATCACCAGAAGGAAAGGGATGAGGCTCCCTATCCAGCAGCCCTATTCAAATTAATTTCAGGAAAAAAGAGAAATCTGCTTCCTAGCATTCCTGCTGAAAATTAGAGAATGAGAGGAAAGCCCCGATCCAACAAGGAAATCTGATACCAGAGCCACAAAAATTCCTGATATATATATATATATTATAAATGTTAAGAAAACTATGCTGAACTATCATTTGTTTGAAACAATTATGAAACAAGTGTTTAAGAGAGAAGGAGAGAGGGAGGGAGAGGGAGAGAAAGAAAGGGAGAGAGGAGTCACTTACCTCATCTGCAATCATACACCTAAGAGAAAAATAAAACAAATTAGGGTAAAACCAAAACAAAGCATTATTTCAATTGCAAATTAATTATCAGGAAGCAATTTCTTTCCAACATGGCTTAATAAAAGATTTTCCCAAGACTTAAAGCCTGATAGAAGCAATCATTTTGCCTAAACTGGCTTTAGATTTGTGTCTCTTCAAATCCAAAGTCATTCCTTAACTAAGCTACAAGTCAACTTTTATTTGAAAATGAAGAGTTATTTCCTCATGACATACTGATTTCCATTGACATCTCCTGCTTGATCACCTTTCAAAACTTAATTCAGATTTCTGTATCATCTAGCATATTTTTAATATATGGAGCTGTGATGGCCAAGCTTTAGATCTGAATTTTAATGAGTATTCTGTGTAGGCTTGAATCCATTCACTCCGAGTTCTTGAGATGATAAAATGAAGGGATTATGCATGTTACCATGAGAAATGTTGGACTAAATATATTTTAGCTAAGTAATTGTGAAATTACATAATGTTTGGGTGGAACAGCTTTTCGCATATGAAGATCAAACCGGACCTACGCTAAGCAACAATCAACAGGGTTTTTTTTAAATAATTGAAATATTGTATTTAATCAGAAGGAAAACCCTTTTTCTTGAAGGAATGCAATTTTAAAATGGCAGAGTCCTCAAATAAAAACATGATGATGAAATGGAACTTGGTGGAATGGAAAAGGCAAGTGGTACAGCTGAAAATGAAAGCGAAGGGATGGATGGGAGGCAAGTTAGAAAAGAAAACTAGGAGCTCCTGTTTACAACTAGTCAAGGATAATGAAAGTCAGGAGCCAAGGGAAAACTTGTAGGCTTTAATACAGAAGTACACTACTTGGGCAGGCGTCCTAGCATATGTCTGAAACAGGGACACGGACAAAGACACGTGTAAGTGAAATAGAATTTTTAAAAGGCTGAATTTCTAGGTCAGTGGTTGGTTCAAATTCCAAGGATGGACACTGAAGAACCTTCAGATGGTAAAGAAATTAGCTATAAGGTATATAGCAGGAAGGAAATATTAACATAAAGTATAAGAAAAGAACCTAGCAATTTACTAGAGCAAGGTTTACATTACTGTTGTGTATTAATAACAGATAGCTGATTTTTTAAATTCTATAACGTGTTTTTATAGAGGCTCCTTATTTTAAATTCCTTATCTTTATTAACAATATAATCTGTCATCTGAAGCTTTATTAAAGATTTTGGTCAGTGTCTCCTTTATTAATGAAATAAAAGCAAACTACCTACACCATCAGAAAGGTTACATGGTACTGAAGCCAAACAAAAAAAACCAACCCCAAAAACAGATCTTCAGATTTTTCTTTTTTTTATTTATTCAAAAATAAATTCTGTCATATGTTTTGACTGCTATGAGCAGGACATCTTGTCTTTGAAGTTCAATTAGTCATTTCCTTTTAACTGATAGTTACCCAATTGAGAATAGATAATTTGCATACCATCTGTCCCAACTATGTGACAACTATATCAAGAACTCTAATTTCAGACTTGAAGCATTTCATTTCAAGCTATAAACTCAGTTAGAACAAACAAATGTGTCAAAAGAGAACATTAATTAATATTCAGTATACTAGAATATATTAGAATGTTAATATGTCTACCCTCCTGGATGAAAAGACTGAAAACAAAAGATGAATAGTTTGCTTGGAACCAAACAATTTAAAAACAGAATGGTTTGGGGTATCTGAGCCTCCTGGTGAGAAGGTTTTTCCACAATAAATCTTGGATAGGGTGTTACTGTCTCAGTCAGGCTACTGTGCAATCTGGGAGTCTTCTTGGACTTATGGCTCCTGAAAAAAGAAAGTGGCAGCCATGGACAGGAGGACCCTTTACGCACCTTGGGATGTGTGCCGGTTACACCTGTTCCCAGATTGGTAGGTTGTTCAGTTACTCATACCTTTGTGAGCACTGGAGGCTAAAACATATAAAGAACAGTTGCTGGAATTGGGTATATTTAGTTTAATGAAAAGAAGGACTAGGGATGACATGATAGCAGTATTCCACTATCTCAGGGGCTGCCACAAAGAAGAGGGAGTCAAGCTATTCTCCGAAGCACCTGAGGGCAGGACAAGAAGCAATGGGTGGAAACTAATCAAAGTGAGAAGCAACCTAGAATTAAGAAGAAATTTCCTGACAGTTAGAACAATTCATCAGTGGAACAACTTGCCTCCAGAAGTTGTGAATGCTCCAACACTGAAAGTTTTTAAGAAGAGATTGGATAACCATTGGTCTGAAATGGTATAGGGTTTCCTGCCTAAGCAGGAGGTTGAACTAGAAGACCTCCAAGGTCCCGTCCAACTCTGTTATTCTATATTGTTCTATAAGTTTTCAACAGTGGTTGGGACAGTTGGGAATAAAACACAGACGCGCAAATCCATACACAGCAGTGGAGTATTCTATTCTATTCTATTCTATTCTAATTCTAATTCTAATTCTAATTCTATTCATTCTAATTCTATTCCTATTCCACAATGCCCTCTCCATGGGGCTTCCCTTGAAGAACATTCAGGGGTTCAAATGGTGCAGAATGTGGCTGCCTGTGTAATAAAGGGTGTCAGGTATTCTTCACATGTAACACCACTGCTTTGTGAGCTGCATTGGTTGCCAGTGTGTTTCTGAGTGCAATTCAAGGTGCTGGTTGTCATCTTTAACACCCTACATGGATTAGGTGCTGGGTTACCTAAGGAACCGTCTTCCTGTAGTTGTTTCTATCCATCCAATTTATGGTTAGGCATATTGCGGGTCCCATCAGCCAAGGAATGTCAGCAAGCAAAAACTGCTGTAGCTCCTGCCTTCTAGAATATTCTCTCTTCAGATATCAGGATTACCCCTGACCCTGTTGACTTTTTGCAAGGTTGTGAAGATTTGGTTGAGTGCTCGGGCCTGCCCCCCCCCCCCGTGTGTTAAAAGTGTGTAATACAGCCATACTGTATTAACAGATTATTTTGTACTGTTTAAATTTTTTTATGTGTTATGATTTATACTGCCGAGAGTCACTTGTTAAGATGAAATAAAATTAAATAAATTAAATAAATAAATAAAAGATCTAAATATGATACTAATTTTGCTCCAAGCTGATTCTACCAACAAACTTAAAAATACATTGATCTCAATCTAGGTTAAATGTCCAATGATTCTTTTTCTTTTAGAGATCCAATAATCAGCATGGAAAGCAGTTGTTAGGGCTATGCAAATCTTTCAAAAAGGTTCTTCAGAATACAAAGGAGTGCACACAAACCACCTCTTTTCAAATGGTTAAAGCAGATTCCTGTTTTCCCTGTTCACATGGTTAATTTGAAGGTTCCCTTGTGTTCCAAAGCATCTCTTTCGAAGTATTTGCTCTGTCCTAGCAATTATTTTCCATAAAGTAATAAAGTATTAAATTGTCTTCATTAATTATAAGCCATCTAAGGTAGAGGGATATAAACCTCCATTCATTCATAAAACCCATGGCATGTTGTTGGACCATTTATCATGGCATGATCTTGGACCATTTATCAGTCAATCTAATCCTTGCAATAGGATTTCCTAAAAGAAGTACATATGCAATGTAATTTCAATTTATTTTTCAGAGGGATGGGGGAAGCTATTTAACAGAATAACAAAACAAAGTTGGAAGGGACCTTGAAGGTTTTCTAGTCCAACCTCCTGCTCAAGCAGGAACCCTATACCATTTTAGATAAATGGTTGTCCATTCTCTTTTTTAAAATCTCCAGTGTTGGAGCATCCACAATTTCTGGAGGCAAGTCGTTCCACTGATTAATTGTTCTATCAGAAAATTTCTCCTTAGTTCTAGGTTGGTTCTCTCCTTGATTAGTTTCCATCCATTGCTTCTTGTCCTGCCTTCAGATGCTTTGGTTGACCCCCTCTTCCTTGAAGCATCCTCTCAAATATTGGGACACTGCTATCACGTCACCCCAATCCTTTTTGTTAAACTAGACAATTCCTGCAACCATTCTTCATACGTTTTAGCCTCCAGTAATCTTTATTGCTCTTCTCTTTTCTGCACTCTTTTTAGTGTCTCAACATCTTTTTATATCGTAATTTTTTTACAAGTTTCTAGAGTCTCAACATCTTTTTTTATATTGTGATATTTAATATATTAATATTATTAGACTGCAATATTGACATGCACCATCATCATTATTAAGATCGACCTCTTGCTTTGCCCTTGGGACTCAAGGTAGTAGACATAGAATGCCTTCCTCCAATACTTCCTACAGCAACCATTCTAAGGGACTGATAATGCTCAGAGAGTGTAACTGGCCCTTTGAGTCTCCAAAGACTCTTTCTGACTTAAATCCCAAACCCCAGCTCTTAGCTCTATATCAGGGGTCCCCAAACTTGGCAACTTTAAGACTTGTGGACTTCAACTCCCAGAATTCTCCAGCCAGCATAGCTGGCTGGAGAATTCTGGGAGTTGAAGTCCACAAGTCTTAAAGTTGCCAAGTTTGAAGACCTCTGCTCTACATCTTTATCACTATGCACACTCATTCTTAATGAAACTAGTTTCTGAGAAAGTACTTTACTTCCTCTGTCTGTCCATTCTTAAATGGTAGGCCTGAGAAAAAAATGAAAGGAGGCTCATACAGAAGTCACATGCCGCAAGAAGACATAAAATATTATTTCATTTTCCAGAAGTAAAGATATTACTGTATTAATATTGTCAGGTGGAATACGAATATAACAAAATCATGTACAAATGTAAAAAGACAAACAGCTGTATTCTGCTTTATAGTCCTTATTGTCTTTATAAATTTCAGTGAATAAAAGTCTCACATAGTTTTTGCACTGAGAACCGTTGAGTTTATTAACTCTCCCTTAGTCCAGACCCCTGTTCTGATGCCATTCAGATGTGTTAGGACTGCAATTCCCAATATTCTCAACAAATCAAAACTGTTGGTCCAGAAACTACAAATGCTAATTCCTTATACACTTACAAGTCCTCAAGCTTTTACATTAAGGACATAATGTGTCTAAAGACACTAAATGACCAAAGGAATCTCATTTTTTTTTTTGTTGAATATGCAAAGCCTAGTTTCTCTGTAAACTGGGGAAAAAAGAACCATCTTTGGTAATTTATCATATTTATCTCTACCAAATCATTAAAAATAAATGGAGATACTCATTTGCTGGAACTCTGCTCAATTAAGGAAACACAGATGTGAAAATACATTTCTCAAATTCCAGCCCATTATTCTAGCTTCTGGACTACTCACATTCACTTTAATAGTTTATTTGGAAAGGATAATTAAAGCAAATACATAGTCCCCAAGTTTATGAAAGCCAACTTGCAATGTAGGACAAGAAAACACACAGCTGCTGTTTTGCAAAATAAGAAATTATGTTGCACAAACCACATGCATGTGAAAAGGATTATTCAGGACTTGTGTTTCATGAAAGCTGAACTGCCATCAACTGTGATTCACAATACAGTTTTCACAAATTAAGAGGGGACATGCTCTTGTCCTAAGAAATGGGTGATCCAGCCTTTAGAGAAGCATACATAAAAAGATGGACCACCCTTTAAAATGCCCATGAATTATAAGCTGTCATTTAAAAAAATGGAATTTTCTTTTGTTTAGCATGATAATTAATTGAAAACATTTATATCCCAGCTTCCATGCTTTCTGATATGAGGTCCCAACAATTAAGGACATCTTAAGAGAGACATTAATGCAAACACAAAGGAAAGAAAAATAAAGCAAAAGCAAATTTGATTTAATATCAATAGATCCTTCACCTGTTAATTAAAAGTGCTTACACATTCTAACTACAGAACGTTCTGTAACAGAGGAAGAGTTCTGTTTCCCTTCAATTTGGAGCTCCAGATTTTCCTAGGATTTTCGCCCACTCATGTGAATCAGTTTTATATAACACTTCAGCATATAATTTGCATCCCACATACAAGGCAGCACTTTAGCATTAACATCTTTCTCATACTGGAGTTATTTAAAGAATGTGAACCTGGTACATTTTAAAATGTTCAAGCAACCATTTCATTTATATGTCACCAATCACACGATGCAGTCCTAATTCTGAAACAACATGACTTGCCTTGCAACAGTACCTTGCCAAAAATAGAGCCTCAAACGACACAAATATAGAATGTTCAAAATGAATTTGGTGCTAATGAGAACTATCAGTCTGACAGCAATACGGGGTACTTTTCTATTTTTACTATTGGTAATACTTGCAATCCATCTAATAACCAAAATCTTCTGGAGGACTGACAAAGTTTCTTAAAATATTAGACATCTCAAAAGGCATTAAAAAGTTCAGAAAATAAAAAACAAGAAAACATAATTAAAAATTCATAGCAAAGACATCAGTCTCATAAAATTCCTTGTTCCAATTACAGCACCCACTTACAATCAAATGTACAAAATTATAGAAATGCTAGGGAGAAGAAAAAAACTTTTGCCTTGTATCAAAATATATTTTGGGATGAGCAAAAGGTATGCTTTCCTGAAGAAAGTGTTACATAAACTAGGCCTTACAGTTAAAAAAAAAAAAAGTATTCCTTATATTTCCTTGCCTCACTTCATTGGAGGCACTTGGTGAGTCTCTGAAGACTAATAAAAAAAACCCTTAACCGGTTGCATAAGAGAGACAGTATTCCTTAACATATTCTGGCTTTAGACCCAGGGGTGTCAAACTCGCGGCCCGCAGGCCAGATGCATCACACACTGGCCATGCCCACCCCCATTTTAGCAAAGGGGGAAAAAGTTGCGATATATCACGTGATGATGTGTCGTGAGTTTGACACCCCTGCCCTAGACCACTGATTCATGTCTTTACAAATCAACAATGACCCCCCCCCCTTCCAAATTCCCCATTGAATTCAGCAAACTGACAGCTAGCTAATAAAGCAAAAGAACAATGTGGAGCCCATGGTGCAATATGACCTTGGTTGTTTTCCTGCAGACATTTCATTACCCAGCTAGCTAACAACCTCAGTGCTAGAAAGGAGTGGGGTTTGCTCTCTGTTTATATACTATATAAACATCTGTTTATAAAAATCTATATCTGTTTATATACTGCATATATGCTAAACAGAGCTTACCATGTCAGAGTTGGTGAGGGTGTTCTTTTCTCCTTTGTAATTGCTTTGATAGGCTACTGCTTGATTGTTTGTCTGAGTTAGTAGTTCCCTGATTAGGGTATTGTTTACTGCTCGTTTGTCTGGTGTTAATCCTAGAGTTGATTCCTACTTATTTGGGTGATGATTGCAGAGAAGGTGGTGTTCTGGCCTTTGTTTCCTTTTTAGCTTTTTTATTGTCTCTGTTAAATGATGTGTAAATGTTGTTTATCTCTATGTGCTTGTTGATAGTTGATCTGTCTGAGTACCAAGCTTCTAGGAATTCCCTAGAGCAGTGGTTCTCAACCTGTGGGTCGTGACCCCTTTGGGGGTCGAACGACCCTTTCACAGGGGTCGCCTAAGCGTGCGCTAGCCCGCCATCTTGGTGACTGGCAACGCGCATGCGCGGGGAGGGACGGGGAGGGGGTCGCGGCGGCGGGGAGGGGGTCGCGGCATTAGGAAGGTTGAGAACCACTGCCCTAGAGCAGTGATGGCGAACCTTTTTGGTGTTGCGTGCCAAAAGTCCAAGCGTGCGAGCGCTGTTGCGCTCATGCGTGCCAGCACCCATAATACAACGCACGACCCTCCCCTGCACTCCTCCTGCGCATGCTCCCCGCACTGCGCATGCGCACATGCAAACCCGCACTGAGCATGCGTGCGCCCCGCCCCGCGCCCCCCACTTCTTCCAAGAGGGCCGGTGCGCCTCTTACCAGAGGACAACCAGGAACTGGCCCGTTCCCTGGTGAGACAAAACAGCAGCCATTCCCCAGCCAGCGGCAGTTCTCTCAGCCCCACCACCTCGAAAGCGCCATTCGCCGGCCTGGGAAGCTCCAAACGTGCGGCCTTGCCTGTGCTCCTCCCCACTGGGAACCACCGTTCCCCGGCCAGCAGCAGCTCTCTGTCCCCCCACCTCGGCAACGCCAGCCGGAGAAGCTCCGAACGCGCGGCCTTGCCTGGGCTCCTCCTCGCTGGGAACCACCGTTTCCTAGCCGGCAGCAGCTCCCCCTCCCCCACCTCGGCAACGCCAGCCAGAGAAGCTCCAAACGCACGGCCTTGCCTGTGCTCCTCCCCGCTGGGAACCACCGTTCCCCGGCCGGCAGCAGCTCTCTCTCTCCCCCCACACCTCGGCAACGCCAGCTGGAGAAGCTCCGAACGCGGAGCCTTGACTGGGCTCCTCCCTGTTGGGAGCCACTGTTCCCTGGCTGCCGGCTGCCGAGGTGGGGGGGGCAGAGAGCGCTGCCGCCAGCCAGGGTACGGTGGTTCCCAGCCGGGAGGAGCCCAGGCAAGGCCGCACGTTCGGAGCTTCTCCGGCTGGCACATGGCACTGCCGAGGTGGGGGGGACAGAGAGAGCTGCCGCCGGCCGTGGAACGGTGGTTCCCAGCAGGGAGGAGCCCAGGCAAGGCCGCACGTTCGGAGCTTCTCCGGCTGCCAAGGGGGGGGACAGAGAGAGAGCTGCTGCAGGCCGGGGAACGGTGGATCCCAGCGGGGAGGAGCCCAGGCAAGGCCGTGCGTTCGGAGCTTCTCCGGCTGGCGTTGCCAAGGTGGGGGGGACAGAGAGCGCTGCCACCAGCCAGGGTACGGTGGTTCCCAGCGGGGAGGAGCCCAGGCAAGGCTGCATGTTCGGAGCTTCTCCGGGTGGTGCATGGCCCTGCCGAGGTGGGGGGGACAGAGAGAGCTGCCGCCGGCCGTGGAACAGTGGTTCCCAGCAGGGAGGAGCCTAGGCATGGCCGCGCGTTTGGAGCTTCTCCGGCTGCCGAGGTGTGGGGGGGGGACAGAGAGAGCTGCTACCGGCTGGGGAACAGTGGATCCCAGCGGGGAGGAGCCCAGGAATGGCTGCGCGTTCGGAGCTTCTCCAGCTGCCGAGGTGGGGGGGACACAGAGAGCTGCTGCCGGCCGGGGAACAGTGGATCCCAGCAGGGAGCAGCTCAGGCAAGGCCGCGCGTTCAGAGCTTCTCCAGCTGGCGTTGCCGAGGTGGGGGGGACAGAGAGAGCTGCTGCCGGCCGGGAATCAGTGGTTCCCAGCGGGGAGGAGCACAGGCAAGGCCGCACATTCGGAGCTTCTCCGGCTGGCGCATGGCACTGCTGAGGTGGGGGGGCAGAGAGCGCTGCCGCCGGCCGGGGAACGGCGGCTCCCAGTGGGGAGGAGCCCAGGCCACGGGGTCATCTGCACAGGTAGCCCACCACCACCACCCCGCCCTCACCGGCTGCTCGTCCACCAGTGTTCCGGACCGCCTGGGGCCGCACAAGAAGCACGCGCGGGCAGGGAGGGAGGGAAGCCCGGCTTACCTTGCTCTGCTCCCTTAGGAAGCGACCGCTGGGATCCCCTCTCCATGTCTTTTGGCACGCGCGCCTGTTGCTGGTCTTTGCACTCACATGAGCGCCAGAAACCAGACCAGCTGGCCGGTGCGCATGCACACTCTGGAAACAGGAAGATCATCTTCCTGGAGTGTCCATGCGCAATGGGCAGCTGTTCTTCCGGTTTCTGGCGTGCCCGTGCACATGAAAACCAGCTGGCCGGCGCACCGGAACTCGGAAGAGCAAGGGGCGACGGCTCTGCGTGTCACTTCCGGCACACGTGCCATAGGTTCGCCATCACGGCACTAGAGTTTTTGCATTTAGCTTGGTCTAGGACCGTGATGGCGAACCTATGGCACGCGTGCCAGAGGTGGCACACAGAGCCCTCTCTGTGGGCATGCGCGATGTCACCAGCTGCTCTTCTGGTTTCCGGTGTGCGCATGCACGCCGGCCAGCTGGTCTTTGCGTGTGCCGGATTGCCAGAAACCCGGACCATGTGCCAGTGCATGTGCGTGCCGGAAACCCAAAGACCAGCCAGCTGGTCTTTGGGTTTCCAGCGCTCCGGCGTGCATGCATGCATTCCAGTTTGGGCATTCAATGCCGAAAAGGTTCGCCATCACTGCTCTAGGATGATCACAGCTGCCCAGTTGAAACTTTGACTAAGTCTGTCCATGTATTGTCAAATTACGGAATTTACATGTCTTCTGACTACTAATTAGTGTGCATGGATGCGCTCTGCTAGACTACTGCCTGTTTGTTCCTGATAGTGGCTGTTACAGTCCTTAAACAGTATGTTGTACCTGACGCTTGTTTTTTCTTCGGTGGCTAATGGGTCTTTTTTTTTTAACTTAAGAGTTTGTAGTTTTCTCGTTGGTTTGTGTACTACTGTGATGCCATGTGGTAATAAGAGTCTGTTGGTTGTTTCTGAAATGTTTTTGATGTATGGAAATATTATCTTTTTCATAGCTTATGTCAGTTGTGCTGTAGTGGGTTGAATGGTCAGATACTTTTTGATAAAGTTGAACTTGAAAAACCTGTAAACCAAATTCATAACTTTTGGGGGACAAATTTTACTGACAAATTATCAGTGGAATATAATTCAGAAACTGAACAAGTTAAAGACTGTGAATAAATGGGTACATCATTTAAACAGGATGAATGATATGCAACAATGGGAATATTAATAGCAATAGCACTCAGACTTATATACCGCTTTACAGTGCTTTGTTACAGCCCTCTCTAAGCCAGCGGTTCTCAACCTGTGGGTCGCGACCCCTTTGGGGGTCAAACGACCTTTTCACAGGGGTCGCCCCGCGCGCTAGCCCTCCATCTTGGTGCCGTCAGCAGGGGTGAAATGCTCCCGGTTTGGCCGTGCCTGCGGGTCATCGGACAGCCGGTAGCGACGGAAGCGGGAGACTTCGCCCACCCACCCGGACACTGCCATTTGGGTTCTTTTACCCTCTGCGCATGCGCAGAACGCTTTGCGCATGCGCAGAGGGTAAAAGACCCTTTGTCACCTCATCACACGCGGGGAGGGGGCGGGGGTCGTGGCGGCGGGGTGGGGGTCGCGGCATTAGGAAGGTTGAGAACCACTGCTCTAAGCAGTTTACAGAGTCAGCATATTGCCCCCAACAATTTGGGTCCTCATTTTACCCACTTCGGAAGGATGGAAGGCTGAGTCAACCTTGAGCATGGTGAGATTCGAACTGCCAAATTGCAGGCAGTCAGCAGTCAGCAGAAGTAGCCTACAGTACTGCACTCTAAGCACTGCGCCACCGTGGTTTATTGTATTAATGGAAATATCAAATATTAAATTTAGTGTGAATATCAGACTTACATGATATTTTACCATTGGAATATTACTCTAATACTGGCTGCTACAATAGACAACCAGTTTTCTAAAAATTACTGGAAATACAATAATCAGTTTAGATTACTTTTTCCCCTTGTGGAAATATTATGCTCAAAAATTCTGAAAGATTATTTATGACAGAATTGAACACATTTTAAAGACTGAATTTTCTTTCCAATCAGCTATTATTCTGTTAATTCTTATATTTCCATATAAATGTGCTAACAGCTACCAACTGCCAGGACACTTTATGCTTTTTACTGAAAATCACTTATAAGCTCTTCTATAGAAGAATACCACCTTAAGACGCTGGAGTATGCATCAATATAAAAATAACTTTGTATTTGAAAAACAATTGTGAAACATAATTTAATTAATCTTAGAAACCATTCATAGGTTATAGTTCTATCTATAGCCATATGCTACATCCCCAAATTGGGTTTCTTTTACTGGTTTAATACTTAAGATTTTGTTTAATTTACGAAATAAGGATTGAATTTTTGTTACCCAGAAATCTTTGTTAATTCTTCACTTTGATCAATGATTCATACTATACTGGCATTTGTTGTTAATTATTGCAGATTGACTCAACTTTTTAAACTGATATAAGTTACTTTAAAAAGCAGCACTAATCTAACATTACTTTGCATTTTTATTCAGTTTTATACCATCTGCAAACCTCTTTTTTTAAATCTTGATTGTATTCTAAGTATCTACGATAAAATAAAGACAAATATATAGAGAGCCAGTTTGATCTAGTGGTTAAGGCTCCTGGCTACAAAGTGGGAGATCATGAGATCAAATCCCATCTTATCCATGAAAGCTGCTGGGTGACCTTGGGCCAGTCATTCTCTCTCAGCCCAACCCACCTCCTAGGGTTGTTGTTATGAGGAAAATAGGTTTTTTTGGATACAATCGCCAGCTTAGATTATTTGTAAAATAAAAAGTAAAAAAGTAAAAATAAAATTTAAAAAAACAATAACAAAAAACAAAGTATAAAGTATAAAATAAAAAATAAAGTTTGATCAAGGACCACTATTTACAGACCAGTGATTTGGAATCCAAACTCAAAAAGTAGAATTAAGTTTAGGTTCAGCTTCAACAATTTGACATTAATAGTGTTCAATATTTCAAATCCAAAACTTTAGTAAACATTTTGTACAAAATTTCCATTCATAATAGGCCAGAGGTTGTATTTTAGAAACAACTTCATCACCACACATCTTTAAGATAATTTCACCTGCCACTTCTTTCTAGTGCAAATATAATTCCTTTCTTCTGAAAAGGAAGCAGTTTTTCCTTTAGCTTCTCAGGTAGATAAGAAAATTCTTCATCAGCATCAGAATTTGAACATGACATTCCAACTCTAGGTCTCTCCTGGATAATAGTTGCCATCTTTATTCTAGCAAAAGTAAAAAAGGAGGGTTTTATTAAAAATTCAGCATTATTCTTCATTACTTTTCAGCAATGTTGAAGACAACATAGGCAATAGTACTATACACAGATCACAACCACCAAACAAGGAATCTCGGAATAAAATGGCAGGACAAGAAGCAATGGATGGAAACTAATCAAGTAGAGAAACAATCTAGAACTAAGGAGAAATTTCCTGACAATTAGAACAATCCGTGGAATGACTTGCCTCCAGAAGTTCTGGGTGCTCCAGCACTGGAGGTTTTTAAGAAGAGATTGGACAAACCATTGGTCTGAAATGGTATAGGGCAGTGATGGCGAACCTTTTTTTGCTCGGGTGCCAAAAGGGCGCGCGCGCGTGTGCCCACACCCATAATGCAATGCCCTCCCCCCCTGCGCATGCGCGCACAACCCCCCCGCACTGCCTCCCCCTGCGCATGGCTCACTGAAGCCTCTGGAGCCTGTGGATGGCAAAAAACAGATTTCAGCTGATTTACGGCCTTCCGGAGGGCAGGGGGGAGGTCATTTTCGCCTTTCCCCAGGCTTCAGGAAAGCCTCTTGAAGCCTGGGGAGGTTGAAAAACGGCCCAACCGAAAGTTCGTTTCCAAACTTCCGGTTGGGCCGTTGGGCCATTTTTCAACCTCCCCAGGCTTCAGGAAAGCCTCGGGAGCCTGTGGATGGCGAAAAACGGACCCAACAACCCAACCAGAAGTTCGGAAATGAACTTCCCGTTGGGCCGTTTTCACTCTCCCCAGGCTTCCGAACTTCCAGTTGGGCCATTGGGTCTGTTTTTCGCCATCCGCAGGCTCCGGAGGCTTTCCTGAAGCCTGGGCAGGGTGAAAACGGCCTCCCCCCACCCTCCGGAAGGCCGAAAATCAACTGGCCAGTGCACACATGCGGGCTGGAGCTGACATAGGGCAACGCCTCGTGTGCCCTCAGATATGGCTCCGCGTGCCACCTGTGCCATAGGTTCGCCATCACGGGTATAGGATTTCCTGCCTGAGCAGGGGATTGGACTAGAAGACCTCCAAGGTGCCTTCCCACTCTGTTCTTTTGTTATTCTTAAATTAGTTACACAGGAGTGTGTGTCTGTTGCACATGCGTGCATATATAGACACAAAATAAAATAAAATATCTTTCAAATTATATTGTAACCAGAGTGCCAGTAGGGGCAGTGTATTTATTCAACAGTAAATTCACTGTTGATGAGAAGACAGTAATAGAAAAGCTCACGTTGAACATCATAAAAAGTAATGTAGCTTGTAATTGTAAAAGATGAAAAGATAATACTAGCAATTAATTACAATCCATTAACAAACATGACATGACTGATATAAGCAAAAGAGCAGGTTCTCAAAATCCAAGAAGTTTATAATCTGTAAAGAAAAATAACACAAGGGGATTACCTATATTTTACGATCATTTTTACTTTGGTTGTTAAGAGAATCACATGGTTAAGTGACTAATGTAGTCGTTAAGTGAATCTGGCTTCCCCAATTATCTTAGCTTGTTGGGAGTCCATCTGAAAAGGTCGCAAATCGTAATCACAAGACACTGCAATAGGAAGTGCGAGCCAGTTGCCAAGTGCCCAAATTGCAATCACCCGATTGTGGGTCTGAAAGAGCAGTCATAACTTCAAGGATGGATTGTAAGTCACGTTTTCCAAGGCTGTTGTAACTTTAAACTGTTGTTAAATGAATAGTTGTAACTTGAGGACTGTAGAGATGGAGGTCATTTGGAGGTTATGTGCAGCAAACTGCCTACCTCAGAAGGGCCTCAAGTACCTACATGATCTCACCCAGTTCCCATGATTTCACCCCGTTCATATTGCCTGGATGAAGCAGGACACTATCTCTGGCTGGTACATGATCTCATCTAGGTTGTATTAACAGTATGTAGGATGTTCTTAA
Source organism: Thermophis baileyi (assembly GCA_003457575.1). Classification (NCBI taxonomy): domain Eukaryota; kingdom Metazoa; phylum Chordata; class Lepidosauria; order Squamata; family Dipsadidae; genus Thermophis; species Thermophis baileyi. The sequence continues at coordinate 2,483,897 of QLTV01004146.1, forward strand.
GGATTGGCAAGGAGAATTCACCAATGAAAATGCTGTTGCTCTTTGTTACCTTTTGCTGCTTGTAAAACTGTATATAAGCAATAAACACTGCGAAGGCAGTCAGACATCTTGGCATCCTGCAATGACTGGTCTCTAACTCCATCAGCCGACTACCTGCATTTGATTTTTTTCTTGTTAATGGAGTTGTGATATTAGCCCTAAGAATTCCCTCAATTCATAGAATCAGGTTGCTGTGGTCTTGCTATCTGTGATGTAGTAGCAAAAGTGGTTACCCTGATTACTTCTTCCTGCAGCTCAAATTGGAATCTGCTAGTCCTCAAGACTGTATCCTCAAGAATACCATATTCCCAGTATACTTGGAAGTAAGTCCCATTAAACAAGGTTCTTTGGAATAAAGCCAAAATATTCTTATGTGAAAGCCATCTGTTGAGGGTTTTTTAAATATGAATAAAGTCTTGTAAATCAAACAAATATGCCAATGTATCATAAACTAAAGATACATTTTATATTAAGCCAATACAATAATTTACATTTAGGTCTGATAAGAAAAAAATGTTCCATATATTTATTTTCTCAAATTTGTATTTTGTTTCGTTTTTCTCCAAATGTCTGGAAATTATACTTGTCTAATTACTCTTGATTTAATTTTTTCTGATGTTCATAACTTAACTTTCAATGGCCTCTTGAAATTTCCAGGGACGCCACTGTATTGCCAGCTGTGTTCTACGGAATAGAGTCCAACATTTGCTCTAAATGTTCTAGAGAGTTATAAATCAAATATGTTCTCCTTATTGCTGTACCAAAATTTTCTTCTGCTGATTTTCAACCTCTCTTATTCAAGCTGAATAAAAAGAGTCTATACTAAAAAAAAAAAAAAAAGCAAGAGAAGAGAATCCAGAATGTTCTCTTCCGGTTTCCAGCGCATGCATGCGCGCCGACCAGCTGATCTTCACAGCTGGCCGGTGCGCATGCGTCTGCCGGAACCTGGAAGTGCCACTGGCTGGTGCGCATGCGCGCGCGGCGGCTACTCTCTTCCGGGTTCCGGCACATGCGTACTTGAGTTTCGGCACTCGGTGCCGAAAAGGTTAACCATCACTGCCATAGAGAATAGAAAACAATGCCATCCGCCACTTATAATAATAATAAAATAATGTAAGCTCAAAAATTCCACCAAAAGAGATTGAAAATAAATTGATAGATGAATATAAGGTTCTAAAAACGTACAAAAAATAGGAAGAAGCTTTTATTAAATTTACCAAAGATTTCAATCTTGAAATTGGTTTTAAATTTTCCTTTCATTCTTGATGATTTAAAAGTGTGCTAGTGCCTGTTATTAGTCAATCTACTTTGCTTTTTCAGTGTATCTTGATATTGCCAGTATTAATATGCTAGTGTTTATGTCTGTAGAACAGGGGTTCCCAAAGTTGGCAACCACAATTCCCCAGCCAGCATGGCTGTCTTGGAAATTCTGGGAGTTGAAGTCAATGCATTTTAATGTTGCCCTGCTGTAGAATACCAATTTATTAGAATGGATCATTGAAGTATTGTTTCCTTTCATTTCAATGACAAGTTGGCTTTATTTAAAACATTAAGATGTTTCCACAAGAGAGGCCATATACCGGGGGTGTCAAACTGGCGGCCTGCAGACTGGATGCGTCATGCGCAGGCTACGCTCACTCCAGGTCCGCAAAGGGGAAAAATGTCACGAAATGTCACGTGACGGCAACGTGATGCGGCAAGTTTGACACCCGTGCCATATACAATTAAAACAATACACATGATAGTTATTTTCTGGGGTGCAGTGTTGAAACATCGTCAAGTACTATTGTATTATACTGATGTTTCCCCAAATATGTTCTGTTCCCCTAAACAACCCTGTGAGGTGGATTGGGCTGATAGAGAATGGCACACCAAACTCACTCAGCCAGTTTTCATGGCTAAGGAAGTAGATACTCCTGGTTTCTCTACCAGAACATTTTAGTCAGTACAGGTAGTCCTCATTTCACAACCATTCAATTATGAAGGCACTGAAAAAAGTGACTTATGATCAGTCCTCACACTCGTGACCATTGCAGCATTCTCGTGATCACATGATCCGGTTGCTTGGCAACTTTTGCACATTTAGGACAGCTGCAGCATCCCAGTCACATGATCACCATTTTGCAACTTTCCCAGCCAACTTCCAACAACCATGTTACCAACTTAAAAACTGCAGTGATTCTTAACTGTGGCAAGGAAGGTCATAAAATAGGGCAAAAATCACTTAACTGTTTTGCTTAGCAACAGAAATATTGGGCTCAATTGTGGCAGTAAGTCAAGGACTACTTGTAAAAGTCAGCAGTAATTCAGCTGTCTCAACCTCTACTCAGAACACACTGGCCTTGTCAAAAAAGTCAGATTAATTTTAGGCAGTTCGGGAATTATATATATATTTTCACACAGCACCATTTAACTATATTTCAGTCATACCTTTCCCATTCCCTTTGACCTAGTAACAACTCAATAATTAAAATGGATATAGAGATTCCTCCAACTCCCTTTAACCATTATAGACTAAACCTGCAGCAACATCATAGAGGTCCAGTGAGATTATTTGTGTTTAATTGACTAAACATGTCATATTTTAGAGGGTTTTTTTTTTTACAATAAGGGGGCCATCCAAGACATCAAACTCCCACCAAGTTTATACAGTGTAGTAAATCCACTTTAAACACACCGAGCACTTGTTGTGCCCAAATAAAGCTTAACATAAAGTTAAGCCAGCGGCTGAATTTACAAAACATGCTGAACTACAAACTACCCAATCCGTTTTAGCCTAGTTTTGCACTAAATTCAATGAGTGTCTGTCCTAGATATAGGACAACGGCCAGAAAAATCCAAGCAATCTTTAATCTTGTTTTCCAAAGCAGCAATTCCAGGAGCTAGTGCCATGCAATAGAGAGAGACCACATTGCCAAGTTCATTTAGGGGCATCAATGCAGTTCAGGGGTACAGGCTAATTTGCTATTCCACTGTGCACAAAACCAGGTAAAGAATTCCTCACCAAACCTCATTCGCCCAAGCAGCAACAGCTTCTTTTTTCGGCTGCTAACCAGAATGACCTTTTTTTTCGCGCTTAAACCCGACGGAAGTGATCTCACCCAGTGGCAAGACAAACCCAACTGCTTAACAAACGCTTCCCGCAGAACTATAAATCAAAGCGGTGGGGTGGCTTCGCTTCCTGGTTTGCTTAAAGCTGCCACTCGGGCCCCAGCGATGAAGGCGATCTTCATCGAGGATTGAAATCCCAAGCGATTTCCGGCTTTTCTCATAAGAAAGCAATCCTGCGTTTTGGGAAAACGCGGGCATGTTGGGGGGGAAAAAAACCTCCCTTAAGCCTCCGATGCCGGCCTATAAAAGGCTGGTGTGTTGGGGCGGGTGGATTTAATGAAGGGAAACGGCCTTCTTTGTAAGTATTTTGTGTTCCTGGAACAGAACGATGCGAAGAATGTCTAATTCTTGAGCTGGTAACTGAGTGCAAGGTACTAGGCGGCAAAGTGACAGGATGAAGAAGCTAATTGGTTTGATGGGTTTATGAGCATATGGGAGACCAGGTCAGATAGTGATTATGAGAATGAAATAGTAGGAGCATGCATAGGTGCTTCAACTGACTAAAACAGGCTTGCATCTGAGTAGGTATGTATAGAATTGCATGTTAAAAGCAGATTAACTGTCCTGGGAAATACTTCATAGCAGCGTTTCTCAACCTAGGCAACCTTGAGATGATTGGACTTCATCTCCCAGAATTCCCCAGCCAGCTAAGCTGGGGTTTGTCATATGAATTTACCCACTAGGACAAAAATTACTTATTTCTAGGGTAGAAATTACTTATTTAATTACCAGGAAGCAAAGCTGGCTGGGGACTTCTGGGAATTGAAGTCCAACCATCTTAAGGTTGCCAAGGTTGAGAAACACTGCTTTATAGTATGCAACTCTATGCACACCTTATAAAAAGATAATTAGCTGGCGGTTATGGTTTGCACAAGAGTATGATCTAATGCTGTAGCAAATTCTTATTTTTGGCTATCATTTTAGTGCATGTTGATTGGTGAGGCAATTGTTCTAATCTGTTACTAATTGAACAATGGAACAAAAGTAATTCTAGACTCCAATGTAATATAATCTAATAACCCGCTGCTCGTTAGCTGATAGTGCATATTATGTTGTTTGCTTCAAACTAATAAATTAGCTCTGCTATCCCTCCTAGTGGGTAGATTCATATGATAAACCTAATCTGGAATGATTTACTTCATAATCCAGAGCCAGAGATATTTTTTAAAAAATATTTAATTTCTACAGCTGTCCATCTCAATCCAATTTACTCTGGGCACAAAATAATTAAACCCAGAAAAACACAAAAATTATATACATATAGGCAATCAAAAATTATAATTACATAAACATAATAGTGTAATGAAGTAAGAGGGCCCATTAGCATATAGCCAAGTTTTTAAAGCCTTATGAAAGGCTAACAGGATCTGGGCCATCCTGAGCGCCAACGGAAGAATGCTCTAGAGCAGTGGTTCTCAACCTTCCTAATGCCGTGACCCCCGTCCCGCCGCCACGACCCTCCCCGCCCCCTCCCCGTGCGCGATGAGGTGACAAAGGGGGCGTGGCACCAGGGGTGAAATGCTCCCGGTTCGGGCGTGCCTGCGGGTCGCCGGACAGCCGGTAGCGACAGAAGCGGGAGACTTCGTCCACCCGCCTGGACGCCGCCACTTGGGTTCTTTTACCCTCTGCACATGCGCAAAGCGTTCTGCGCATGCGCAGAGGGTAAAAGAACCAATGGCGGCGTCCGGGCGGGTGGGCGAAGTTTCCCGCTTCTGTCGCTACTGGCTGTCCGGCGACCCGCAGGCACGGCTGAACCGGGAGCATTTCACCCCTGCTGACGGTGGCACCAAGATGGCAGGCTAGCGCGCGGGGCGACCCGTGAAAGGGTTGTTTGACCCCCAAAGGGGTTGCGACCCACAGGTTGAGAACCGCTGCTCTAGAGTGTAGGGGCTACTGCTAAGAAGGAATGTCTCCTAGTACCTGCCAGTCAACATTCCTTGGCTGACAAGACCTACAGCATCCCCAACTTACTAGATCGAATTGGATGAGTAGAAACTATTGGGAGAAGATGGGCCCTTAGGTAATCTCAAGCCATGAAGGGTTTTAAAGGTGACAACCAGCACTTTGAATTGCACTAAATATGCAGGCAACCTGTGCAGTTCCTGTAGTAGTGGTGTTACACGTGCAGCATAACAGGCACTGTTAACTATCCATGCAGCTATGTTTTGCAGCAATTGAAGTTTCCAAATGCTATTCAAGGGCAGATCCATGTAGAGTGTGTTGCAATAATCCAACTAAGAGCATGAGTGACTGTGGACAAGGCCCCCTGGTTCAAGAATGGGCACAACTGATGCACAACCCAAAGGCCCTTTTAGCCACAGCTGCCACCTGTTCTTCAAGCAGGAACCAAGTCCAAGATGATCCTCAGATTGTGCACTGCATCTGTCTGGGACAGTGTTACCCTATTCAGTCTCAAAGGAAACTTGTTCCTAGGGCTAGGCAGATGAAATGCTCAAAGCCACTCCATCTTGCTTGGATTGAGTCAGACCCCATTGCTCCCCATCCAGGCCCCTACAGCCTCCAGACAGTGCATAGGACATTCATGACCATCACTCAATGGGCCAGGGATAGAGGTATATAACTAGATATCATCTGCATATTGATGGTACCTCATCCAAAACCATTGGATCACTTTACACAACAGCTTCATGTAGATGTTAAATAGAGAGAATCGAGCCATGAAGCACTCTACACAATAGGACCATGGCCTGAATCTCTTCCCCAGGATAGCATTGTGTTGCCTGTTCGCAACTCTATTTGGGCTGTATCCAGTAACTAACTTTGGGCAGTAAAATGGTTTCCATCCTAACCTAGATACTGTTTAATTGTGATAAGCCTGGGTTAGGCTTAATAGAATAGCAACAACCAGGATTACTTATGTCAGCTGATTGTTATTAATAAAGGCATTTTATGATCAGAAATCTGGAAAGTTGCAAATGAAGTGGGTGAGATTATGGTTTGGTTTAGATGACCATAATTGGTGATTAATTTTAAATGTGTCATGGCCCGATTTCATTCTAGCATGGGAGATATGTAAGCCTTTAAGGTATCCCTAGATTCTTTATAGTTATCTGACTTCCAGTGGAGACATTTAGAAAAAAAAATCTAGCTAGGGTAAAACGAAATGCTTGATAATGAATAAACCTGGCTTTAAAGTACCAAATATATTAACATTTTAAAAAACTTAAAATTAAAATCTTTAGGCTTATTGTGATTTAAGCTTATACAGATAGTAATAGTAGTAGTAGTAATAGTAATAATTCTAGCAAACATTAAAATGCTACAGGGTTGCTTGTATAAGAAGTTATATAAGAATCATTAAGATGTTTATCGAAGTCTTTGAGTTGTAGATAGTATGAGTAGTATGAAACGCTGCTTAGAAAAAGATTAATATGTGATACACTGAAAAGTAAACATGGATTATGTTGTTTGAACTGTAATTTTTTAAAACGAAAATGTTACCGTACTTGCATTATACAACACAACTAACTTTTGTTGCTCATGTTTGGAGGAAACCACAGAAACCCTTCCATCTAAGGATTCATTGCAGTGACTGGAGGAGCAACCTCCTAACCATGCAAATAATATGATTAGCTTCACAAAATGCACACCTTTAATTATGGAATTAGTCTATATTCAAACAATACTGTACTGTGAATAATAATTGAGCCAGATAATTGTCATATGTAACACTAAGCAACAAAATTAACCCAGGTTAATGTAAACAAATATCTCCTTGAGCAGGGGTAGTGACTAGAAATATGAAAGTATTCAGAAGTTAGCAGGAGAAAGTGCTTCAGCTCCAACATCTGTCACCATGGGTACCGGTACATTCACTGGATCTGTCAGCAGCACTTTAAGCAAACTGCATCTTTTTCTAGTTTCTTATACTAATCCTGTATTTCCATGCAGCTGCCATGTAAGGTCAGGAAAAGATGTGGTTTCTTTAAGGTATCCCTTCCAAGTACAATGAGGACCCCCA
>QLTV01004146.1:2496028-2531737 GCA_003457575.1 Thermophis baileyi
AGTTTTTCTTGTCCATGATTCTGGTTGTACATCTTTACCTGGCAAGCACATTTGTAAAATGTATTCAGTCTGCTTTGGGTATTTTAAGAAGTAATGATCACGGAGGAGTGCGTACTGTTGTGTGTAGTTCATTTTTTTCATGCAGAGGTGGAATCTTAAAAGGAGAATCTATGACATTTATCTACCCAGATCAAAATGGTAAAATGCTGAAGTTCAAATGAGCCGTCTGACTTGCTGTGCGCCTTCTGTTGGAGCACCAAGCTATTTAAACAGAAAGGGAGGAAGCAATGCATGGATGAGAGGAGATTTCCTCTTTATGTCCTCCCCAGCCATGTTTGAGTAACGGAAAGTACAGCAGCTGGACCCATCATAGGACCCAAAGCAGAGAGAAATGACATGGAATTTTGCCAAATGGAATTTGCTTTGTGTATGTGGCTATGCTGAAGATGTGTGTCACTTGCCCTTAGGGATTTTTTTTTAAAAATTCTATGTTTAGAGTAAAGATGTATTTATGCCGTAGAGAAATCTTGTCTGGGCACTGTTAGAAATGGTGTTCAGTTCAGTTATTTCATTCAATTAGGTGGATAGAAAAGAACCAGCTGCCACACGTATTGGTAACTTTTGTCTTAAGATTGGGGAAAATGTCTAGCAGGGGGCTTCTAGGTTTATCTCTTTTACGTGCAAAGAGATGGTTTAAAATAACTTAAGAGCAAATGAAATGCTTAGTTGCACCAGTTTCTCCAAAATGAGCTTCCTCCATCCAGTGACTCATTACTGAGATAGGATAAAGTTAGCACTTTTCCCTTCAGCAATATTCACCTAGATTCAAACTGCTTTTGCATTTAGACCCTTGTTCATAACCTTGAATGAACTCAATCAAGCAATCATTCCTAGCTTATAGTATTGTGCAGATCACAGTCAGGTCAAGAGTTCTTTCTATGCCTTCCCCCTCTTCTTATTTTCTTTCTTCCCATTGCCAGTCTTCTTTGGAGCTTCTTCTATTTGTCTTAAGTAAACTTAACTGTTAAATGGAAATCATGAAAATAAAATGGGTCATTGCAACCAATCTTCATTCGTAGTTTTATAATCCTGGAATAATAATCTAAACTGGATCCATCTTGTTTTTTAAGAGCCGAGGTGGCGCAGTGGTTAGAGTGCAGCACTGCAGGCTACTTCAGCTGACTGCTAGCTGCAGTTCGGCAGTTCAAATCTCACCGGCTCAAGGTTGACTCAGCCTTCCATCCTTCCGAGGTGGGTAAAATGAGGACCCAGATTGTTGGGGGCAATATGCTGACTCTGTAAACCCCTTAGAGAGGGCTGTAAAGCACTATAAAGCTGTATATAAGTCTATTGCTATTGCTATTGCTATTTTGAGCTTCTTGACTAATGTTCATCTCAAGCAGTGAGAGAACCTATGCAAAAGTTAAAATATTCCAATTGCTAATAGACTGGTTGGGTTTATCCTTCATATAGATAGTCTTTGACTGATGACCACAATTGAGCCCAAAATTTCTGTTGCTAGGCGAGACCATTGTTAAGTTGGTTTGCCCCATTTTACCACCTTTCTCGCCACAGTTGTTAAATGAATAACTGGTTAGCAACATGGCTGTGAAGTAAATCTGGCTTCCCATTGACTTTGCTCATTAGAAGGTCTCAAAAGGTGATCACATGACTCTGGGACACTGCAGTTGTCATAAATATGAGCCAGTCGCCAAGCATCCAAGCAAATGTTTGAATTTTGAACATGTGACCATGGGATGCTGCAACGATCGTAAGTGTAAAAAAACCGGTCACGAGTCACTTTTTTCAGTGCTGTTGTAACTTTGAATGATCTCTAACCCATTGGATGTAAGCCGAGGACTACTTGTACTATGTCTTAATGTGGCTTGTTCAGGTTTGGCTTGGTGTGTGAACATGGCCACTGTGGCTCTTTCTTGGTCTTTGAGGGATTCTGTTTAATGACATTATACTACAACTCTAGAGTTCTACATGGAGTTTGAAGCAATAGTTACCCTGCCTATAAATCTTACTCTTTATTTTTGGAAATCAAATGTAAGGAAGTATATTAAACTAGTATGTTTCCCCATTAACATATTTGATGCCATACTGTATCTGAAATAACAATTATGTTTTTACTAATTACATTAGTAAATTATTTTTTTGCATTGAGTTTGCTTTAGGTATGGGCCAAGCAAAGCACAGTTTGTTAAGGTAGTTTTTGTATCTGTGAGATAAAGACTGATGACTTTTTGCTGATGCATTCCTGCAGGGTAGATCTTGGGTCCGTTTGCTAAACCATGTTTCTCTGTATGAAACTGTTCAGACACAAACTGTATTTGTACAGCCATAGTTCCCAGAACTAACCCAGTTGCCTTGGTTCACATGAAACATACTGCAGCCTAAACTAAATATAGTAACTGGGTTTATATAATATCAAGAGGCGCAAACTAGAAAACCATCTTTTGATGCAATGAATTGTGCAAAGCCAATCATAATCAGTCAGAACTTCATGATCCTATGTTACAGGATTGAAAAATACATTTTGACCAAAGCTTGCACTCCTAATTTGTTTGTACAAATGGTAGTTTTTGCAATGATAATTAAATTACAAACTATGTTGCAACATATCTCACTATTTCTTGTACCACCTGTGGCTGCTAAGTATTGTAGTTCAGTGATAGTTTTCCTGTCCCTGCTGTATGGGGTGGAGATATTCACTTCAAGCAAGAGCAGAAATGAGTGCAAGCAATTATTTGAATTAAGGGGGGTTGATTGAATTCTTCATGGGTAAGGTCCTCTCCCTATCATATATTACACCTTATGAGATGATATAAGTTATGTCATCTCTAACATTTGCTAGTGTGTGTGTGAACTCACTTTAAAACACTGTTTAACGTTTAAAAGGCTACATGGCTTGGGATCCATGTTTCTGTGATTTAAAATACTTAATATTCATCTTAAATTCCCTCTATAGTGGCACTCTGCAAATGAATATTTCTGCCACCGTTGCGTCATTTTTATTGCCAATGTCCTTTTCTATAAAGTTACCGGGTTGCTATGAACTGGATTGTTCCAAATGAACAAATGTTCATTCTGTATGCTGAAGGTAGGGCCCAGGGACAACAATTCAGTATTTATTGGCCAGTAAAGGCCGTTGCAAACAGGTATGAAGGTTATGTATTGCACAAAAGTGCCATGACATGAGGGAAAATAAATGATGGGAAAGATAGTAGGCCAGTATAGATAGTCCTCGACTTACAATCACAATTGAGCCCAATATTTCTGCTGCTAAGTGAGACAGTTGTTGAGTTTTGCCCCCTTTTACAACCTTTCTTGCCTCAGTTGTTAAGTGAATCACTGCAGTTATTAAGTTAGTAACACAGTTCTGAAGTGAATGTGGCTTCCCTGTTGACTTGGCTTGTCAGAAGATCGCAAAAGGGGATCACATGACCCTGGAACACTGCTAGCATCATAAATATGAGTCAGTTGCCAAGCATCCAATTTTTGATCACGTGACCATGGGGGTGCTGCAATGGACATCAGTGTGAAAAAAGTGATAAGGCACTTTTTTCACTGCCGTTGCAACTTCAAACGGTCACTAAACGAACTGTTGTAAGTCAGTACTGTATTGGAAAGCAACAGTTTGGGAGAATGAGTTCTAGTCCCATGTTAGGCATGAAAGCCGACGGTGACTTTGGGCCAATCCCTCTCTCTCTCTCAGCCCAATTCACCTCACAGGGTTGTTGTATGGAAAATAAGAGGAGGAATGAGTATTTTGCATGGTAGCTGCCTTGAGTTACTTAGAAAAATGAGGTTTTAAAAATCAAATAACAAATAAGATATAAAACAAATAGAATAATGTGATAGTTTCAAAATGTTAAAACATACCCAAGACATACCCAAGTAAAATATAGAAAAATACAAGAAAAGAAAAAATTATTCACAAGAAACCTAGCTGAAAAAACTTCAGTAATTATGTTAAAATAGGAAGAATCCCCCAAGGAGACTGTTCCCACAACTTAAACTAGAAAGTCTTTGATGCTCTTCAAGCCGATTTTCTGTATTAGTAGACTAGACTGCCTCAAGAGTTAATATTAAGTTTTGGCAGGCCAACAGAAACTATTTTTTAGCTATATTGTGTTCAAAGATTTACCCTCAGGACACCACCTTGCATATGGAAATAATGTGGTAAGAAATGAATTAATTATATAAATGGTAGTTTGAGAAGTAAAAAGAGTTTGGCCATAATATGCATATTTTTGGAGATTTTTTGGTTTCAGTTTTAAAATGTTTCATGCACATCCTATTTGAAACTGTTAATAAAACCATTATGTTAGATTGCCTGTTGGTATAGGAATTTTGTGAACGTGATTGGGACTCTGAAAAACATTTTCATGTTATAGTATTTGTGCATTTTTAAAGAAACTACCCTAACGATTTGGGCATCTACTGACAAAAAGACCGGCTGATTTGTGCCAACACCTGCATATTATCCAAAAAAAATCCTTTATGGACACAGGAAACAAGAAGATTAATCTTGGGTCTAATTAAACTAATGTTTTGCACCAAAAGCCAAACGCATTCAAATGCTCTCTCAGGCCACAAAAGTGCATTCTGTTTTCAGCCTCTCTTATCAGATTCTCTGAAATGTCTGAAGCTTGACTTTGACAATATAATGTATTAATGTTCAAACATATGTTCAGTATGAACAAGTATTTTTGTGTGTGTGTGTGTGTGTGTGTGTGTGTGTGTGTGGCTATGAGCATGGTTGTGTGTATTTTATAGAAGTTGATACATTTCCTTTATTTTTATTTTTCCAAATTTGATATTTTACAGCTAGATCACATGCACTTGAATACTACCCAGGAACTAAGCATCATTTCTGAGTTTATCATTCCTTTACAAAAAACGTTGACACATCTGTTTGCCATTTTGAGCATAATAAACAATACAGATAGACCTCGACTTGCGACTGGTCGCTTAGCAACCAAAGTTAGGAGGGACCTTTCCAGGGCTACTTACAACCTGGATTCAAAGCTCCAGCGCCCCCCCCCCAGTCACATGATTGCATCTTGGGCACTCAGCAACAGTCCAACATTTACTGCTGTTTGCAGTATCCCACAGTCATGTGACTACAATTTATGGCTTTTTTTGATGGACACTGACATTTCCTTCTGGTTTCCAGCAAAAAAAAAAAAAAGCCCAGTGTGGACAGTGCTTAGGATGGCTCCAGGGTCTGGCCACTTTCCTTCTAGAATCCAACAGAAATATTTGGTGGTGATGATCATATGATCACAAGGGTTTGGGTAAACTCCACCTAGTAGCATATGCTTCTTTATTCCCAACCTTGTTCTTTGGTGAGGAACTTGTTTGGATATCTTTGAGAGAGGTGACAGCAATTCTTTGGTTGCCCAGGTGATCATCTAAAAAAAGTAACATTTTTCTTTCCAAATATGGTGTGGGTAGCTGGTATTTTCAAATGCAGAAAGTTTCTCTTCAAAAGAATGATCAGATCTGTCCTTAAAACTTTGACCGTAATACATGCAGGTATATCACCTATGTCTTACAATTGATGTTCACAAATTACTAATAAGAAAACTAATTATGCGAAAAAAGATACCAGATTGCTGGATTACTGAACTGAAAGGAATTTGTTCCCACTCTCTCTCTCTCTCTCCATCCTGTGAACTGATCTGGGTTCATAAAATTGATGTAAAAACCCTCTGCACCTGAAGGGCAAGTGGGCAAAAAAACAGAAGAAAAAAGTCGGAAGAATCGGCTATTAATATGCACATTGCATTATACTCTAAAAATAGAATGCTCATAGAGAACATTTTAATTAGCTAACTTTATCTCTTATTCTTACGTCATATTAAAAAGACTATTCTGAAAAAGTTCAGGACTGGACTCTTCATATATGTTTTTTTCAAGAGCCATCCATTTTGTGTGTGGAGATCCTACAAGTTCATCAAATGTATCATAAGCTGGTTGAAGCACTGAAATCAGATTTTGGTTTGTTAATAAGTTTTAAGATTATTATACCCCATAGGCTTGCAAGCATTTAATTGGTTAATATCAGATTTTAACTCTGTGATTTGTCTGAGCTGTAGCTAAACTACAAGCGTATAACAGAATGTGGGAGAGAAGTTAAAATCTCATCTTAAGGGAAATTTGAACCTGGCATGTGGATTTTGTTTTAGAAATTTGAATCCTCTTTAAAAAAAAATTACAGTGCTAAAAGGAAAACAAACAATTGGCTGGAAATGTTTTATTTTGGAGACACTGCATGAGATTAATTTCAGTCTTTAACATTTACTGGCCTAGACTAGACTGGCCTAGTTTAGAAATAGCAAAGCTAGAATGTGGCTGGTTCTTTTCATTTTGGCTTAGTAAACCCACCCATTAAAAGTTAGTGGTGTATGTGAACCAGGAAAGATATCTTTTTTTAAAAAAAATATTTATTTAAGAAAATGTAATATGGTTGTCCAACTCACTCTCAGTGACTCCTGGCAGCTTAACAAAGATAAAAACCCAATATAAAAAATATAAAAAAGCAATAAACCCCCCCCCCCCCAGCGACAATGATCAAATAAGCCACTTGATGGGCTCCAAGCCACTCTAGGGTTAGAGCAAAACTAGGTCTTCAGGACCTTGCGAAAGAGTGTCAAAGTGGGGGCCAATCTTATCTCCAAGGGGATGATGATAGGGAGAGAACTAACATGGCGAAGGCCCTTCTTCTGGGTCCCACTTGATGCATCTCCTTAGCAGAGGGAATCCATAGCATTCCCTTGCCATCCCAATCTGGTGGGTGAGGTAGATGTGACAGGAAAAAGCAAACCACCTAATAACCTGGTTCCAAGCCATGTAGGGCTTTGAAGGGGACAACAAACCACTATCTTGAACTGGATCCAGAAGCAAATTGGCAACCAATGCAGCTCCTGCAGGATAGATGACACATGTGCACATCTAGGCCTCCACAAAACCATGAGGGCTGCTGCATTTTGAACCAATTGAAGCTCCTAGATACTTTTCAAGGGCAGCCCCATGTATGAACCCCATAAAATATAAACAATAAATGAACAATAAAATGTGACTGAACATTTATGGCTTAACATTATATGAATAATACACCATTATTACTTCTGCTTTTTTTTTTAAAGAGTCTAATAGAATTACTGGAACTTGTTTTATTATTTTGCTTAAAAGATGAATGTGCCTTTTATGCTGGACAAGTAGGATAGTTTTTAAAAATTCGCTGAAAGTACCTGTACGTTACAAATCATGACCATTAATACCTTTAATATGGATTTCACATTAACTGATTCTAAACTTAATTGGAACTTTCATGTATATGTTCCCTGGGGAATATTTTGTTTGTGTGGTCATTTTTAAATCTTGGATTATAATAACTAATACATTGGTAGCGTTTCATTTTTGTTTTGCCATAGACCAAAAAAATACAGAAAAAGGAGAATGAGCCAAGAACGAAGTCAAGCAGAGAACCTTAGATCTACCGTAGATGCACAGGGGTAGAAGTGAGAGCTCACAACTTTGCTACATTGAGTTGATCTATCAACCTCCAAATACTTTTATCCCAGAAGACCCCTTTCACAGGATATCTAGACATCCTGCCATTGATGATATGGTTGGGCAGATTCAGTAATATTCCCAACAACCCTTTATGTATTGACCATTGCTGAGAATTCTGGGAATTTAAGTCCACTCCCCCTGGATTTGCTAAGGCTGGGAAGCACTGCTATAGATTACTCTGTAGGGGTATGGCTGGAATCTAGTCCATTAATAATGTCCATTTCACTGATGAATGGGAAAAGTTGTATAAGCAAGAACAAAGAAATATATTCCACTTACATATTTCTCATTTAAGGCCTCTTTAGCTACCTCCTTGCCTTCCATCTCTTAAGTATTTTATTTCTGTCTGCTTCAGAGGGCAAGATAAAAGGTGGAGAATCTTTTATTTGCAGGTCAAATGTGTGTTCATTAGCAAGTGTGTGTGTGTGTGTAGTGTGGGATAAAAGTGGGATAAAAATCTAAAAAATATATATTTACAGTTCAACTTTTTGACAGACAAAAAACACAATATAGTAAAAAAAATATGTGTGTAGTGTGTGTGTGTGTGTGTGTGTGTGTTTACTATATTGTGTTTTTCGTCAGTCAAAAGGTAGAACTGTAAATATATATTTTTAGATTTTTATCCCACTTTTTTCATATACAGCTCAGGATGACAAATATACTAATACTCCTTCCTCCCTCCAATTTTCCCCACAACAGCCACCCTGTGAGATGCGTCAGACAGAGAGAGTATGACTGGCCCGAAGTAACCCAGCTGGCTTGGATGCCTAAGGAGAGACTAGAATGTATAGCTCCTGGTTTCTAGGCCAGCATCTTAACCACTATACCAATTTTCTCTCTCTCTTTAACTTAAGAACCAGATTAGCTTGTATATAGGAACAGACTTTGATTTAAATTGGTAAGAAAAAGGGAGAATGTAATTCTGGTTATTCAAGTGTTTGTCATAGAATAACATGGAATAACAGAGTTGGAAGGGACCTTGGAGGTCTTCTAGTCCAACCCCCCCTGCTTGAGCAGGAGATCCTATACCAGTGATGGCGAACCTTTTTTTCCTCGGATGCTGAAAGCGCGTACGTGTGTGCCCACACCCATAATTCAATGCCCCCCCATGCCCACCCACTTGCGCATGCGTGTGCGGCCCCCCCTCTCCCCCTGCTTCCGGTGGGCCCGGTAGGCCCGTTTTTCGCCCTCCCCAGGCTCCAGAGGCTTTCTTGGAGCCTGGAGAGAGCGGAAATGCCCTCCCCCGCCCCCCGGAGGCCCTCCAGAGGCCGAAAACGCCCTCCCAGAGCCTCCGCGCGAGCCGAAAATCAGCTGACCAGCATGTACATACGCGCTGGAGCTGAGCTAGGGCAACGGCTCGCGTGCTGGCAGATATGGCTCCGCGTGCCACCTGCGGCACATGTGCCATAGGTTCGCCATCACGGTCCTATACCGTTTCAGACAAGTGGCTGTCCAGTCTCTTCTTAAAGAAGATGTCTTGAAAGAGATCCCACTTACCTGAGAATGGGGTGTCTTAACCATATGTGTTTTTGGATATTCTTAGAAAAATTTTAAAACTAACTACCGTATTTTTCGGAGTATAAGACGCACCTTTCCCCCCCCTAAAAGAGGGTGGAAATGTTGGTGCGTCTTATACACCGAATACAGCCATTTTTGGCCTCCTGAAGCCCCGTCCCGCATCCCATTTTTGCGAAAAATGGGCCCATTTTTCGCAAAAATGGGGTGCGCAGAGGGTTTGGGAGGCCTGCAGAGTGCTCCTGGGGGCTGGGGGAAGGCAAAAACGCCCCATTTTTTTCAAAAAATGGGCCATTTTTTGCAAAAACGTGGGTGTTTTTGCCTTCCCCCAGCAGCACTCTGCAGACCTCCCAAACCCTCTGTGCACCAGTTTTCACGCGGGGCGGGGCTTTGGGAGGCCAAAAATAGCTGTATTCGGTGTATAAGATGCACCAATCTCGGCTTCTGCGCATGCGCAGAAGCAACCCCCCCAACAATCCAAAGTCCCCCCCCCCCAAAAAAACAATTGACTGGCATTGACAGAACCTGCTCCATGATGTCACCACTGGTTTACTACTGGTTCTATAGAACTGGTGCGAACCGGGAGGAACCCACCTCTGTCTACAGGCCTCCCAAACCCCCATTTTTTGCAAAAATGGGTGAAAAACGGGCCTGTTTTTGCAAAAAACGGGGTGCGCAGAGGGTTTGGGAGGCCTGCAGAGTGCTTCTGGGGGTTGGAGGAAGGCAAAAACACCCCTGTTTTTGTGAAAAACAGGCAAAAAACAGGCCATTTTTCACAAAAACGGGGGCATTTTTGACTTCCCCCAGCCCCCAGGAGCACTGTGCAGGCCTCCCAAACCCTCTGCGTGCCCTGTTTTTTGCAAAAATGGGTGAAAAACTGGGCGCGCAGAGGGTTTGGGAGGCCTGCAGAGTGCTCCTGGGGGCCGGGGAGGACAAAAACTTTTTTTTCTTACCTCTTCAAAATCTTGGTGCGTCTTATACACCGGTGCGTCTTATAGTCCGAAAAATACGGTATGTTTTGAGTAAATCTGAGATTATGTATCTTAGAAAATGCTCTTGTTTTTTCCCCTCAAGACATGCATCTAATACATTTTTAACTTCTGACAGACAATAAATAGTATGCATGACTACTGCAACCACCACACAGTATGCATGACTACCGCAACCATCATATAAAATCTTTCCCCAGCCATTTCCCTGCAGCAGCCATTAGCTGATTACTTATGCCGAATTATTTGAGTCTTAAGATGGGCTGCAATATTTTTCAAGGCTTTTCCTTTGACAAATTTATAAAGTTCAGTTGACAGCATGCCGCAAAAGACTGCTGTCTTTGTTGGTGTGTTCTGCTGAACAGTAAGTGTTGAAAATCCACATGTTTTAAGGCAGGGAGAAAGAAATGTGAGGAGGGAAGGGAAGGGGTAGAGAGGGGAGAAGAGAGGAGAAGAATGTTATAGTATTGGAACATTTTAAATTTCTAGTCATCAAGTTTCAGAAGCCTATGTCCTATTATAGTAACGAAGTCTTGGGGAAAAGCTGACAGGTCCTAGCAGAAGAAATTCCTTCCCTTTTTCATATTTGAAATAGTCAAAATGCAAAACAAGGCACCACTCTCTGGCATCATTAAGCCAGTCGCTAGTCTCAGAAGAGTTTTATAAGTCCTGTTCTTTTACACTATTATAACGCGGGGGAAGGATTTTATACAAGGAGGATGGATTCAGATAAGGAAAAAAAAGTTGGTGGCATTTTAATTAGATGTCAGAAAAGTTGTGCTTTTGTAGCAACGTCAGTCCTTTTGGATACCATCTGTGGGAATATTTCAAGATAATCAGTTTTATTTTCACTTGTCTTCACAAAGTGTCGCTCCCCTCTCTAAAAAAAGAAAAGAAAAGAAACCTTAACAACCATTTTTCCAGCATCTTCTGTCTATTACCAGCAGCCCTTCAGTGTTTGCTGCTGAATTGTTAAGAAAGAGCTCAAGATAGCTTCCAAGACAGTTCCCCTTGTTCCTCTACAGAGACGGGTGAAGGCGTTGCTGACATCACAACATAACAGTTGTGATTTTCGATCATGGCTGAGGCTTCAGCCAGTGCCTTAGCCAAATCCTTCAGCAGCTACCTGCCGAATATCTAAACATCTAAACCTCGAACAGTGTAAGGTTTTAGCAGCAGCTGAGCTCTTTCCCTAAGGGGCTCTGCACAGTTTCAAGAGAAGGCAAATGATGGAAACTGTATCCTCAGCAACTTTACCACACTATATGCCAGTATGATGAAGGTATGCGATTTCTGAAATATCTGGTTTTTTAAAAAAAATGGAGCAAACTTGGCTCTATTTATAGAATTCTTTGTGTTTTGGCAAATTTCTTCTTTAAACCTTGCTAGAAAAAAATCTGTATATTTATCTGCATGATTTATTTATTTCTGCAAATAGATATTCAGTTGCACTGAGATGTAAGGATAGTTACATTGTCGGGAAATATATAGGTTTTATATATTTGTAATATATAATTATATAAATAGGTAGATTGTCAGGAATATGCTGTGCCTCAATAGAGGCAGAGGCTTTTTAAGGTTCTTTTTGAAAATACAAAACTGGGACAAAAAATGTCTTAGTTTTACAAAAGAAATCTCAAGGCATTTCCCCAAAAGCTTATATGTTGTTGGAAAAAAAAAGAATTTAATTAAATTTCATTTTAATGTGCTTTGTAGCCGTAAAGCAATTAACAGTTGATTGCTTTATATTTCTGTTCAGAAATAATATTTACTGAGAACAATAGGAACTGTTTCCAGAAAAAAAAGCATGAAAAGAATCGACAAATAATATATTTTGTGATAGTGCTGCAAAAGCAGCCCATGGGGTGGGGTTTGAGGGGGGAGATGTGAAATAAATCGTGATTTTTGCTAAAAATATTTTTTGGTTTTCAGTTTTTACCTAATAAAAATGCTGTCCTAGAAAACACAGTAATATAAATAAGATGTATGGGGGAAAGAAATATGTTTTATTTGTTAATGCTTGAGATATTTTACCAGGTAAAATTATGCAGTGGTCTATTTTTAATAGGTCGAGTGCTATCTAACTAATACGGTTGGTGCTAATAAAATAAATCACATTGTTGTAATTTATTAACGTATTATTTTAAAACTTCAGAGAAATAGAACTTGATGTCTTGTTCCAAATGTTCCTATCCATTTCAGTGCAACCAGTAAGCATACTTAATCTTGTGTGTTTTACATAGTCCAAACTCATTAGTATTGTAATATGCTTAAATGGTTTAAGATGTAAATATTTCTTTTTTAGTTTTTAACCACTGCTATAGATTTATTAGCTAGTGATCCAGAACAGATAATAGGATTTTTAATTAAAACCAGACTTTAAAATGTGTTGAAAAATTTATCTTGTATTTTTTAAAATACATGTGCATAACCTCTATTTGAGATGGGGATCAATTCTGAGAGCTTGGTTCCCAGAACTAAACAGAGAAAACCTCTTTAAATAGTATTGGTTTGTGGAAGTTCATAAAAAGTATCCATTTTTATCATTGAAAATGATGTTTTGTTGGTCATAAATAATTAAATGTTGATGTAGCAGTTAAAGTAATGCGGGCAGCATTGTGTTATGTGCTAGAAAAATGAATTACATTGCTCCCTGTTTGATAGCCCATGTTTTCTCTGCCTTAACATTTTATATTTTGATTTTGGATTTTGATAATACCTGATTTAAATGCATGCTAGTTTGTGGAAGGGACATATTTTGTATCAAAATTGATAATGGAAGTCAGTACTGGAGGAGATCCCAATAAATATCAAGAATAGATCATGTACATCATATCAATATTAATACTTTTATTCAAAAAGTGATGAATTCATGTACAGTGTTGTAATATATTGTCATAGTGATATATACAAATGAAAAGCAACATTGATAAGAAATTCAGCTGCTAAAGCTACATGCTTGTCTCTTCCCTTTCTATCTGAACATTAGCATTAGTGATTACTGTAATCTTTCTTAAACGAATTGCTTTACTTGTTCTGTTGGTTGATGAAGTTCGCTATCACGATATTATAGAAAATGATAATTTATTTGGTGTTTTGATATATGCAAATGGGCGTCTGCTTGTAGAACAGGAATTTCCCTTCCTCTCATCTCTCCTCTTGTCCCTGCACCTGCTGCTAATATCTACTCCTGTAGCTCCTCCATCCCCCACCAAGTAGATTTATGAAGGCTGCAGGGGAGGGAGAGGAGAAATTTGATCAATCAATATTGCTCTGGTGACTGAATTACACCGGGATTTGGAGACCCTCGGTTTTATCCTTTATTGTTGTTTGTTACTCATATAGTTAGTAAGAGCAACATGAAATCAAGATTTATTTATTTTTTATTTTGCTTGGGATTCTAGTCCAATCTGATAAATAATTCAAGGAAAATCTATCTGTTCTAATTTGAGAAGGCAAATTTAGGTAGGAAAGGACAGAATCCAGCAATTACCCCCTGATAAATTGAGCTCTCTTCCTCTTGAACCATTTTTCCCAAATAATTGAAATATAATATAATTGACTAGCACTGATGGTGTTGCCTAGTTTGGGCAATGAAACGTCTGCAATAAAACAACCAAGCTCGGAGAGCACCAAGGACCCATCACAATTGAAATATCTCCTACCTTTTGAAGTTTCCTAGGGATTGGCATCCTAGTGAAGGACAAGTTGTTACCCTCTATTTCTCTTTGCAGAGGCATCAAGCCATAGAGAAACACTACATACTAGGCACCAATTACAGTTTTAAGCGTTTTCGATTTTCTCATTTAAATCAGTAGGATCAGAAGGTGTTCAATGAAATTGCTTTGCAAGAATTAAGTTCCTTTAGTCCCCTCTCTTGTTGAGCTCCATTAGACAGTTTATAAAGCTGAATAAGCATGTTGCTTTACAAATAGGACTGCGGGAATTGCAAAGGGATGTACCACTACAAATGGATATTAAATATAGGAATATAATTTAATTACTACCGTAACTGGGGTACTGTCAGTACATGAACAAAAGTTCATAATCCTCTTTTAGAAACGCAAGATTAAGAAGAGGCTGCTAGAAATGTGAAGTGCTGTGATAAATATAAATAGAGTGTGACCTGACAAAGTTCCTATCCTTGCTCATCAGTAGACTTAAGCATTTGGGAAACATTTGGGAATATGGAAGTGGCAATTACGGTGGTGATAGAGGGGGGGGGAATCAGGGACATGAAACGGGCTTGTGAATAGCTTGTGATATTTTGACTTTGATATTAAAATTAACACAATTCATCCATTAAAGGGCAAAAGACTCCTTAGTCCCAATTCAATGATGGATTGACTGACCTCCTCAGTTCAGAGAATGCTCATATTTCTAGAAGCTTATGACAGATGGATACAATACATGTTTGTAGTCAAGCTCAGTTCCAAATGACTTCATGGATTTCTTCATGAGCTTTTATTTTTGGAACCACAGGGTAGTGAACGGCCATTGCGTTATTCCAGGATTGTTTTTTTTTTTCCTGCAGTACTTCTCAGGCTGTTCCCCAGTCCTGTGTCTCCTGTCTTTCTGGTGTCTCCTATCCAAGTATCAATCGTGACCTATGATATTTAGAAGTACAGTATAACTGATCTTTAAATGTTACAGTAAATGCTGTTTATGTTACATTCTGAAAAAAATATTTACAGTAGCCAGTTCAGAAACGCATGGTATTGTGCTTAGAACATATTAAAACCGCAGGTACAATGCTATGAAATAGCAAGCTCAACGTGGCTTAGAATAAACTAAGATGGAGAAGCTATGCATGATTACCTCTTTGTGATTACCTCTTCCTTTCTTCTCCATATTGTAAAGTGTATGTCCTAGTTAGAATCTTAAGATATTTGGTGTAGCTATTGTTGTTCCAGGAAATCTCTTTACTTGGACGACTGTGGTTAAATGACATTTAGCTTTTTTTGTTCCCTTTGTAATTTTAATATCTTGAGTGGCTTTCAACTAACCATTTTAAAGAGTGTTACAGATCTGCTGTATGTTCTGCTAGATCTGTGCTTTTAAAGAGGGCATCACCAGGCAAAAGCAGCCCTTGCTCCATTTTCCTCAAAACAGACACAGTACCTTCCTGGCCTATGAAGTCACATTTTTGTTTCAACATTTCAATCAGCTGCAAACCAGAATCTTATAGATGTGTTTAGTCTTTACATGGATGGAGGGCTGAGGGAAAGCATACTTCCCCTCTTCCTTGCCTTCCCTTGCTCTAATGGAAGCTTAGAACTGAGTGGGAAATCAGATGTTACTCAGCTCTAGTTCCAGTATAGCTATCTGGACTTACTGGGAACAGCAATTCAATACCAATTGGAGAAGTTTCGATTTCCCAGCATAGGAAAGCTTTCTTTGCTCTTTCTTTCATGCTAGAAGGCTTTTGATCAATATAGACTAGGAGTGAGACAATTCAAGAGTGGATAGAAGGGAAAACCATCTCGTGAACCATCTTAGTGTAGAGCATGGATAGAAGAATTTTATTGCTTAATTCTTTGGCTTGCATCCTCCCAATTTTAAATCCCAGAATAAGCTGTTAAATATTTCACAGTCTAATTCTCTCTTGCCTGCTTTCCAGCTTCCTTCGTGTATTCCTGCTCAGCATCAATATTCTATGCAATTAAGAAGCACATAGGTCCTTAAATAGTCTATAAATGATGTGGTTTTTTTTTAATATATCAGCTACTATAGTTATGTTTGTTAATAATAAATACTAACTAATAACTTGTTTGCTTAGCTCTGTTTCTCTTCCAAACTAACAGTAAACTCTATAGCTTGAAGGTTTGTTACAGAGAATAATTGCAAGTTGAGTATATGAAAGGAAGGAAAAAGTGCTAAAGTACAAATGTTCCTTTCTGCTTTTTCTAGAAAATGTTATTTATAGTGCAATGAATAATTCGATTTTAGCATTTTCCTGTTCTAGTTTCCATGGTTACAGCTTTGGAGTGTGGTAAGGCATATGAGAGAATGGCAAACAAACTCTTACCTAAGCTTTTCAGCTAATTAGGGAATAGGTGGGCTTTAATGGCATTAACTTCCTACCAATCAAATTGTAAGGAACATTAGAGCATTGTTTTTACTAAAGGACAAGACATTGCTTTATAAATTAGTTAAACTGGGTGCTAAAACTTGCCTAAATATGATTGCAGGTTTTTTTTAAAGATTTTTTTAATCCTGCCTCTATTATTTTTATAAATAACTCAAGGTGGTGAACATACCTAATACTCGAATATCTTCTCCTATTTACCTCTCAGAATAATAGAATAACAGAGTTGGAAGGGATCTTTGAGGTCTTCTAGTCCAACCCCCTGCTCAAACAGGAAAACCTATACGATTTCAGACAAATGGTTGTCTAATCTCTTCTTAAAAACCTCCAGTGTTGGGGCACAGCTTCTAGAGGCAAGTCGTTCCACTGATTAATTGTTCTCACTGTCAGGAAATTTCTCCTTAGTTCTAGTTCTCTCCTTGATTAGTTTCCATCCCTTCCTTCTTGTCCTGCCTTTAGGTGCTTTGGAAAATAGGTTGGCCCCCTCTTCTTTGTGGCAGCCCCTTAGATATTGGAACACTGCTATCATGTCACCCCTAGTCCTTTTTTTCATTAAACTAGACATACCCATTTCCTGCAATCATTCTTCTTATGTTTTAGTCCCCTAATCGTCTTCGTTGGTCTTTTCTGTTCTCCAGTGTGCTGAGCAGAGAATCCAAAGAATGGGTTAACTCCGCCTTTCTGCCCAGAGAATGAGTCCTTTTAAACTTTGTAGCCACGCCTCTCTTGACTGTCCCCCAGTTTTGACTCAGTCTTAGCCCAAGAGAGACGCGTTTAAGAGGAGCTCTTTAGAGAAAAAGGGCACAGTTAAATTCTTTGGATTCTCAGCGGTATTTTCAGCAGCGACGAGGTTTTTGGGCGAGCAATACAGCCGCCGCAGCAATCAGCTGTTTGGCGCTAGAGCGGCTCAGAGTTAGCAACAAGTCAGCTGCTTTTCAGCGAACAGCAGGTTTTCAGGCGAGCAACATAGAGTGAATTTCAGGTGAGCGTTACAGCCGTCTAAGCAATCAGCTGGCCAGCGGGAGAGCGGAGCAGCTCCTGTCAGCTGTTTTTCAGCAAACCAAGCGGCTTGTGAGCGAGTGATACTGCTGCCACAGCGGTCAGAGCCGCCCCAATGACTCAGCTGGCTACCCCGTTTGATCGGCACAGCCGCTGCAACGACTCAGCTGGCTACCCCGTTTGATCGGCACAGCCGCTGCAACGGTCCAGCTGGCTTCCCGTTTGATCGGCACAGCTTCCGCAATGACTAAGATCCATCCGGCATAGCCATAGAGCAACGTGGCTGGCGGCTTTGTTCCACCCAGCGCCCCCACCATCTTCTGGCTCACTCAAACAGAGCCGAGGTTTGGCGCGCTTTTCAGCGGCAGACGCCCTGGCGCCTCCCCAGCAGGGGACCAGAAATCCTCCAATATAGCAGGAGATACAAAGGATGGAGGATACTGCTGCCTCAGAGAACCACGAGGTGGCTCACGTGAGTGGGGAAGAGAGGGGGCCCCAGTACAGTCCCATATTAAACAGAAAGGTCCCTCAGCATCAAGAGCGGGCAGTAAAAGAGTGGCTGCCCGAATAAGGGCAAAAGCCTTGCATCCCAGAAAAGCCTCTAAGGCTGAGGAAAGAGATGCCCGGAGACGCCAAAAAGCTCTGGAGAAAGTGATCTCCAAGGCTGAGAGGCAAGCTGAGCAACGGAGGCAGACAGATCTTCCCGGGGGAGATTCCATCACTGCGCATTCATTGCCTGACCCAATCAGGAAACAAGAGACTCTGAGCTCCCATACTCGGGCGCCAGGGAACAATCTCCACAGCTACCTTTTATAAGAGGCAGCAAGGAGGATCCCTTTGCACCACAGTCAAACAGACTGCCAGCAGAGAGTCATTGGGAGCCTATTTTAAAACAGAGGCCATCTGCCCCAGAGGCAACATTTACCCCCACAGCGGCAGGGCTCCGCCCAGGGGAGAACCAAGGACCGGAGATTTCTGAGCAAATGAAACTCCTTATCTCCATAACGCAAGGGATTGCTGCAGCATTGCAGCAAGGAAACCAAGCTGACCAAACTGGATGCAGTATCCCATGTATGGTCTTACCGAGGCATTATAAAGTGATACTTAACGCTTCACATGATATTCTCATGAAACAATAAAGTAAAACAGAAACGATGATACTGTAAACTGTAAAATTGTATTGACTAGGTTTTGAGCTGTACACCTATGTAGTTAAAACCACCTATGCAAGAAAATGAGAACTGAATTGGAGATCACATATTACAGGTGTGTCTCGGTTTTTTTACTTTTGAAGGAAAGTAACATGATTTACTCCAGTCCTCATTTATCAGAGTTTATTCATTGTGCTATGTTGCAATTTGCTTTAGCCATGGTTTGCTGAATAAGTCATTGTATCTTGATTCTGACAATAATGGCTAAGCTATCATTCTTTTTTTTTTTTTCCCATCCATCATGACTATATCTTCATACTGCACTAAATTTAAAAAAATTAAATCCAGCCAGCATTCTCCTAAACAAGCTGATGCTACATTTGATAACATCCTCTCACATTTTTTTTTTTTTGCTGTCATGTTTTTCCAGATTAGAAATAGAAATGAAGCAGTAGCAGAATATAACAAATACCAATTGAGCTGATCAGAGCTAAAGGACCCAAACCCCAAATGAGCGCTACTCTAGAGTAGAATAGAATAGAATAGAATAGAATAGAATAGAATAGAATAGAATAGAATAGAATAGAATAGAATAGAATAGAATAGAATAGAATAGGAGTCCTCGACTTACAACAGTTCGTTTAGTGACCATTCAAAGTTACAATGGCACTGAAACAAGTGACTTATGATCGTTTTTCACAGTTACGACTTCTGCAGCATCCCCATGATCACGTGATCAAAATTCAGATGTTTGGCAACTGGTTCGCATTTATGACCGTTGCTGTGTCTCAAGGTCATGTGATCATCTTTTGCGACATTCTGACAAGCAAAGTCAATGGGGAAGCCAGATGCACTTAACAACCAGGTTACTAACTTATCAACTGCAGAGATTCACTTAACAACTGTGGCAAGAAAGGTCATAAAATGGGTCAAAACTCACTTAACAAATGTCTGACTTAACAACAGAAATTTTGAGCTCAATTATGGTCATAAAGGGCGTGCATAAGCGCACCAGCGTGCCTACCGTCCCTGTCCTATTGTCTCCATTTTTTTTCATACCCATTTACTATGTTCATATTTATGTTTATACTATACCTGTTATCTTGTACATGTTTGACAAAATAAATAAATAAAATTATTATTATTATTAATAATTAACAACAACAACAAACAACAACAACAACAACAACAACAATAATAATAATAATAATAATAATAATAATAATAATAATAATAATAATAATAATAATAATAAATGGAGGACTATCTTTAGAATGGAGTGGAATAGAAATATAGAAATAGAATTTCTGTGTTTCTACACACACCCATCAACCCTAACTTTTCCCACTCCCAGAGAGAGGATAATATTAGGATCCAGAAAAGAAGAAAACCTTCCAAATATTTTCTTGCACTCTCTGTGCCCTATGCACCATTTTACTTAATCCGAGGGGCATATTGAAAGAAGCTGGTGTGCTTTTTGGCTAATGCGTCTAGACGGTTTAATGTTCCCAGTGTAATGTATTCAGCTTCTGCTGCATTTTAGAACAGGGATAACAATAGTGCAGTATGTTTCTTTGCATTATGACTCACACACAGTTCCTTATGGTGCTGTGGAATACAATTTCTCAAACTCCCAATTATCAAATTGAAAATAGTACTGCACTTAAAGCAAGAGTTATTCGCCCTCCTAAGCATTATGTGGGATCTGGTTTCTTCTTCTTCTTCTTTTTAAAATGCACCTAAGGAATGGGTCATTAATTATTGGAAAGACTGCTTTCTCTATCAAAATCAGGTTTTAAGGTGCTCAGGAGAGGTTTTGTCTCCTGTCCAATAGTTGTGAGCAGCCTAAATGTCAGACAAGCGAGAAACAGCCATCTGAATAGCTCCTCACGGGCTCAGACTCTCATTGCGAGGGACGTTCCTTCCATAGGCTAAAATCTGCATGCAAAATTAAGATGCTGGTTTTGTTGAGTATGCAGAGCTGTTTGCCAGGACTGGTTTTTAATGTGGCAGGTGCTCATATTTCTCAGTGGTGCTTTTCTTTTTATACATTTTAAACCCATGAGTCCCATTCCTTTTATTTCATGAAAGTGTCTTCTGTGCGTAAAGATGAGTTGGGATGGGGGAAAGCATTCTGGGCAACCATAACGAAAGGCAGGATACAACATCCTTACTTTTCTTTCTTACAAATGGATGTCTGACGATTGGCCATGCCAGAAATACAGATAGTCCTTGACTTACAACAGCTCATTTAGTGAATGTTCGATGTTACAGCGGCACTGGAAAAAGTGACTTAAGACCCTTTTTCACACTTATGATCTTTGCAGTATCCTCGCGGTCAGGTGATCAAAATTCAGACGCTTGGCAACTGACTCATATTTATGGCGGTTGCTGTGTCCCGGGGTCATGTGATCATCTTTTGTGACCTTCTGACAAGCAAAGTCAATGTGGAAGCCAGATTCACTTAACAACCGCGTTATTAACTTAACAACTGCAGTGATGATTCACTTAACAACTGTGGCAAGAAAGGTTGTAAATTGGGGCAAATTCACTTAACCACTGTCTCGCTTAGCAACAGAAATGTGCTCAATTGTGGTAAGTCGGGGACTACCTGTGTAAACCATTTTATGAATTGGCAAGTCGTCACATTGCAACCATTTTCTGACAGCATTCACAGCATGGCCTTCAAAATCCAGGTATGTTGTGGTGCTCAAATGTTGCCTCCCTGATTAGAGGCAAGGTTTGGAGTCCCTCACCAGCTTACTTGCATCCTTTGGGAAAAAGTAATAATTAGGCATTGAGTAGCAGCCCAAGGCTTCCCGAGACCTTCTGTTCATTATTCTTGAATTTTGAAGCAGCTAAAATGCATGTGTATATAATGTCGCCTTGGCCTATTTTTGCTAAAGTAATAGCTTAAAAAAAAAAAGCATATAAACCTATGACTTAAATTGTAAAAGAGGACCCAAAGACAGGTGTTTGAATACCGAGTTGCCTGCTATACTGAAGATGAGAGTGCTGTCTGCTAAACTAAAAAAAAAAAATAGTCATTATGACTTTCTTAGCCGTAATGCTAAAAATTAAGAGGAAATTTCTGGAAGTAATTATGTAACAGAAAACATTTTGCTGTCTGTTATGAAATAGATTCGTGAAGGAAAATCTGTGAAAAATAATATTGCAGAATTCTTTAGCCATTGAAAAATGAATGCTTGTATGTTAGAGAGATAACTGAGAAGGGAGAAAAGCAGAAGAGTGTCATCTTTTGTTGATTCTATTATAAATGTCACAAAATGTTATGCCAACAAAATATTGGCTAAGCTTTTATAGCTTTTCACATGAGCATACCTTCGTTATAAGAGGACGCAGACAATAGTTCTAATTTTATAGAATTTCAGCTACTTCCTTTTCCTTCATTGTGATATGTCATTGTTTACAGTACTGTAACATTTAAAAAAATGAAGTTTGTTCAGTTGTATATGGTCAAAGCCTTCCATCTTTCACATTTATTTAAAAAATAAATTGCTCTCTGTTAAAAGAAATGCATTTTATTCTTGCAATTTTAATTCTGTCTGTGTATACAGTTATATATAATATAGTAAGCAACCCTAATCTGATAGGAAGAAATAGCAACTGAATAAATATTTTGATGGTTTATGTAATGATTTATAGTTTGGAGTTTTATAATTATTTGAGGTTTTTTTATTGTTTGAACCTTCTGATTAGCAAGTCTCAACCTGAATGATTTGAGATGTTGAAGAGTTTTACTGCCCTCTGCCGTACGGAACACTTCTAATCTTTTATTTCTTGTTTGGCAGCTGAAAATGTTTTCCTTTCCTTATATTGAGTATTCTTTACATTGTGCTATAGCACTGCAACTGAAACCTAGCATGTTATTGATCAAATGGAAGCTATCATCTACATGCTGTAATATTTTTATAAGATACAATACTTTTAATTGCTGGGTAAGTTTGAAATCCAAATGTACAAAGAAACTGCAATCCAACTGCCTTGATTTATATATACAAAGCACTGCTTTTTTTTCTGTGCATGAATGTATTGACAGAAATCTAAACAAGCCATGCAGGCAGTCTTTGGGTTACGATAGCAGTTGACATTAGAAACTACATTGATAAGCAAGCGATCCAGTCATAAGGCGTTAAGTCACATGACCCTGATGCTTAGCAACAACAACTCCCACAGTCCTGTTGCCATTGTTAAGTGAGGACCTCACGCGATCACGACTTCTGACCTCCTGCTGGTTTCCCCATTGACTTTGCTTGTGGGAAGTCGGCAGCATCAGAAATTGTTATCATTTGATTATGGTTCATTGTGACATCACAATTGGAAGCAAAGCCCCTGGCTCACAATCTGATGATTGCAGGGATGCTGTTATATATGGAACTTCAAGGACCCATCCTAAGTCGTCGTTCACCCCACCCCACCCCACCTCATTTAACTTTGAATAGTTGCTAAATGAATGGTTGTAACCCAAGGAATGCCTGCAGTGTAAAAATGTAATAATTATAATATTTTTTTAAGGAAAAATATGACGTGGGCCTGTAATTTAGAACAAAACTACAGACTGATAGCACAATAGAAAACATCCTAGTTTTAGCTAGCCTAAGTGTAATGTTTGATCCAAATTAGATTAAAGTTCCCCAACATCAGTTCACTTTTAGAAGTAGTCTTCATGATTACCCATGAAACGTGATATAACAGAATCAATTGGATTTTTAATCCAATTCACTTGAATTCTTAGTAAGATGGACAAATCCAATGGGCAGTCCTGCTCTGTGATAGTACCGGTAGTACATCAGACCTTTTGTGAGAGGTAGTTTGATACAGAAATTATACTCTATAGCAGTGGTTCTCAACCTTCCTAATGCCGTGACCCCTGACCCCTGCCCTGCCGCCGCCCCGCGCACGATGAGGTGACAAAGGGCGTGGCACCAAGATGGCGGGCTAGCACGCGCTTAGGCGACCCCTGTGAAAGGGTCGTTCGACCCCCAAAGGGGTCGTGACCCACAGGTTGAGAACTGCTGCTCTATAGAGATTTCCCATGTTGGAAAAAAATCAATTGCCATATATCTATATGTGTACACACACACACACACACACACACACACACACACACACACACACACGTACATATATGTGTGTGTTGTGTGTGTGTGTGAGAGAGAGAGAGAGAGAAAGAGAGATAGACTATATATAAAGTAATTAATTTGGTAGGTTTGAATATAGGAAATTAGCTTTTGGGCAGTTAGAGATCTCATTGTTTTTCTCAAGATAAATGATGGTTTCTGGATTTCAGTTGCATTTACATCAAATTGGAAGAAATTGATGTGATATTTTAAAGGAGAGAAGAAATAAAATTGAACAGTTTTGAGACATTAAAGAGTTATTTTCCTGTAGACAATTTCATCTATAAATAATTGGGATCCTCATGCTGTCAAGTAGATATTTTCCTTATTTTTGTCATGTTTTTTATTCAGTATGTTTTAAATCTGTTTAGGAGTATTCATAGAATCCATAAACTTAAAACTTACTATCATGTGCAGGAAGTCAGGAGTCAAGTCGGTTTAAATTAATATACAGGTTTATTGTATGCTAACTCTCTCTACAAGAATCTGAGCTGCTAACGGTCAAAGCAAATTGGCAGTAGAAGAGTCCACGGAATTCAAGGAGGGATGGACTTAGATCTCTTGTGAGCACGAAGGGACTCCAAACTGATGACACTCTTGACCCCTCCCTCAGTCTCATCCTGGTCATCTCGTACATCTTCTTTATCAGCAAATTGTATTTGTTACTTATAATCATTTTCTTTTTATTATCTGCTCAGCAGTTGAATTTATCAGACTTTCAGTCAACTGTTTATGCCCAATTAATTAATTATAAAAATTTACCATGCATAGTTGAATTCTTTTCTGTTAAAGGAATATATACATGTTTTTCCTAACATAGACGGTATATCATAAGATTATTCTCATCTTTCTTCATAATCCCCACAAATAAAATAGGTTTTATGATTTCTAATAGGTATGACTGTTTGAAAGGCAAGAGACAGTAAGTGATCTTTTCATGGATCATAAGAAGAAAATTCCACAGTAGCATTTTTCTTTTCTATACTGTTGTGGATTTTTTTTTTCCTTTATAGTTTTAAAAGTTTAGGATTTTGGCCAATTTCCAGAATGTGGTCTTGAAATGCTTATGGAAGTCTTGTACTATTTTTTTCCAGGATGATGATTAACGTTTATATTCAGATTCAATAGATCAGCTCCATTTGATCCATGCAGGTAGTGAAATGAAATCTAATATTTTGCATTTAGGTTAGAACTGCTTTTTTACCTTGGTTTTTTTTAAAAAAAGGTCTCAAATCATCTTCAAGCCTTGTGTCTTACTAATTCAGCCTTTTGGTTTACACTTAATAATGTGAAAGTGAAGAATGAAGGAAGTAGCATTTGTAAGCCCTTTCTGAAAGTACCTTATTTACCGTATTTTTTGGAGTATAAGTCGCACTTCCCCCCCCTAAAAGAGGGTGGAAATGTTGGTGCGTGTTATACACCGAATACAGCCATTTTTGGCCTCCCGAAGCCCCACCCCTCGCAAAAACGGATGTGCAGAGGGTTTGGGAGGTCTGCAGAGTGCTCCTGGGGGAGAGCAAAAACGCCCCCGTTTTTGCAAAAAATGGGTGAAAACGGCCCGTTTTTCACAAAAATGGGGTGTGCAGAGGGTTTGGAAGGTCTGCAGAGTGCTCCTAGGGGCTGGGGAGGGCAAAAACATTTTTTTCTTACTTACCTCTTCGAAATCTTGGTGTGTCTTATACACCGGTGCGTCTTATAGTCCGAAAAATATAGTAAATTGAAACATACAACACACGTCTTTACTTAAAAGGTTTGAAGAATGCCATTATCATTGGGTTATATCACAGAGTCTGAATCTCAACAATAAGAACAATATTTGAAATTTAATTCACTAACTCCTTCCAGCCCAATTTTCTGTAATGCATTGCTGTATTAATGTATTAATGATATTTAAAATTAACTGCAAGTTATATATTAAGGACTGCTGTAGAAAAGTTGTGAAAATCATACAACTTTAAGTGGAAATTTTTTAATAGGTATGAAAAAAATTAAATAGAGTTAAAATGTTTATTTAAAAAAAAATCAGCTGTTGATTTTTAAACATTTTTTTAGGTGTCTAAAAGGAATGGTATTGCTGATGCCAAACAGTATAATACAGCCCAGGGGTCTCCAATAGTAATAAGGACATGGGACACCTTTCAGATTCCAGATGGATCATTACAACTGACATCTTGGTTGACGACTGTGAAAAAGATCCTTGGATTATTTTATTTTATTTTCGTGGGGGACCACAATCACAGATCTACAGAATACACCAGGCAAGTAGTAACGAGTTTTAATTGCTTATGTGGCCTTTCTATTATAGAAGGAGGGAGGCTGTTTATAATGCAGATCTGAAACCATCTTCCCAAAGGTTTCACTGTATTTGTGAACTCTGTTTTCTAGTAATTATGTTTAAAACCTCAGCCTGCAGGGCTTAAAAATGTGAATGTATAACCAACAAATAGTTTGATATTTTAGAAATAAATAATGATTTATCTTTGTGAAATCTGTAGTACCGTTTGTCAAGGTATTACTATAACATAGATGCAACTTGATCCACATATTACAACTTAGCAGGACAGCCAAATCCCTAAGTTTATAATTTTTGCCGTGAGAACAGTGATGATTCCTCTTTGCTTTGAAAGTTGGTACTTTAGACATTTGTATCTTCACTATTTTCCCCTCAAAATTATTTTTTAACAAAAACAATTATTGCTGATCTACTTTAATTGGCAAATCCATAGTTAAGGGCCAGAGATCCATAAATCACACTCTACTTACTGAATAATTGAGTTAACAACGTATGTGTAGGGTTGCTGCATTGGATGGAACCAATAATACTTGTTGATATGTTCAACTACAAGTATTCCTTCAAATGAGGATTTGGAAAGCTTTTAAAGCCTTCTACAAGTAATTCTCCGTTTATGACCATAATCATGACTGGAATCTCAGTCGTTGAGCAAAGTGGTCGTTAAGTGAGACACCCATGTGACTGCTTCACTCAACAAACTCAATCCCGATGTCCTATCCCATCCCAGGAAATCAGATGTACAGGTAAGTCTTTTATCTTTTCTAAAAGATTTTCAAACAGAACTCTTAACAGCAAAAGGATTGAAGGAGTTGAGGAACACGATGGTGAGGTGAACAGAGAGTTGTTGCCAATGGATTTGTGAAGCACGCTGCTCCCCTTATATAGGGGCAGTGTGACCCAAATTTAGTCCTTTGAGGGGACAGAGTTCTTTCTGGTGAATAGTCTTGCTGAGAGCCTTCGTTCAGTGACTGAGATTCCTTCCTGGTAGGCAGCCCTTTTGTTCTCAAACAGCTGCCTGGCGAGGGGGGCAGAATCACAGCTCCAGGCAGAGCTGAGATTCCCTCCCAGCAAAGAGCTGCCTGCTGGGAGGGAATCTCAGCTCCGCGGCAGGAAGCAGCAGATTGCAACCTTCCGTGCTGGCTTCCCTATTGACTTTCTGGGGACGCAGACAGAGAAGATGGCAAATGGTGATCACATGATTGCGGGGTGCACAGCAGCCGGTTGTAAACGATCAGGTTGCCAATCACCCAGAGGTGATCATGTGACACCACAAGGGTAGCACTATCTTTTACAAAGACCGGAAATGCTTTATGGGCTGTATTCCGAGAACGTCGTAATTTCAAACAGTCATTAAACAACCAGTTGCAAGTCAAGGATTACATGTAGAAAGGAGTTTGAATAGCATATATGCGTGATGGCGAACCTATGGCACAGGTGGCACGCAGAGCCATATCTGCCGGCACGGGAGCCATTGCCGTAGATTAGCATGTGCGCGCTGGCCAGCTGATTTTTGGCTGGCCACACCCCCCTCCCCTCCCAGGAGTCTCCATGCGGCCCGTTTTGAGATAAGTAAAGGGCTCGCGCGGAGGCTCTGGGAGGCGTTTCGGGCCTCCGGAGGGCCTCTGGGGGGAGCCCATTTTCGCCCTCCCCAGCCTCCAGGAAAGCCTCTGGAGGCTGGGGAGGGTGAAAAACGGGCCTTCCGGTCCCACTGGAAGTCGGGAAACGGGCCATTTCTGGCTTCCGGGGGGGGTGTTGGGAATGCCGTTTTTGCCCTCCCCAGGCTCCTAGAAAGCCTCTGGAGCCTGGGGAGAACAAAAGACGGGCCTTCCGGTCCCACCGGAAGTTTGGAAATGGGCCATTTCCGGCCTCCGGGGGGGTGGGGAAGGCCATTTTCGCCCTCCCCAGGCTCCTAGAAAGCCTCTGGAGCCTGGGGAGGGCGAAAAATGGGCCTACCGGGCCCACCGTGCCATCATGTGCCAAAAGCGGGGGGAGCGCAGGGGTGTGTGTCATGCGCGGGGGGCGGGGCGCATTGAATTATGGGTGTGGGCACACATCACCTCCCCACGCTCCCCCCGCTTTTGGCACGTGGCGGCAAAAAGGTTAGCCATCACTGGCATATATGCATATCTGAAGAAATACTGGCCTTCCATATGCAGACGTCAAGTCTGTTCGTAATTCTCTGTTTTCATTTACATAATATATAGGTGGTATTTAATGAAATGATACTTTCTAAGTCTAATTCAAAATGTCAAGTTGAAATGTCAGTTAAGTTTAATATTGCCTAGGTTTGAATGTCACTTTTGATTCTTGCAAATATTTTATTGTTTGTGATTGTTAATAAAGTGAACAATTCTGAGTTCATGGCTAAATCTTTTTAAACAGCCTTTCGAAACTGATCTTTTCATGTATTATTGAAATGAGCTAATACAGATACTAATGATGGTACCCGTGTTCTTCCTTTTCCTCTTCCTTTTCCTTCTCTTTTTCCAGGCTCCATATTTCCTTTAGATTTGTAAAATAACCCTTTCTAATGAGGATGACTGATACGATTAGAGTAAAGGAGGAAGGTGATACAATGAAATGTTCAGAAGCCGAAATAAAAGACAATACTGCAGTGGAACACTTCGTAAGATCGGAAAGTCAAGAGCAAATTCAAGCAGAAAAAGTTGAAAAATGTACCGATAATAAAAATGATGTACAGGTAAGAGAAATGTCTCCCATCCTATTTTTTCATCCTGGTGTGGTGTATATTGAATGGAAGGAGGGAAAACAATGTAGGCCATTGTGAACAAAAGGCAGGATAAAAATCTTTACAACTAAATAACATAGAATAAAACATGGTGTCTCTTAATTATACTTGAGTCAGTTTTGTTGGTGTTCTTAAAATACACGAACTGTGATTCTCTTTTGTTTGCACCTTTGCTTTAATCTACCCTTTTCTTATTATTGTGCTTTTTAATTTTTTTAAGTAGGTCTGAAAATATGGGTGTACATTTTTCAGAAGGGAAAGAAGGGTGTATTGGTAGCAATATATATTTTGTATTGGTGAGTCGTCATATTAATATAATATCAGAGGTCCAAAACATGCTGAATTGATCAACGTTCACTTCAAATATGAAATACTTATGTATTTTTCGGCGTATAAGACGCACTTTCCCCCCCCTAAAAGAGGGTGGAAATGTTGGTGCATCTTATACACCGAATACAGCCATTTTTGGCCTCCTGAAGCCCCGCCCCACGCGAAAACGGCTGCGCAGAGGGTTTGGGAGGTCTGCAGAGTGCTTCTGGAGGAGGGCAAAAACGCCCCCATTTTGGTGAAAAACAGGTGAAAAATGGCCCGTTTTTCGCAAAAACGGGGTGCGCAGAGGGTTTGGGAGGTCTGCAGAGTGCTCCTGGGGGCTGGGGGAGGGCAAAAACTTTTTTTTTCCTTACTTACCTCTTCGAAATCTTGGTGCGTCTTATACACCGGTGCGACTTATAGTCCGAAAAATACGGTACATGCTTTTTAAAACCAAAAACCAGGTTGGTTAATTTCAGTTGAATTTAAGCTTTCTACTTCATAGTTGCAATTCCTAACCAAAGCAGTTTAATTTCATTTGTTTCAGCATTTCTTTAAAATAATTTTAAGTGAGTGAGTAATCTAAAGAGAATTGTTCCTAAAACCATGAATGGCTAGTTTTGATTGCTTTGATTGTGGCCTTTTTTACTTTCTGCTTTTCTGTATAATAGTGTTTTATTGTGCAGCTTTCACATGTTTGCTTAGTTAAACATCTATTTTTTTCCTTAACCTCCTTAAGTTTTCTGGAATTCTGCATTGGTTTTAGAAAAATATAGGCCATGTAGAAGGTAAGGTTGATTAGGAGCCTCTCCTGTGGTTTTTTATCTTTTCCATACTCCCATGCAATTAAGAAGAGACTTCACCTTCTTTCCAAACAGTCCTGTGCAAACAAGAAAGTTGGTGAATACTACACTCCCCTCGTTTTTTTTAAAGAGTTGTCATTGCCAAAAAGTCTGGGGCAGCAACAACTAGTACGTATTCTGGAATCCATCTTGTCAATACTTTTATCAAATTCCTTTTCTCTCTCCCCCCCCCTTCTTCTTCCCAATATATTGTTAGTGACGCAAGGCTCTATGAATGAGTATATTTTTCTTTTATTTAATTTCTGAAGAGCCTTTTACATTATATGCCATTTCAATAAAGCATAATATTTATCTTTGGAAAATAACTTTTTATTTTATGATGAAGAATTGCCACCTGCCTTTCTCTGAAGAGAGAGATTCTCAGAATGTTAATAGCAAAAGTCAAATTCTGCAGTTCTATTGTCCAATAGCAGTTAAACTACAAACTATCCTCTGTTTATAAATCACTTTCCAGTCTTGATAGTGAATTAAAAATGCAAGAAGCAAAGCAAATTGCTTATTTCCGAAAGCATAGTATTGAGGTAGATAGATACAGAGCGAGACAAAATACAGGTAGTCCTTGGGTTATGATGACTCATTGAATGACCATTCAATGAACGACCATTCACCACCAGTTATGGTGCTCAATAAGGCAAATTTACAGATGGACCTGCGGTCACACAATCGCAATTTGAACAACAGGCTTGCAGTTAAAGTAGTTACGGTTTCCTGCTATTACATTATTACCATTTGCGACCTTCCCTGCCAGCTATCCAAAAACAAAGTCAGTGGGGAAGCTGGCAGGAGGTCACAAGTTGCTCTGGTAAGTTGCTCTCATTCCCACTGCTTTTTCCCACATGGATCCCTCAGACAACAGGACAAGTGCAGCTCCAGGTGGGCATCTGCTCACACTGGCTTGCAACACCCGCCCGCACTCATGCTGTAGCATGTGTCTCTCCCCCCCCCCCCATACACCTGCATTCATGCCATAGCACCGACCCGCTTCATAGACTGCATTGTTTAGGAATGGGAATTCTTGTCCCAATTACCACTGATAAGGATATCTGCTAAGACATAGTCCCCACTTTGTTCAATAGGGCTTTATCTTAGGTCAGGGGTCTGCAACCTTAAACACTCAAAGAGCCATTTGGACCCGTTTCCCACAGAAAAGAAAACAGCGGGAGCCACAAAACCTGGGTGGGCATGGCCAACTCAACATCACTCACTTCCACCAGTCACATGAACCCCAAGCCACGCCTACCCAGCCGGTCATTTGGGCAGAGAACCGGTTGTTAAAAAACACTGGGAGCCACAAAACCCTTTTGACATCTCTCTCTCCCCCTCCCTCCCTCCCTCTCTCTCTCCCCCCTCTCTCTGTATTTCTCTATGTCTCTCCTTCTCCCCCTCTCTCTATCTCTCTGTCTCTGCCCTGGCCGCTTCTCCATCCCCCACTGTCGCCCTTACCTTCTCAGGCCAAGCGAGGAGTGACTGGGAGGGGAGGGTGAAGGGCGGGGCCAGTCAGTGGTGGGATCACCCGACAGGGAGCTACAGCAGAGGGCCCAAAGAGCCGCATGCGGCTCCGGAGCCACAGGTTGCTGACACCTGTCTTAGGTAAATATATATAGCATTGTTGCCTGTGTCTCTATAAATTGTTCACTGAAATATTTAAAAATGTAAATAGATCTTCGTTACAAGTGCCATGGCTAATTTATGCAGTAAAAATATAATACTACAAATTATTCACTAGGTCACTCTATTCTTTGTCTAAATGTTTGGACAATGTTAATTGTAGTCAAAGTTTTTGAAACAAAATACATTATTATCTTGTGTTGGAGTCCAGGTGTTTGGCTATATTGGACTACTGATCTTAGGGATCATATATAGGGATCAGACCATAACACAATGTCAACCTTCCTTGATAATAACTGTGGTGCAAAGCAAGACTCGTGTATCTGGTATAGCAGGAGTCAACCCACTACAGACCATGGCCTATTCACAACCGGGCCACGTGAGCACGGGCCGGAACACTTGCGTGCACGCAGCTCAACTCAAGTGGCAGGCTGGCGCACATGCGCACGCACAGCTTGACTCCCATGAGCAGTGGGCCGATGTGCATGCACAGCTCAACTTGCAGTTGAGCTATGTATGCATACACATGCATGCCAGCCTGCTACTTGTGCGAGTCGAGCTGCGCATGCGCGTTGACCCGTTGCTCGTGCAGCCCGGTTCACCCCTCCCCCCCCAGCTGGGCCGCAAAGCCGCAAAGGTTGGGGACCGCTGTGGTATAGTCTTGTTTCTGATTTATTACTGAGTTTAAAATTGCTTCCAGTGTTTCTTAAGTGCAGCTATATTCAAATTTTGTCCCATTCTCTTCCTATAAAATTTAATAAAAGTTCAAAGCTTCTGCTTCAGAGGTTTTGATTATCTCTGCAGCTCAGCATGAGAACAAAATAGAGATGTTTGGTCACCAAGG
The DNA here is from genome assembly GCA_003457575.1 of Thermophis baileyi. Lineage (NCBI taxonomy): Eukaryota > Metazoa > Chordata > Lepidosauria > Squamata > Dipsadidae > Thermophis > Thermophis baileyi. The sequence goes on from QLTV01004146.1 coordinate 2,528,168, forward strand.
CAACATCATTTTTGATGCCTTCATCTATCAATAGTCCATAATATCTCTCATAAATCAATTCAGCTGTTTCTGTTTCTGTATTTTCCAGAAGTTAAATTTGTTGACTTAAACTGTTTTACTGGTGCTTTAGATTCACATTGGTAGATAATCAGGTCATTTTTAAAAAAGTTTCTTACTATGCGTGCCATGCCTGAGACAGTTATTAAAAAGAAAATCCCATCTAAATCTGTGAGATGACTTCTGAATAAATAGAATTATGCTGTATTTCTATCTGACATTAGACACACAAGAAAATAATAAGAATTAATAAGAATAAGACCTGATGTCTTATTATTTAATGATATAAAGTCAAAATTGGCAGTCTTCTTTGATCACTGTTGATATGTTCCTTCAGAAATTATGAATTTGAATTCTACATTATTTCATGATTTTTGATATTTCTATATTTTTTTTTACTTGAGATAATAATAGAGGTACCTATATTATACTATAACTTGGCATATAAAACAGTTGAATATAGCTTAATTATTTATTAATCATTTAATAACGGGCTATAACACAATTCCCCCAAGCATTCCTAAATAAATAAACAAACAAAAAACATAAATGATAGGCAGAGAAGACTGCCTATATTTGAGAAGCTTCAGTGTTGGAATCAGAAAGGCCTTGTGGCACTGTGGAGCATCTGTTATCAATAAATACCGTTAAGTTATAAATTTGCCTTGTAACGATTATGTTGAAACCACTGCCATAAAGAAACAAATATGCCTTGCCCGGGGTATTTCTAATGTGAAAAGTGGGAGTATGGTGGCTCGCGTGGTTAGGATTCTGAGATGGAGGTTAGCAGGCCCATGTTCGAGACCTGTGTGCTGCTATGCAGGGTTAAGCTCCCGTTCTTCGCTCTAGCTCCTGCTGGGGACATGAAAGGAGGCCCACAACTGGGTGTCTCCTGGGCAACAGTGATGTCACCGGCTAATCCTTTCAACCCGAAAGTACCTCAGTGCCTCTGACCTGAGTGCAAGCAAGCAATGTGAAAAGTAGTTATCTTATTTGGTCCTTTCACCTCTATTACTGTGGCACTTGGATATTTATTTTGCCCAATCCTATTTTTAACTAATGTGACAATAGAGCATTCTTGTTAGGGAAAACTGTATTTCAGAGGTAACTTTCACTTGAGATATGAAGTGCTCTGAAAGAAGCAATTGTTCTTGCTTTTCAGTTTTCTGTTGATAGAAAATTCCCTATTTGATAGGGGAAATTATTTGCAAAGTGAAAAATTTAATTCCTCCTTCAAAAGGCTATCTGTTCCTTATATAAATTATACAGTTACTGTAATGTGTTCCCTTTGTTAGTTGCTTTGGGCATAGAGGCAGGTACATTCTTAGGAATAGAGTTATTTTTCTCCTTAATGATGTCAACACTGAATGTTTTTTTTAACACAAGTATAGGCAAAAGGGACCACTTAAATTTGTGATAACTGATGGGCGCTGCGGCGTCAGGCAAGATGCATTTTCATTGATTCCATTTATTTTTTGACAGTGGTTATTGCTTTGAGCCATTATCTTTGGAGCTGCATTATTTGCTGTCTTGATGAGTAAAAACTGTCTTTCCCCAGGAAACAAGTACATATAGTAAAAGCAAGATTTAGGATTGATTTTGAAACCTTGATTCTGATTCTTGCAGTAATTGTGAGCTAGATATGCAGTGTTGTGTTCAAGTGATTGACAATGACTATATCATTCCGGTTAGGCAACCCCATGACTTAAATGGCTACTTTGATGGTGTTTTGATGAGATCCATTCCTGGTGAGGACTTCTGAAATCCAAATGGACACTTCTGAGAACTCTGGGCACTGAAATCTGCATATCTGAAAGCAGCTAAGATGGAAAAACACTGCCTTATAAAAGCAAGGGTGAAACCTGAAATTGGCTTTGTCTTAGTAAGAAGCTGTGAGATTAGTTCTAGAAAACTATGGAAACCTCATTTTTCTATCCAAGTTGATGTTTTTGTGTGATATCGATGCCTGCATGAATTCCTGAAGGGAGTTTGGTTCCCTGAGCTAATGAATCTTTTTCTTTTTTTTTCAGAATTTACTAGATTGATACTGATGCTTTTTCATGTGTTTTTTTTAACTCGCATTGATTTGGAAGTAGCATCGTATTATCTTCTGCAGTCCCTCTCTAAAGTGAAGGATATCAAATAACCATTTTTGTATTTTCATTATCTAATATCTAATTGATATGATCTACCCCAGGGAGTAAATGACTTTTTGTAGTGTCTCCAGGCTACGTAAATGACTTCCCTTTGCTCGTTTGAATGCTCAAAAGAGTATTGAAAATGGAACCAGTACTATGAGACTGCTAAATTCATCTGCTTGTAATGGGGGAGATTCAGTCAGTAGGAACATGACCATTGTAGCAGATCACTGGCCTGATTTATACATTCAACTTAAGCCCCACTATGACTATGATTTAAAATAGTTGTTTGTAAACTATGTTTATGTTCTGTAAATTGTGGGGACCCAGGGATTTGTGGTTTATTCAATAAGCCACATTAAAAAAACCAATGTTGGTGAAAGCTGCCCATTAAAGCAATTATGAAATACGGAGACCAGGATAGGAAACCAGATGTGCACAACATGGTTAGTGCCGTCTGAATTCAATCATTCACCTTCTCCTGCCTAGAGAGAGACTGGGGCTTTTGTTTGCTCCAATAACCATAGATCGAGAACATATTTGGCTTGATTTCCTGTAATAATTTTCATGTCTTCTGTAAAAAAAAAAAAGTTTTGTTTTCTGCTAAGTTTTTTGGCATAGGTGTTTTATATCATAAGCATACTGAAAAAATCAGCTTCTGTTTTCAGACTAAGCCTACTAACAATGTATTAGATCAAATCAAGTGTTAAAAGTGTGAGAAATAGAGATGGGGTTGCTTTTTGTTTTCTTCTATACTTGTGAGAGATTAACATGAGAAAATTAAAAGGGAGAAAGAGCGTAAAAGATCATTGTGAGAAATGTCACTATTTTGTAACTTATCTCATCCTTTTAGTAGCCCTATGGCAAAAAGCAAAAATGTATTGGATCAAGACAAGTAAAACTGACTGACAGGCTTAAGCTACAGCACAGTAGAGGTAGTCCTTGACTTACAACAGTTCATTTAATGACCGTTCAAAGTTACAACAGCATTGGAAAAAAGTGACTTATGACCATTTTTTACACTTATGACCGTTGCAGCATACCCCATGGTCACGTGATTTACATTCGGATGCTTGACAACTGTCTCACATTTATGATGGTTGCAGTATCTCGGGATCATGTGATTTTGCGAACTTCTGACAAGCATAGTCAGTGGGGAAACCAGATTCACTTAACAACCTTGTTACTAATTTAAGAACTGTAGTGAATGTGACAAGAAAAGTCATAAAATGGGGCAAAATTCACTTAACAAATTTCTCACTTAGCAACATACATTTTGGGCTCAATTGTGGTCGTAAATGAGGACTACCTATAGTACAGTGGTTCTCAACCTTTCTAATGGCGTGACCCCCCCCGCCGCCACCGCGAACCCCCC
>QLTV01004146.1:2531759-2569344 GCA_003457575.1 Thermophis baileyi
TCATCTGCGCATGCGCAAAGCATTATGCGCATGTGCAAAGCATTCTGCGCAAAGCATTCTGCGCATGCGCAGAGGGTAAAAGAACCCAAATGGTGGCGTCTGGGCGGGTGGGCGAAGTCTCCCGCTTGTGTCGCTACCGGCTATTCGGCGACCCGCAGGCATGGCCGAACCGGGAGCATTTCACCCCTGCAAGTGACGGTGGCACCAAGATGGCGGGCTAACGCACGGCGACCCCTGTGAAATGGTCGTTTGACCCCCAAAGGGGTCGCGACCCACAGGTTGAGAACCGCTGCTATAGTACAAAGAAATTTTAGAGGTATGAGTCCGGGTATGGTGAAGGAATATTTAGAACGCCGTTGAGCCCTTGTGTGCTGTCAATTTGAAGGCCCCTGAAGGCCTGTTGTCCACCTCTCGAGCAACTGCCTGCCTGCTTGTTTTCATAGCTGGTGTGATAGGATTAAAACAGGCTTCCTGCTACCTTGCTTCTACTTCCTTAGTTTTTTGGAGAATAGGTCCATCTGAAATGAGAGGAAGAGAAGGATGGTAGAGCAACTAGATGCATCTGTTCTCAGTTCAATTTTTAAAACAGAATAAAATTTAATTATTAGAGACAGAGCCTTTGGGAGATGCCCAAAAGAAGCATATCCAATATTTATGGGCATTTGTTGCTGACTCCAGTATTAAACCATCAGTGTTCATCCTATATAATGCAGATGTGAATGATGTGTCACAATATTAAGTATAGTCTACCCAAGTATGAAGCCGCTCTTTTTATCTAGCATAATAAGAATCACAAACAATTTCATAGTGGTTTTAATTATTCTAATTCTTCAGATATCTTTGATCTCATTGCCTGCATGCTTGTGTGTGTGAGAGTTTTTTTTTTTTTTAAGCTATAACCATGTATGTTATCCTTAGGTAAGCATTTGGTATTTTTTTCTCTTTATTGTATACTGTAAAATTGCATGCCCACTCAGGAAAAAATGTTCTGTACTTCTTAGTTATTCTTTCAGTGATCTTTGTGTGAAGTAAAATAGAGGTTAATACTCAGGATTACTTGGAGTTTTGGTTAGCATTTCTTATTAACCAGCCTGCTTTAGTAATTATCACTAACCGAGCGGATCAATAAGCGTAGAAAGAGAATTAACAGATATTTATAGATTATCCATCAGAATACATAGATGGAGAAACTCATGCCTAATTTTTGTACTATGGAAATGTGACTGAAGCAATTTCTCATTCTGGATCTAACACTTTCTTGAATAACTGAGTGGGTTTCCACATTTTTATTAAGCATCTGCTAGGAACAGTGCTATTTCACATTGTTTCTGTGGAATTCAAGAGCGTATATATGAAGTTCCCATATGATTTTCCTTGCAAGCACTCTGAGTAAGAAGGGCAACAATTATAAAGTGCTTAAAAATATTACAGTCAGTGCTTCAGTCTCTTCCTTTAGGAGCAAGAAAAATTATAATTGAATGGAGGACGGGGATTTTATGGTTCACAAAACGGTAGTTTTGATGTGACATTTCAGGACATTTTTCACATTGTGGTAGAACAGTTCTAAATCTCTAATTGTGCCTAATGGTGTAGCCTTAGCAGTTCATTTAACCTATCCAAAGATGGATTAGTGCAACACCTGTAAGCATAACAACACTCTCTAAAGATGAAGGTATCATTGAATAATATATTGAAAGAAGATAAGAATAGTGTCTATTTTCCAGAAAGTTGTAAAAGGTAAAAAAGACAAGTAGCAGCCTTGTCATTTAGAAACTGGACATTACCAGTGGTGGTTGGCACAGATGAGCAAATGTTTTAAAATTTCAATTTCATATTATTTTATCAACCTCCTTACCTGTCAAAACTGAATAGATAAAGAAGCAGGAGCCTTTTCTCTGTGGCTGGAATGTGTTCCGTCTCACAAACCATAACAGTTTCTGAAGTCTGCTAATTTTTCAGTGTCCAGGCAAAACTGTTGCCAAGGATTTGGCAACGTGGGACACACACACACACACACACACACACACACACACACACACACCGCAAGTCCAATCCCAGTAGCGAGGTCTTGGACGTTCTTGCATTTCCTCATGGGATGGATCATCCTGTAACTAACGGTCACCATGAAATTGCTTTCGTTCTACTGTGCACACCAAATCCCTTACACAGTCAGTATATGACGTTTAATGCAAATTCTCTTCTGTTGTGCTCACCATTCAGCGGCCAGTGCAATCTTTTGGACAGACAGGAAAAAGGTCAAAGGTACAGTAGATGTGTGTGCTGTGCTGGCATGCTAAGGTAGTCTTCATGCTTGATGGAAGCCTGGCTGTTTATTGAAAATTAGTTTTGTTCTTTCTTTCGTTGGCAACCAAAGTGTATTTTTCTGTTTTTTGGATTTATGATTTGCCTAACTGTTTGCTTTTGCTTGGCCTTTATATTTTTGGTGGCTTGATGTTGCTAGACAGAGAAAATAGTGCTGCTTTTTGCTTCAACCCTCTTTTTTTCATTAACTGTAGTTTGCTTTTTGCTGATATTGTGATGACTTCAAAACTTAAATTGGCATCAGAGTTTTATTTTTATTTTTTTTTTGCTTTTGGGGGGGTGCTTTTGCCCCCAAATAATAAATTACTGTGTGTTGAAAGTCATTGACATCCTTAAGTAAGCAGTTTTGTTTTGTAGCTGACCGCAAGATAACTAAAGAAAATATCTGTGAACTGTAGTTTTTAATTATAAATACTTTTCTTTAGTCAAGTACAAAATTAAAGCTAGTTCGGAGCCTGGCTGTGTGTGAAGAATCTCCTCCACCTCCCACAGCTGAAATTTCGCAGGACATCCAGGTAAAAATAAAATAGTTCTGAGATTTCTTACTTTCATTTTTGTTCTGTAAAAATGTTTGGGAATGATTTGAAAGGTGGGGCTGGGGAATGCAAGAAGATGTATTATTTGGAGCATGCTAGTGAATCTGTATGAGTGTCAACAAACTGATGATTGAACTTTAAATATTTGACTTAACAATTGTAAAATATTTAGCTGAGTACACATCTGCATTCATGTGCTATCCCATGTGACTACCCCAAGATAATGAAAAAAAAATGTCTTCTCATTTGGCTTCCTGATTGTCTTTTACATTCAGTTGTATGGTTTAAAACAGTGGTTCTCAACCTTTCTAATGCCGCGACCCTGCCGCGACCCCCCCGCCACCACGACCCCCGCCCCGCGCGGGATGAGGTGACAAAGGGGGCGTGGCACCAGGGGTGAAATGCTCCCAGTTTGAGCTTGCCTGCGGGTCGCCAAACAGCAACGGAAGCGGGAGACTTCGCCCGGACGCCGCCATTTGGGTTCTTTTACCCTCTACGCATGCGCAAAGCGTTCTGCGCATGCGCAGAGGGTAAAAGAACCCAAATGGCGGCGGGTGGGCGAAGTCTCCCGCTTCTGTAACTACCAGCTGTCCGGCGACCTGCAGGCACGGCCGAACTGGGAGCATTTCCAAGATGGCGGGCTAGCGCACGCGGTGACCCCTGTGACATGGTCGTTCGACCCCCAAAGGGGTCGCGACCCACAGGTTGAGAACCGCTGGTTTAAAAGATAATATACTTTGGAACATTTATGTCTGGGATTGGTATCAAAATGTAGCACTACAACTTTAAAAAAAACAATTGCATTATACAGTACAGTCCAGCAGCTTTAGAATTGAAACGAATGGTATCAATCAGATTGAATTTCACTTATGTAGTGGAACTTCCCTTGGCACTAGTATCTACAGCATAACATTGTGAACCTATACAATATTTCACAAAAAGAAAACTATAGTTTGCATGATATCTAAAGAAGAGTCCTACATATAAATCTGTTAAGATTGTGGCTGTTATCTGAGTAAATACATTTGTATCATAGACCTTTGTTGTAGTTTTATTAAATACAAATTTGCATATGTTCATCTTTTTCTTGTACCAAGTTGTATTAAGCCACTGGCTATAAACTGATTATTTTAACACAGGCTTCCAAAACTTGAAAGGGTTAAGTCTTGTGTATATTCTTTTTATTCTGATAGCTTCACTATCAGAATTAATTTATTTTTTCTATTCAGTATTAAATTATAATGCTGATAGTTGGCAGAGTAATATGGAAAACTGGATGTATGCTTTTACAATGTGTATTTGTTTATTTTAATATTATGTTTATGAAGAATATGTAGGATTCATTTAAAAGAACAGTAGTTTTAGTATTTAAGTGCTGGGTCAGAGAAATAATTACAGATGTTAGAAAATTATTTTAAATGAAGTATAATAGAAAAGATTAGAGTCAACTTTGTTAAGCTTGTTGAGATTCATCTGGTATTTAAGAGATATTAATTTTGACAGAGTAAGATGTTCTCAGAATCCATCTGAATAATAGGACTTTTGAAACCACATTTTATTTGGCAGAATAATAATTTTGGTTTCCAGGATGAATTTTTCATATACCTACTAGAAATAATTTTAAGATTCTGAGTGACATACCATCCAGTCCAGTGCCCCAAATGATCAACAGATAGGGCTTTTATTTTCCTTAGCAATAAAATGAAATATAGCTATATTGGAATGCAGTTGTGCTTTATTTTAATCAGTATGCTTCAGGGTAATTATGAAGAAAATGTATACTCATATATTTTTTGAATGTCATCCTTAAGATTTTTTTTTTTACTTCAGTAAAGCAATAGTACTTATATAGAACTACCTTTTCTTATGCTATTCATTTATATCAACCTTCCACAATCAGATCTCCTGCAACTGAGGTGCATTTCAAGTTCCAGAATTGTCAGCAATGGCCAACCTGGCCAAGAATTTTGGAAGTTAGTCTTCATCATGGGAAGTTTCCATGTTTGATGCAACTGATAATCAGTCTTATAGAATGATTTGATATCTAAACAGTTACTCATGTTTTCATATATTTCTATATTGGTTTTTAACTTTTTTTTTATTGGATCATTTTAGCTATTAGAGGCTGCCAGGGTCATTTAGGCAAATTGATCTAGTTCCTTCTAGTGGCAAAGATCTTATTACATTTCCTCTTAAAAATGATGTGGTCCCTCCAAATGTACATCCCTAATCGATGGGACCTGTAATATACTCTGCCTTCCTGTCCTGCTGGGCCAGGTAGATGTAATAGGGGAGAGGCTGTCTTTCAAATAGCCTGGTCCCAAGCCATGTAGGTGTTTAAAGGTGATAAGCAGCATCTTGAATTGTATCTGGAAGCAGATTAGTAACCAGGGTAGCTCCTGCAATATAGTTCTCTCCACTTTGGACTGATAGACAGTATATAAATTTGCACTGTGGACATTTGTCTTTTTAGCATAACTATGATTGACCACATGTTAAATAAGATAAGCTTCCTCTTTAGACTCTTGATGTCAATCTGGTGTCTATCCTTTTGCCAATTAGAAGTCCTAAAATCATTTATTTGATAGCGAGGATATGCTTTCATCTATTTCCTTATAAATAAGATATTCTACCTTAAAATATTTAATAAACTCAGGTTCTAATCAGTAAAATTTAGTATTTACATTTTCTAGAGCAATCCAGACTATGAAAAATTTGGACGATCGTTTTAAGTTCCTGTTTCTGCTCTTCTAGAAAAAACCAAGTACAGGGAATCCTTTTGCTGTTTGTATGCAGCTATGATGCCTTCTTGTAAAAATATTTTGACAACTGTGATACAATAGACTAGGTTTTAGATCATGAAATTCCCAGTGAATCTTAATTTTTGTGTAATTTTAAGTGTTTCTAAAAAAAAATTAGAAAGTAATATATTGAAAATTGTTCTCTGATAAATCTTTTCTCTTGTATTTATATTGGAGCAGCCAGTACTTGAGTGAAAAACAAAGCTATACATATCAAGTCTCAATCCATTTTTCATCAGTTTTGCATTATTCTGCAGTTTTTTCAACACCAAGAAGAAACTTTACATTGGCTGTGCAATTTCTTCTCATTCTGGATTTTAGTTTCCAAATTTTAAGATGATACTACAGCACAAAATCTTAGGAAGTACATCATTGAAAAGGCAACTATGGCAATTTGGATATGGAAATGTGGACAAAATGAAATGCTTTGACATCACATGGAAGAAATGGGGGGGGGGTGTTGGTCAAAATTGAGGCATTTGTCCATTATCTTTTTACAAAATTTTGGAAAATCACTTAGTGTGATGTACTTATGGCAGTCTCTTAATAGTTTGTTAAATTTCAGAAAGTATAATAGTTGAAGAGACTAATGTATAAAGTCTTCTGACTTGCTGGGTATTTGACTCTGTAAATTTAAAGGAACAAAAAAGGCTACTAAGTAGAAAGTTGTGAGAAAGCAAAACTGTTCACCATGTAATCTTTAAGCATAGTATTGTTTTCAGTCACCCAAGTGACTCCTAGTTGGTTTATAATCATGGTTTATCTCTTGTTATTTCTTGTTCACACGTGATAACCATCATTTGAATAAAGGAAAACTAATCTTACCTAAATCTCCCATCTAAATGCAAGGAGGAGGGCAAAATGTGGGGGCCTGTACATTCAAAATATCAACTATGGTTCTTAAGGTTTACCTGCCTTTGCTAGGTATCAAAGCAATAAGATAATAAATAATGAGTGATTGTACCCCATTCTTTAGTAACTGATTAATATTTTTGTAGATATTTTTAGATATTAATATTTTGGAGAAATAGTTCCAATGTGTGATGCTTGCATGGAGAATTCCTGGCTTATGGACTAAATTACTTCCATAAACCTGACTGGGAGCTAAATAATTTCTAAAACATACTAATTCTTGCTTTCCCAAATGCTATATGGCTAGCTTATGCATCATAACATTTGTAATTTTGTTATGATCAGTCTTAAAATGCTCTTCAGTGTTGGTTTTGGTGTAACTCAATTTCATGTTTGTGTGTAAGATTCAAAAAACTTTGTTGGGTTTTCAATTTGAATGCATTATTTCTGGTGGTAGCACTGAATCTTAATCAAATGACACTGGAAACTGAAGATATTTTATTGTTCTGTTAACATATAAATTAACAGGTTTCATTTGTTACAATTGAGGTTGTAATCACTTTTTCTTAAATCTGTTATCAACTGGAACAAAAATCAAAGTTGGCTCTATGGTGGCAAAGATCTACCTGGAAAAGCTCTGGGATAAATAAAACCATTAAAAATATTATAAGTAAAGGATGTAACCAATTATTGCAAGATAAAAATATGTTAAATCAAAGAATGAAATACATTTTCAGTCTGATATAGCATTTTGCTTAAACTACTTCTATTTCATTTTTACGTAAAAACAAAGAAGCTAAAGAACAGAACTGCAAGCGAGTCCTTGTTTTTATAGCATGTACTGACTACTCCGAATTAAGGGATTACAGGGTCATAAAATAGGTGTTGGTCTTACCTGAACGCCGATTCTCGTAGAGCTGGGAGAGAGAAGCCAGGAGTGGGTAGTAGCTCTTGCTCTTCCGGCTGGAGACTGAGCATGTGACCTTTTTTTGGTCACGCCTCCACTTCCTGGAGATCCCCAGTTCGGCGAAGGCGTATCGATGATCATACTCGCATCTGTAAGACATAAGACCCTACCCTACTGCTGACCAGACTGTGGCAGGGAGGGTCTGGCTTCTCTCTCCCAGCTCTACGAGAATTGGCGTTCAGGTAAGACCAATGCCCATTCTCCCTAGAGCGGGGGAGAGAGAAGCCAGGAGTGGGACATACCAAAGCCTGCCCGTCCCAACGGGTGAGAACAGTCTGGCCTAGCTCCTCTCATCAGCATGGACCCTCTGGAGGACTCGCCTGCCAAAGGCCGCTTCAGCCGAAGCGTAAACGTCCAACTTATAATGCCTGATGAAAGGTGACGGTGAGGACCAGGTAGCAGCCCTACACACCTCTTCTATTGAAACCTGCATTGATCAGGCCGTCGTTGTGGCTGCACTCCTTGTGGAGTGCGCCGTGATACCCTGCGGCACCGGGAGGTCCCTAGACTCATATGCCCTAGCTATGCAGGCTCTGAGCCACCTTCCCACTGTTGAAGGAGTCACTTTGCAGCCCAATGTGGATGGCTGAAATGAAACAGAGATTCAGTCTTCCTCAAGGAAGAAGTCCTATTGATGTATATCTGGCGAGCCCTCCTCACATCTAGGGAATGCCATTTCCTCTCCAGGGCATGTTGAGGCCCCGGGCAAAAGTTAGGCAGAACTATCTCCTGGGCCATATGAAACCAGGTGTTTAGGTATGAAGGAAGGATCCAATCTGAGGACCACCCTATCAGAATAAAAGACACAAAGATCCTTCCTCACTGAAAGAGCCGCTAACTCAGAAATCCTCCTGGCCGACGTAACGGCCACCAGGAATGCCACCTTCAGAGTAAGAAACCTTAGGCTCGCAGACCTCAAAGGCTCAAACAGGTCCCCTGTCAGAGCCTACAACACCTTTGTCAGATCCCAAGTGGGATACCTGCGGACTACAGGGGGATGTAGATTAGCGGCACCCCTGAGGAACCTGCGTACCATGGGGTGAGTGGTGAGAGATCCCCGGCTCCCACAGGACAACACGGAGGACAGAGCCGCCACCTGTCTCCAAATGGTATTGGGCGCCAACCCCTTGTCGAGCCCTTCCTGAAGAAAGTCCAGGACTTGTGATGCTAACGGGGGATCAATGGATGACCTGGCGCACCAGGTGCAAAAGGTCTTCCATGTGTGGTCATAAATCCTAATAGTGGATTGCCTTCTAGAGGCCTGAATGGTACTGATGACCTTGGACAAAAGATTACCCTCGGTCAGGATCCCCCGCTCAAGCGCCATACGGTCAACTGGAGCCACTGTGGTTCCGGATGGACCAGTGCCCCCTGGCTGAGGGAGATCCTGTCCTGAGGGATTCTCCAAGGACTTTCTACCGAGAGACCTACCAGATCTGCGAACCATGGCCTTCTGGGCCAATGGGGGGGCACTAACAGAACTTCCGACTACTCCTGCAATACCTTCCTGACCACCGCCGGCAGCAGCGGTAGAGGAGGAAAGGCATACAGGAGTCCCCGTGGCCACGGAATGCGTAGGGCATTTATCTCTTCCGCTCCCATTGACGCAAACCTGCTGAAGAATCTCGGCTGTTGCGTGTTGCCCGGAGAGGCGAATAGGTCCAGGACTGCGGAGCTGAATCTGGCTGACAGCTCCTGAAAGAGAGAGGGATGCAGACGCCACTCTGAGTGGTCCACTTTCGACCTGCTGAGGCAGTCTGCCTGCACATTATGCACCCCAGCTATGTGCTCTGATCTCAGGGAAAAAAGATACCTTTCTGCCCAGAGGCCAGCATCTTGGCCTCCGCCATAAGGGATCTTGAGTGAGTCCCCCCCTTGGTGGTTGATGTGGGCTTTAGTGGTCACATTGTCTGTTAAGACCAGAACGTGATGATGTACCACCGAAGACTGGAAACTCTTGAGAGCCAAGTAGACCGCTCTGAGCTCCAGCCAATTGATATTGTGCTGGAGGTCTGACCGTGTCCATTGTCCTTGGGCCATCCGAGACTGCAGGTGGGCCCCCCAACCAAAGAGGCTGGTGTCTGTCGTTATGGTGATCCTGCTGGGCTCTTTGAACAGAGACCCCTTGTGGATGGCCCTGGAAGTCCACCACCGAAAGGACCGCAGAACTGTCCGAGGAACCCTGACCATGTCCAAAGAATGGCTCCTGCCTGATCTCTGATATGGCAAGAGGAACCACTGCAGGGCCCTGGCATGAAGACGTGCCCAAAGTACTATAGAGATGCAGGCACCATCTTGCCTAACAGCTGAGACAGGAGAGCCAGCGACACCATGCCCTCGTCCCGAATGTGTTGAATCAATGACTGAAGGCTGTGCTGCCTCTCTGGCGAGAGGAAGACCATGCACAGAAAAGTGTCTATGATGGCTCCCAAGTGGAGCAGTCGGGTGGTTGGAGAGAAGTGGCTTTTCTCGGTGTTGATTGAAAACCCATGTGCCTGGAGTACCTGGATCGTCATCTGGAGATCCACCTCTGCCTGGTCCTTTGAAGGTGATTGAACCAAAAGGTCCAGGTAACATTGAAGTCTGACTAGAAGTGACCGGAAGTGGGCCGCCAGAGCTGCTAGCAGCTTCGTGAATGCCCTCGGTGCAGATGACAGACCGAATGGAAGGGCCTTGTATTGGTAGTGCTTGCCCTGGTAAGCGAACTGGAGAAACCTCCTGTGGGCAGGCAGGATCGGGACGTGAAGATAAGCCTCTGTCAAGTCTATTGAAGTGAGGAGGTTGCCCTCCCTTATGCTCTCCAGAATTGAGTGAAGTGTCTGCATTTTGAATCGCTTGTATGCGATGCATTTGTTCAGGCGCTTTAGATCGAGAATTGCCCTTCAGCCCCCTGAGTTCTTTGGAACGACAAACAGGATGGAGTAAAACCTCAGACCCAGTTGGTCGTGGGGAACCGGCAGGATGGCTTGGCTATCCAGCAGATGGCTTATGGCCGTCTCCATGAGGCCCTTTTTTGTTGCATCCCTGGAGACAGGGCAGCTGAGAAAAAACTCTAGGGGCGTGGAGATGAATTCCAGCGCCAGTCCGAATTGTATTGTGTCGAGGACCCACCCTGTCCGATGTTGTAGCCTCCCATTGATGAAAATAGAGGCCCAGCCAACCTCCAATGGGAGGCTCGGTCCTGCAGTCACTTCGAGCGACGGAAGGGGCGACCTCCTCCACGAAAGGGCCTCTTGCTCTGGAACTGCTGATGGCTCCTGAAATCAGATCTGTCAGATTGTCTGTCCTGTCTGCTCGAGAACAGTCTTTGCGACTGATGGTATTCGCTGCCCGAATCCTGCATCCAAAAGGACTGGCTCCTAAAATAAGGAAATGGGTGGTGGTCTCTCTGCCTGAACAATGAAGGCATGGCTTTGCCCCTGCCCTTGGTGTCCACCAAGATAGGCTCTAACGCCTCCCCAAACAACTTATTGCCCGTGAAAGGAGCTGAAGCCAACCTCCACTTGTTCTTGTTATCTGCCTGCCAATGGTGAAGCCATAGCAGACGACGGGCCATAACCAAAGAGGCCATGGACCTGGAGGTGAACTTGGCTGCATTCAGAGTGGCATCGGCGGAATATTCCGCTGCTGCCACCAGCTTGTTGAGATCCTGATGCAGCCTGACTTCCCCCGAAGGGATTCTCGCCTGCATCTGACGGAGCCAGAGTAGTGAGGCTCTATTAAAAAATGAAGCCGAAGTGGCTGCTTTCACTGCCCATGCCGCTGCCTGATGAGCCTTGCAGAATGCCAGTTCAGATCTCTTGTCATCTGTCTTGAGACCATCCATGGCATCGGCAGGGATGATGGTAGCGGATGTCAGGGCTGCCACAGGAACATCCACTGTTGGAATCTGAAGAACCTCTGAAAGCTCTGAATCTATGTTATAGAGCTTCTTTTCAGCTCCAGAAGGGGGAGGCCCCACCCCAGGCTTAGCCCATTGCCTCTGAACCACATCCAGGAATAACGGGCGCTGGAATAGTTTCCTTTTCGATGGCCAGCTCTGAGAAGAGACTATGGCCAGAGCTCCCTGCTCCCTGAGCTGGATCAATGTTGGGAGGGGAACCTAACTCCGTTATGTCCTTGGCTTTACGCAACAAAGACTTAAGCAAATCAGGCCAAAAAAGCCCAGTAAAGGGCGAAAGCTCAGGAGCCATCTCCTCTTCCTCAGACAGAGCAGAGAATTCCCCTTCTTCTACAGAGAAAGCCTCACTCCTAAAGGATGGGGCTTGGACAGGCAACCTGGGAGGATCCAGCATGCCTCCTGAACCCTGGATGCAACTTGATATCCTCGATGAAGAGGAAAGTCCCTGGCAGAAAAGCCCAACTGCTGTAGGCCAGATGCTATTCCCTGGGAAATAGCCTTGGAAACGAACAATTGCAGATGATCAGGCAACTCTGAATGAACCGCATCCTCCTCTGGGCGGAGCCCGGCCTCAGTAGGTGTAAATGTAGCTTCTGGAATAGGTCTTGGAGGAGGAATTACCGTATTTTTCGGAGTATAAGACGCATTTTCCCCCCTAAAAGAGGCTGAAAATTTGGGTGTGTCTTATACTCCGAATGTAGCTTTTTCAAAGCTTTTTTTCCCCAGCCCTAACGAGGCGCTAATGATCTTTCCAGCTCTTCCAGGCTTTGCAGGCTTTTTTCATTGCTACTCCCTCCGAAGAAGATTTTTTAAAGCCCTAACCAGGGGATAAAATAATGTGCTGAAGCTGACCAGACTAAGGACGCTAGCCAGATGAATACCTGGTAGGCAGATTTTTTTCCCTATTTTCCTCCCCAAAAACTAAGGTGCGTCTTATACTCCGGTGCGTCTTATACTCCGAAAAATACGGTGTTTCCTCTGGAGCAGTTGTAAGCACATTTGGAGCTGCTGCAGAAAAAAAATTCCCTAGGTTCCACTTGCAAGGTGGAAAACCTCTCTCTAGCGCCATCTGGTGACCAAGAGGAACAACCAGGCTGAGAGTCTGCGATCTAAAGCTGATTCAAAGGCTTGCTCCTCTGGAGGGAGGGAGACCTCAGCCCCTCCCTCAGGAATCTCTCCCAGGGTCTGGTGACTCCCAGACCTCATGGCTCTCTCCAGCTCCTTTTCCAAGGCCCTTAAGTGCCTATCAGCATCTTTCTGGGCCGCCTTGGAGCCTCTGCTGCTGGCCGCTGCCTTTGCAAGGCTTTTCTCAGCCACTCCTCTTGCAGCCGCTCTCTGGCTGGGGGCTCTCAGCCCGTGACCCTGGGGGCCCACCGGGTAGACGTCTCTGCCCCTTGACTGCTGCTGCCGGCTGGTGGAAGGCGTGGGCTCCGCCATTGCCCACCTCTTAAAGCGACGGAGCTAACCCGAAATGGGTTGCTGCCGCCGCTGTTTGATCCGGTGCTAAAATGTGCCCACCACTCGTGGCCCCCCAAAAATGAGCAGCCAACTAAGTTCCGCTGCTCCCTGGCCACTCCCGTCCTAATAGCCTCCAGCCAGCCGGAGAGGGGCCCCTCTCCAATCCGTCCTGGTCGGCAAGGACCGCGGCATCCAACGCCCCCAAGCGTGGCAAGGCTGATAGCCTATCTGCCACTGGGCGCTAACCAAGACTCCCAAAAGGGAAAAGCCAAAAAGAAAAAAAATCTTTAAATGCTGACGCTCCTTTAGCGAAGCCGTCTGATCCGGACGAGAGACTAAGCTGAACTGGGGATTTCCAGGAAGTGGAGGCGTGACCAAAAAAAGTCACATGTTCAGTCTCCGGCTGGAAGAGCAAGAGCTACTACCCACTCCTGGCTTCTTTCTCCCCTGCTCTAGGGAGAAAGGGAGGTTACCTTAGTTATTGTATTTATTTTCTCAATGGCAGAATCATTTTCAGTTCTAGAAAGTGTGGATCTTTGCCATTCATGCAACTTCTCCACTTTTTTAACAACTGAAATGTTATACATGTTTGCATTAAAAGAGACTGGTTTTGCAAAAATTCTGTCTTGTACAAAGTTGCTAACAATCTCAAAACCTCAGATAATTGGAAGAAGTTAACTAGCAAAAAAATAATAATAATAATTGTTAGCGAAGAAAAAAAACCACTGCCTTGGAAACTTAAATTACTTTTCTTACGTGTGGAGGCTTCAGTCCTATAAGACACATATTCCCATTGAGTTAGATTTTATAAGATTTGAAGACAAACTAGGGTATCTCTTCAGAGCATACAAATCTAACTCAGTGGAACTGTACTTCTTGTGTTAGAGTTAAATTATTAAAGTTGATTTTGTTTTGTGAGATACTGCAACCTAAACAACATAGCATAGATATTTCAAAGTGATTTGCATCTTACTACTAAGCCTTGTTTAGTGTTGGAATTGGAATACACTCTGGAGTTGGACCAAACCCAAGGAAACCATCTGGTTCCTAGACATCTTCTGTGCCAGAGATAAAGGTTTCTGTGGAATTTAGATTTACTTTTCATGAAAGCTGGTTTATTGTTTATGAATGAAGATTAAAAACAAGTTCTGGTTATTAGATATGCCTAGTTTAAATTAACTGGCCCTTTTGTGTGTGTGTGCCTTTGAGTCAGTTTTGATGGTCAATGCCTGGTTTAGTCCCTGCAGTTTTCTTGGCAAGGTTTTTCAGAAGTAATTTGCCATTGCCTCCTTCCAAGGGCAGAGAGAGAGTGACTGGCTCAAGGTCACCCAGCTGGCTTTGTGGCTCCTGGTTTCTAGCCTGATGCCTTAACCACTATACCAAACTGGCTCTCAGTTGGCTTATAATCATGGTTTATTTCTTGTTCACACATGATAACTATCATTTAAATAAAATAAAATAAAATAAAACTAATCTTACCTAAATCTCCTTCCAGCTAAATGCAAAGAAGTGTGGTAGCCTGTACATTCAAAACATCCATTGTGGTTCTTAAGTTCACCTGCCTCCCATTAAGCTGTTGTTTAATATTGCATGGAAGCTGGCTTTCTTTGGAAATTTAGCTTGGGGGTAATTTTATAGGAAATAGTAGCAATATTGTTTCTTGAATCATTTGCCCTTTTTCCAGGCATATGAACTTAAGGGAGTTGTGTTTTAAGAGGCTCAAAATCAGTTATTTCAGATTGGCCTTTTGGTTTGCAGCCAAATGTTAGGGTTTTCGTTGTTGTTATGCCTGTAGACTTATTTAAACAGACACTGTTTTTTTTACAGGATACCTTTCTTAGGGGAAAAAATTGTTAATTTTACTTTTCAACAGGAAAAAAATCAGATCCAGCTAACACAGTTATTTGAAAAGGAAGAGAAACCCTCGAAAGATGAAGCTGAAAAGGAGAAGTCTGATAAATTACCCAGGAAAATGTTATCAAGAGGTTTGCTATACATTATCCTCTTCTTAAATTACATGATTTGGACTGTAGGTTTAAAAAACCTGCAGGTTGCTAGTATTTACCATAATGCCTCTTCTTTATATATTGGTAAGTTTATTCTCTGAAGAATCTCCCAGAGATGCCTAATTAGTGCTGAAAGTATATAATCCCCTTATCCTCCTGGCAAATAAAGAGTTGGTTTAGCTGAGTAGTTAGGCTATCTTAGACCCAGTTTTCTCTGGGAATTGCATGCTCAGAAGTAATTGGAGTGTGCTACAATTTAAAAAGGAAGACATACGAACTCCAAACACTGGCATATCATGTATATAAGATTTCTAATGTGAGACATGAGACATCTTTGAAATGTGATCTTTTGGGAGATAGAAATGTCAACATTAATGAATTTCACACATTGGCTTAAGTGATTCCTTTCTTTCAGTAAGCAGATTAGCGTTCATATGTTTCACTTCAAACTTCCTTCCAGGGTGGAGTGAGCAGCCTGTGACTCAGGACAACGTACAGCTCATACTCCATCTTTGCAACCTTGGGAATATTGTTGAAAACCAACAGACCTCTTTTCCACTACTCTGAAATGCAAAACACATGAATATTGCAGAATAAACCCTACATGGGCCTGGCATAATGAAAAAAATAGACCCATTCTCCTGGCCTGCCCACTTGTTTTACAGTCCTTCACCATCTGAAGGGTTATTGAGAGTTCTGTGGGATAGGGAGGCAAAGTAAGAAATTTTCTCTCTCCCCTTACTCCCCCCTCACATTTTCTGTTAATAGAGAAGCAATTGACTATCCATGCCAGTGTGCCATTAAACTTTCAGACTGTCATCCTAGCTGCTATTCTGTAAACAGGAGTCTTAAAATATTAATGGCTTGGTTTTATTGAAAGAATAAATGCGTTCTCTGTAACTGTGGATTTATTTTTATTTTAGATTCTAGTCAAGAATATACAGATTCAACTGGTATAGATCTACACGAGTTTTTAGTTAATACATTGAAAAACAATCCCAGGTAAACAAGTGGCCATGATGTTCATGTTGAAATGAATGTATATATTACATAATTTCTCATTCATTTTCCTTTGTAAATTTTGCTCTATTATTGGATAGTTTATTGAAAACATTTGAAGTCATATTGTTCTGCACATTCTTTTTCAAACTCTAATGGAGCCCCTAATATTATTTTTATTCTATCTTTTGATGCATTCACAAAGCTCTCTTGGCTGTTCCTGTATAGGAACAACACCCTTAAATGCAGGAACGTTTTCAGAAATCTATTTAATTGAGGTCTAACTTTATGTCAGCATGAGCTACAGTAGCCATATTTAGAAATCACGCCGAATTATGATTTAGCACAACAAGAACAAAGTCACAAGAGTAGGTGCTGATTCTTTGCTTCTTGTGTGGTTGTGAGGAAAGAGTCTGGGAGCTTTTGATTCAATTTTACATTAACTGCAGCTTGCACCAGAAACTATGGTCAATATTGTGTTGTTGATTGTGGCAAATAGCTTTAAACAGAAGTGTATGATATTAGTTTGTTTTTTTCTAACCTCTTAGGTAAAATCAGTTGCCATGACTGCATTCAAATTGCAATTGTGGTTGGCTGCAAACTTGCCTGGAGGCATGTTATTTTTTTTCCCTTTGAAGCAGTGCAGCTACAAATCATTGCCTGCCTGTGGTTTGTTGATATGGTAACATGGTAGGTTATGACTCATCCAAAGACAGCAGTATACTTCTTGCAAAAATAAGAAGCTAGAGGTGGAATTCAGAACAAACTAAAGCTGCAGATTCAGTTTCTTGCTTGTCTAGGAAGAAACCACAATGCTGCATTCAGATAAGATAGCAACCACACAAAATAAGCCACAGTACCTGGGGTCAGACCACTGTGCATATTTGAACTTAAGCAATTCTCCGGTATCCTGTCCATTTAAGAGCATGCAATTTATCAGGGAGTAAGTCTCAAATTACTGCAGCTTGTTCTTCTCAAAGTAATCTTGAGTTCAGGAAGAGACACTACCCACAACTTTCCAAGTATCTTGGACTCTTACTCCTAATCTGTCCTTTATCTTCACCAAGAAGACCAATGGTGGGAGATATTCTCTAGTATATCTGGATGGCATGAACTTCCTTGTTCCTGGCTAGTGGGATAGACAAGAATCCTTGCTTTCCTTTTGGAGATATTTTGACTGATTTTATAGCTTAAAAAAAAAAAACTTGGTATATTCAGAAAACAGTTAATTTGCCTCCCTCCCCCCCCCTTTTTTAAAGTACAGCTCTAGTTTGTCATTTGTTTCCATGTTTTTGTTGCCATGAAGTTTAGAAGGGAATTCTAGGCATTTTGAAGAGTTTATATGATACAGCTACCTATGTGAGCCATGGTGGTGCAGTGGTTAGAATGCAATATTGCAGGCTAACTTTGCATTCTACTGCCAGGAGTTTGATTCTGACCGGCTCAAGGTTGACTCAGCCTTCCATCCTTCCGAGGTCAGTAAAACCCAGATTGTTGGGAGCAATAGGCTCGGGCTGTAAACCACTATGAAGTGGTATATGTCTTAAGTGCTATTGCTAGTGCTACCTGAACGGAAGACTACTTTGAATTTAACTCCGTGGTGGCCACCTTCCTGAAAGAGAAGAGATTAAAAAAAGTTTTAGACAAAGCCCTATGGAATGCCCAGCTTCTCCATCTTGTCAACTTAGAGTTGCTGAAAGCAATCTTAGCATATCTGCCCCATGTAATAAATAGGTGCTTGTGACGTGTGTGCATCTATTTATGCATGTATAGTATACATATCATTCAGAACCCATATGCCAAAAAGCCTAGGGCAGTGATGGCGAAACTTTTTTTGCTCGGGTGCCAAAAGGGCGCGTGCGCCCACACCCATAATGCAATGCCCTCCCCCATGCGCATGCGTGCAGGCCTCAGTGAAGCCTCTGGACTTCCGGTAGGCCCGTTGGGCCCGTTTTTGCCATCCACAGGCTCCGGAGGCTTTCCTGAAGCCTGGGGAGGGTGAAAACGGCCTCCCCTGTCCTCCGGAAGGCCGAAAATCAGCTGGCCAGTGCCTCGCATGCCCTCAGATATTGCTCCGCGTGCCACAGGTTCGCCATCAAGGGCCTAGGGCCAAGACAAACACAGACACAAATGATTTAATAATGGCTAATTAAAATTATTTACCTGTAAAATAATTGCACAGCAACCAAACAGGACAGGTATAGACTTCAACAGATAGTTAGGACTGCACAAAAAGCAATTCCAATCTGTTCTGTTCTATTCTATTCTATTCTATTCTATTCTATTCTATTCTATTCTATTCTATTCTATTCTATTCTCATTTGCAAAATTACTCCATCTGCTTATAACAAATTTTCTGTTTCTCACATACAATTATCCTTACCCATTCAGATATTCATGCTTTGCGATCAGTGCTACTCCGATTTGATTGATTGATTTGTATCCCACCTTTACTATTTTTACAAATAACTCAAGATGGGGAACATATCCAATACACCTTCCTCCTCCTATTTTGTACCTTTACTCATTACATAAAGAAAAAATACCCATCACTCCCCAAATAATTTTTGCCTATTGCCTTTTTGTGTGCCATAAAACGATAAAAGTTCTTGTGGTCAAAATTTACCTTTTTCAGATCTTTTGCATAGACTTCTTATTCTACTGCCAAGGTTTAATTAACCTTTAATTAATCTGAACAGAAAATAAATTACATTAATTTTTCTTGCTGGATTTTTCTCTCTCCCTCCCCCTCCCTCCCCCTCCCCCCCTCTAATACGTAGTATGTAAATATAAAATGGCAATAATGTAACATAGCAACAGTACTCATTGTTAGAGTCAGTGAAATCTATCTGTATAAGTTTTGTTTAATAAGCATTCCTTTACACAAGATTAGGGTTACAGTTGACAGATTTGGGTTAATCAAGGGGGCCTTATTTTATCCCCACAATATTCTGGTGAATTTAGCGTATTTGTACGACTGACCCAAAGTGGCAAAAATATTCAGAACTGAGCAGTCATTAAAGTCCTTAGGAAAAAAAATGTGATAGTTTATTTGAACTCGCTCAAGACAAAACAACACAGATTATTCCTGCGAGCCACCTAAGCTATCTGAAATCAAAGGAGGTGCTAAGTGCTGTCCAACCATTAAAAGCATCCTTAATATTGTTACCTCGACACTTGGTATAATTATTTTATTATGGAGAATATACTTGTTTAATATGTTTACAGACTCTGAAAGTATGTCTTACTTGACTCTTTCCCCGCTAACGAATGTTATATTTTGCCTTCCAGGGACAGAATGATGCTGCTGAAATTAGAACAGGAAATCTTAGATTTCATTGGGAATAATGAGTAAGTGTCATTGGACGACGGGTAAAAATTATAGGAGATGAGCTGAGGCTTATGTCAGCCTAAAACTTACTTGCTTCTTTTCAGAATCCCACGAAAAAAATTCCCCCCAATGACCTCGTACCATAGAATGTTATTGCACAGAGTAGCTGCTTATTTTGGACTGGAGCACAACGTGGACCAGAGTGGGAAGTCGGTAATCGTGAATAAAACCAGCAGTACCAGAATGTAAGTTGCTGTTCTTTTTTTTTTTTTTAATTCATTATTCAAAGAGTTGAACTGAATTCCATCAGTGATGGAAGCTTGAGTTTATGACCAAAGCAGGACAATTACAGTATCTCTGCATGAAAATTTATCCTTAATTCTGTAAGAATCACAACGATTACAGAGTTTTCTTCTGGATTTGGAGAAGGAAAAAAACCCCTATCCATTATATCTCTAAAAATATATCCTGTTTTCATTGTATTAAAAAATATTTCTGAATTATAGTAATTTCCTTCTAGAAAATGACACATATTTCTTTGAGGAAAAACTTTGGCAGATGAACTGGATAAAGGCACAAGTTTTGCAGATGAACTGGACAGTAAAGGCACAAGTTTTGCCTCTGTCTTTTTTTTTTTTTTTTTATTAGCTAAATTAGAGTTTTCATCAGAAAAGCAGAATCTGGTAATTACTGACCACTTGGAGTAATTCCATTTCAGTACTCCATTAATTGTGTTATATTTCAATATCCAGCCCATCCTTCCCCCCGCTGCGTAGTTGGAGAAATGAAGTAGGAGACCAAAAGTTCTATTTAAAATTTAATGTAACAAGATGCAATTGATAACTGCATCTATTTGTTATAACCCTCTGCATGAGGTGGTTTGGAAACAGCATTGTGGCAGCTGTTGATGGAAGTTTTTGGAGAGCAAGCTATATTTAGAATACTTTCACGGCAAAGACAATCTCAGCTGGAATCTGGAAGGCCCAAGTATAATTAGCAGGCATTTCCTTGAACCAATAGACAATGTAAATTATTTAAAGGTTTTCAGTGTTCTTATTTTATATCTCAGGGGATTTAAAATAAGAATTTAGCTAGAAAACCTTGGCAATCTAAAACCCAACTTACCTTTTCCTCATAGGGAGATTCCCCGCTCCAGTGCCGGTCTGTGCTGTTAATGACATCATCAACCCAGTGCACACTGGGACGACTCAGTGGAGTGGAGTGGTGATGGCAGGGCAGTAAATTCAGGGACCTTTAAGAAAAAAATGAGGTAAGACAGTCTAAAGGTTTTCCGAAGTGCCTGCTAATTACATTTTGGCATCCAATAATTCTTAGGTAGCGTTTGAGAATTATTTCATCCTTTTATAATGCAATTTGGGAATTTTTAAAAAAAAACCTCGATCCTGCTTTTTTGCAAATCTCTCAAGTAACAAGTATAATTTCGTATGTTTTTATGAACCATAATCATAATTATTTTTAACAATTAAAAAATTTAAAAAAGGGTTTACAAAAGTTTCTTGGTATCCTGGAAGTTGGATGTTTAAAAGCTAAAAGTATCTCATGATTCCATTAAAAGTAGGGCTCTACAACTGTAGGCATGTATGGCTTCGTTCTGAAACCTTTCTTTCCCCTAAAACATTCATTTCTCTGCTTCCGTGTCTTTCAATAATAGCCAAAAATTAAAGAATCCACCGGGGGGGGGGAATTAAATGTGATAATAAGCAGTATATCAAAAGTAAGGCATTGAAAACAGAATTAGCCCAGATTTATCACCTTTCGCTTCATTATGAAACATTCATTTTCATGAAGATGAAAATACAAATAAATTGTTTAGATCACAAGGTTTAATTATCAGTAAGACAAAAATGGCATCCTTTGAGAGGTTCCTCAAAAGATCAAACCCACCTTAGCAATTCCAATATCTTAAGATAAGCAGTATTGTTTTAATGAAATCTCAGAAACAAGATTTAGAAATTAGTCTTAGAAATTTGTCTAAATTTGGGAAGTTTATAACAAAACACTCAGAGCACTTTTGGGCTTTAAGTTGCTGGTGAAGTACAACACAGACACCAGACAAGTTATAAATTGCATGATTAAATGTATACAGAATGTATACAGGTAGTCCTCAGTTAATGACCATTGTTGAGGAACCGAACATGCCACTGAAGGTGGCATGGGATACAAAATACCATTTTTATCATGATAGGTTTTATTTTGTCATTATCCTCAAGATAAAGATTTTTTCTCTCTCTTGCAATAACCATAACCATCATCTTAAATAACATACATACATACATACATACATACATACATACATACATACATACATACATACATATGTAGTCCTTGACTTACAATCAGTTGCTTAGCAACCATTTGATGTTATCACCGATCCAAAAGCTACCTATGACCTGTTTCTAAGGTCCATCCCTCCGCCACATGACCATAGTTTGGACGCTTGGTATCTGATCTGCATTTACAGCTGTTTGAAGCACCCCATAGTTATGTGACTGATTTATGATGGTTTTGCCAGAAACTGGTGCTTACTTACAATTTTGGATAAAAACTGGCCCATAGCAAACATTGGGTTTGCTTAACAACCGCCACATTTGCTTATCAACCACAGTGTTCACTTAACAACCTCAGCATTCCACTTAATGACCATTGCAAAAGTGAAATCGGGTTGGTCATGTGATGATCTTTTCTATGACTATCACACCTTGCTAGGCTAAATTATGGTTATAAATCGAGGACTATACCTGTATGAATGAAGAGATGTAGCAGCTCTACATCAGATTCTCTGCATAGATTTCCAATGTGGGAAAGAAAATTAAAACCTACAAGATATTCTGATAACCTTTATACCACAAAATGGCCTGTTGTCCACATGTATCTTACCTCAAACTTAAGGACCACAAAAAACTTCCTTCATATTTAAAATTATTTATTTTATTTTAATCTTTTTTTTTTTCAAAAGACCTGACCAGAAGTTTTGCGAACATATAAAAGATGAAAAAGGTGAAGATTTTCAAAAACGGTACATCCTTAAACGAGAGAATTCTAGTCTAGACAAAGATGATAATCAGGTAAATATGGAACATTACAGTATCTTGACTGCATGCTTAAATTGCGCAATGGAGATTGGCAATTAACAACTTATTTAATTTAGATGCGAATACGATTAAAAGATGACAGAAGAAGCAAATCTATAGAAGAGCGAGAAGAAGAGTACCAGAGAGCTAGAGAACGAATATTTGCACAAGATGTAGGTATTAAGGAATGTCCACAGTATCTTTGACTATATGTAAGAACAATAAAGTTGAAGTGCATAATTAAAGCACTCAAAATATTTGGAAAAAAAATGTCTCTGCATTCCCATTCATTATCGCATTAAGAGAACGTTTATAAAGTAGTGGGTAGAGCAACAGATTGGTTCTCAGTTCCTAGGCTGGGAGTGGTGATGATGATGATGATGATATAGAGATATAGATATAGTAGCATTACCTCTTATCTCCTCCTATGAGGTTCTGTTCAATTAAACCGTTTCCCGTTCTTATGGAGAAATTGCTCATAATTATGTCTAGTCATGGGTGTTGAAAAGTCTGGGCATCTGTTTATTCAGGTGATAGTCATATACTTGTTTTAATCATTCATATTATGGTAATTTGGCATCTTCTAAGAACAGTAGCCAAGGCTCACAGATGGTAGGTTGACAGGTTTTAAATTAACTTTTTGAAACCTGGGCTGGAGAGTACACCCCAAAATGCAACTTCTTTGCCCAGCTTCTTTTTCTCCTAGGTTGCAAATAAAAGATAAACAAAGAGTAATAAATCCTGCTGTGGTTTCCTCTGTTCCCCTTCTGTAACAGAGGACTGTGATACCCGTATGCACATTATGCTGACTAGCAGTTACGTTTTGTTTCTCTGCTCCCCGTTTGTTGTATTTAAAACTTATCTGAATGATCACATTTGCCTGGCTGAAGGATTCGGTGATCATTCTTTAATAATTGCTTGCAACTGATTACCAGTTGTTGTTTCCACATAGGTGTTTAGACATTTCTTTCAATATATATTGATGATAGAATCATTTAATGGTGATTTTTATTCTGCACTGTTTCTTCCCCAGTCGCTGTGTTCCCAAGAGAATTATATTATTGACAAAAGGTAAGCATAATCAGTATCTTTTTTTAAAAAAAAAGCTTGTTTTTTTTCTAAATGCAAACGAGAAAAATTACTAAGTTGCAATTCTATTGAACACGCCAACAGAATTCAAGAGGATGAAGCCAACAGTACCCAGCAAAGGCGACAGATATTTAGGTATTGAATGAATTAGTTTTTATATCCCAAAACATTCTGCACGTATTTCCTTTTCTTTCTTTCCTTGATGCTTTGGCAAAGAGTCTTCCATCTTTAAAAACTAAGCTTGTGGATTACAGAATCAACAAGGATGCTTCAGGGAGGTCGGCAAACAGTCTTCAGAGCAGTACAGACAACGAGCTAAAGTACTCGGAACCCCGTCCATGGAGCAGCACGGACTCGGATAGCTCCCTTCGCAGTTTGAAGCCCCCTGTGACCAAAGCCAGCAGCTTCAGTGGCATCTCTGTTCTGACAAGAGGCGATAGCACAGGAAGCAGCAAAAGCACTGGCAGGTTATCCAAAACAGGTACCACTGGAAAACCCAAGTTTAGGGATAGCTAGGTAGCCTGCAAAAAGCATCCCCTGCCCGCCCACCCACCATTGTTACTGTTTTTGGAAAGTGCTTCTTTGGCCCAGGGTTATAATCACTAAGTGTTAGACACACCTTTGGTAGCATTTTGAATAGACCAGAAAGGGATGTGGCTATACCTGATCCTACCAATGTTTTGAACTGTTTATAAATAAAACATCTTTTAATGGGTTGCATGCCTTGTTGGAGGCTGTTGATCTTCTGCATTTGGACCACTGTTAACCCAGCTAGCTTCATAGGCTAGTAGACCAGGATCAGAAATTGAAACAGTGCAAGCAGTAGACAGATTGGTAGTGGTGTAGGAAATGCAGTGTTTCTCTCATGCTTGCTGTTTCAAGGAATTAAATTTTTGTTACAGTAACAGAGCCTATAACATTGTAAGAGGATTTCTGGTATGTTTTAGGAAGATGCTTTATTAATTAATATTGAGAGCTTCTCCTAAGTTAATCTCCTAAAATGATTTTGAGATAGCCACTGAAATCAGATTCTTAAAATTCTCTATAAAGATTCCTTGATCTGAATAGCAATGGAGGGTTGCTTTCAGGAGAGGCATACAACAATAAGTTCTACAGTATATGTTAGATTTGATTTATGGAGATTTATAGCTCCATACCTGTGAGTTAGTTTAAAGTAAGGCAATTATGCCCTTCCTGTTGTAGCCCCATATGTTTCGTGGTTGATCAGAGATTACTTCAAAATTCAATACCATCCTCTGCCTATTGACAATATGTCTGAAGCCGAAATAGGCAGTATCGGAATAGATGAATCTATGGTCTAACTCAATAAAAGCAAATCCTTATTTCTTACGTCTATTTTTAGGCTGCCTCAGCTTCGACACAACTCCAAATCTCTTTTGGAGCTTTATCAAGTTTGCTTTGCTAAGAAAAATTGTTATGTTATTAGGCATGATTTTTAAGGGTTAATTTTGCTGGCAAAGGTGTGCATTATGAGATTTTCAATCATATTAATACAAGTAAATTAATGTGTTTATGGATACCAAAAGTGTCCTTGTGGTGGTGATCCAAATGAGACCTGGAACCGGAGCTTTTCTGCTTTGTAAAATTACCTTTAGCCTCTTTTTGATGGATTAAAGTTATCAGTTGTTTTCTTGTAATGATATAAATCAGGGGTGTCCAAACTTGGACTTGTGAACTTCAACTCCATAATTCCCCATGCTGACTGGGAAATTCTGGGAGTTGAAATCTAAAAGTCTTAATGTTGCCAAATTTGGAGAACCCTGGTATAAATGACCTGAAATCCTTTTAAAAACGTTAAATTATCAAGATTTGAGGTCACGTTACTGATCTTTTCCCCCCCCAAAAAATCATTTCAATTCCTGATTTCGTCAAACATTGTTCTTTAATAGGATTTTTAAGCATTCCTTACTTTTTTTGGTCTCCTGAACTTGGGAGAACCCAAACATGGCAATAAATTTCCACTTGGGACCTCACTTGACAATACAGACAGATTGCCAAATACGTTTTTATTTGGCTTGTCAGTTGGGCACTTGTAAGACTGCCTAGCTTTTTCAGGCTCATACTTGGCCTTAATTACTGACAAGAAATTAATTAAGAATGGTCTAATTGACCCCGAATTTGGACATAATGAGGTGCCGTAAGCGTTAAGTCTGTCTCCTTTCTTTTTGACCTGTACTGCTACAGTCGACTTTCAAAGTCTGTTTCAGGGTATTTCAATCACCAATCAAGTTGAACAACACAGCTTAAATAGGGAGAATATTTATGGTGGTTTAAAGAAAGAAGTATATTAAGGATATAGAACAAAGAAAAAAACAAGGAAACGTGTGAATTTATTTTTAGATATCTGCTTCATTTTACAACCCAATAGGTCCAATTTGGCATTTTTTCATAATGATTGAAAATAATGGGGGAAGGGAAACACTGGTGAGACACAGCAGGGGTTTTAAAGAAGCTCAACAGCTTCACAGCAATTTTGGGCTCTTGGCAGAAAATCTCTTCTTCTCTTCTGAATTATGAATATCCCCTCCATTGCTTTGGGAGAAGACAGGAAGAATACTAGCTGGACTTCACTTATGCTTAGCATTCAAAGTGCTTAAGAAATTTCTGGGAGCAAATACTGTACTCTAAATTTGCTCCTGAAGGAATTTGTAGCAGGATTCTTCTAGATCCTTATGCTTAAAATAGAGATCTCCTTTTTTGTGTGCCCAAGTGATACGATAAGGATATCTTGTGAACATATACATTTGATATTAATGAAGAAGAGCTTTGATAGTGGAAGGTTTTTAAAAAGAATATAAAGAAAATTGTGCTATAATGTGAGTACAATCAGTACAGCAAACTTACCTATTTCATTTTGGTTTAAAGCCATTTATTAATCTTTAAGATATAAGGCGATACTTCCTAACAAACCTTGGCCAGTGTTATAGTCTGGTTCACAGACACAGTTTCATGAAAAACTGGGCTGTAATTCTTTTCAGATTTAACAGATAAATTTTAAATAACGTAGTAATTTTACACTTTGACAATGCTAAAAACCAGCGCAGTTGGAATCACTTCTCCTCATGAACTTTAGAAATAAGAACTCCAAAATATTTTCATAGTATTGGCTGGATTAGAATACTACTGAAACTAAAACTGCACAGATACT
This sequence comes from Thermophis baileyi, assembly GCA_003457575.1. Classification (NCBI taxonomy): domain Eukaryota; kingdom Metazoa; phylum Chordata; class Lepidosauria; order Squamata; family Dipsadidae; genus Thermophis; species Thermophis baileyi. The sequence goes on from QLTV01004146.1 coordinate 2,558,283, forward strand.
CCCAACAACTAATCAATCCTGCCTTACATTTCAAGACAGACTTGCTTTTTATTGATTTGAATATCAATGAAAAAATAGAAATAAGGTGTTTTATTTGTTATGTGAAGACAGAAAGTAAAATGCAATCCAAATCTATTTCTCAGTAAATTAAAAAAAAAAATCAACCTTGCTGTTTCATCAGACAAACATAATTTTAGTTTCCTACGAACTATTACATTTAAAGTTTAAGTCCATTTTGGAATAAACTTGTGCATATTCTTAATGTATTTAAACCAGTAAAATTTAATTCCAGCACTAGAATCATTAAGATTATTTTTTTTAACAACACTAGCAAGTTAAAATTCTGTAGACCCAAATTTTCATCAGCTTTGTATGTATGGGGCTTTATAGATGGGTCCTTTGAATACCACTTTACACTTTAGTTGCCGCCAACATCTCAACCTCATACTTCATTGAATAGATATTTGTTGTAATTATTGATAATAATAAAGACTGTTGCCATCCTGCTTTATTCCCATTTGCATGGCTCGAAGGCAAAGTTCAGGCAGTGGTCATTAGTTCCTCCCTCATTGTGTGGCATTTGGAGTAAATGGGAATCTAACCTGGAGAAGCTGCAATGGGGTTTGGGGAAGTAAGTTGTAGTTCAGGCTGGGAGTTACATGGATAACTTTAGATAGCAACCTGCCTATTTAAATGTGAATGCTATTACTCTGTCTCTAGGTAAAATCAATTTCTCATTACTCCTTTCCTAGGTTCAGAGTCTTCTAGTAGTGTAGGGTCATCCACGGGTTCTCTTTCTCACACCCAGCAACCTCTTCCAGTCACAGCTCTCAGCCAGCCTTCTCATGGCACATCTGCCGTCTATCCAACTATCAGCACTAGTAGTTCTCTTTCCTTTGATGGTGGCATAAGTGGGCAAGTGGCGTCTTCTAGCGGTAGCTTCTTTTTGCTTCCCTTGGAAGCGGCAGGCATACCACCTGGAAGTATTCTGATCAACCCTCAAACAGGTTGGTATCCAGTTGTGGGTGTCAGTTTGTCTGTCTTTCTCTGTCCCTTTGTGTCTCTGTCTTAAATAACTAATTTGTCAATAATGTTTTAGAAATGTGTGGTGTTTCCATGAACCGTTTGCCCTTCCCTCTGCTTCCCAATATTCTTTCTCTTTTTCTTTTGGAAGATATATGCATTTTAATCCTCCCCAGAGTAGATATGCAATGATGGTTTTTTTTGGGGGGGGGGGGAATCTATAAACTCTGTTTTCAGTGGAATTTTTTGTTTTAATTTCTTTTGCATCCAATGTTTAAAATTGCACATTAGTAGAATTAGAAAGTATTATATTTGGCTTACAATTTATATGGCTTTCTTTTCTCTTTTCTTTTTTCTTCTTGCACTCTTCTCTTTTCTTCTTGTGCTTTTTTCTTCTTGTTTACATTGTGCTGCAGATTCATCCGCTAAAAGAAGCAATGTGTGAATAAGACAGCTTATAATATAATTGTGCTGCAGATAAATAAATCATCAAACAAACAAATAAATAAGCAAGCCAGATAAGACTTAGACTTTTTGGATATTCTCATAACGTATAACCTGTAATATAGTAAAATACTAGCTAATTTATATTCTGCTAGCAAGCTGCTTTTTGCTATATTACTTCTTTTCTTTTTTTTTACAATTGTCCTGTAGGTCAGCCATTCATTAATCCAGATGGCACTCCAGTTGTGTATAATCCTCCAATGCCTCAACAAACAATTAGAAACCAAGTGCCTGGACCTCCTCAGCCGCCGCCACCTCCCATACCACCTCAGCAACAGCCAGCAACCAATCACATCCTCTCACAGGTGCTAAGTTCAAATACAAATGTTTGGTCAATAACTGATTAAACAAATAGCTGCTTGTTTTTTTTATTGTGTATGGGTTAAGCGTTGGTGAAGGAAGATACATTTTCTTAAAGCCATTGAGTATTTGATTTGCGTATGTTTAGGTTATTGTAAGCTCGCCATCTTACATTGTTGTCACCTTCTCCCACTGATAGCTTAACCAGTGTTTGATTGAGTGATCACTGTAATCTGAGCCTTGTGTTAAAACTTATTTGTACAATTTATATTGAAGACCTCTTGTGTTGTTGTTTTTAAAAAACTTATATTTTACACAAAAGAAATATTCCTACTTTCATTTCCTCTTACTCAGTTGCTAACGCTGTATGTTCAACTATTGCTCCTTCAGCCTATCCGACCTCTTCAGCCTTCTTCACAGCCTGTTCAGTTCTCCACAGTCACTTATCCACCCCCGCTCCTGCCAGTCTCATCTACCCAGCAATATACTGTGGTATATTATCTTCTACTCATCTTTTCTCTGCATGACAGATTCTCTGCTAGGCTAGAAGAATATATGAAGTCTGCATGTGAAATGTAAATATTGACTGGCTGTAGCCTCAAAAGGTAATCCCATTATTGGCAGGAGCACCGAGAGAGAGTTGAGAGGAAAGAATAAGACTGGTCTGCCTACTAGTTTACCTGAAAGATGTTTTTAAAAAAACAATTGGTTCCCTGATATAAAAAATGTGCTTGCTGATATTACCCTTTGCAGCCTGTCAGTATTCAGTACACCTTTGGATTTGTTTCATATAAATACCCTTCTTTCTTTTCCCTTCTATATCTTTCTCTTCTAAAGTATCTCATTTTCCATGACAGTGAAAGCTTTCTGTCAGGGCTTTAATGTTTGATGAGTGCCAGAAATTGTTTTTTTGAGTTTTGCAGCCTAACTGCATTCCTCAGATTTATAGACATCTAATCCATGTCTCAAGGTAGGTTCTCCATACATCAATATCCTTGGTTGCCATTTTTGCTGTTTGCTTGATATTTTAACAGAACCTAGGTAGGCAAATACAGCTTTTAATTTAAATTGATTTTAATGGCGCTTTAGACAAATTCCTAGTGATAAAGCTACTATTCAAGGCAGGTGTTCTGGTAGCCTTACAGGGCTATGCTTTTCCATACCAGTCACTGGGAAATAGAACAGGAAAGAGTTCTAAACTCTGTATCATGCTTATGGTTGTCCAATAAGACACTGATTGACCTTTGGGAAGATACTTAAGATGGCAGTACATAATTCTGTACTGCCATCTTAAGTCTTTGTTCAGATGCAGTATGACTATTTTTAGATTCTTAGCTCTGTAATTCTGTGTTCAATAGCAGGGTTGTGTGTTTACTTCCAAGATAGTTTTTTGGCAGTATAGTGCTCCATAATTAAACTCTGTGATTCCTTGCTTTGCCTTGGTGTTAAACAACTTCTACATTCATTATCTTAAGGATGCCTTTGGTTACTGTTTTACTTATTTCAGCAAGACAACCTAGGATCCCAACTTAGCCATATGAGTCTCTCCCGACAGCCATCTGGAGAAGCTGCTGATCCTCATGCCAACATGTTCCAGTCTACAGTGGTCCTCCCACCACCACAACAATCTGGTTTTATCATAGCAACGGCCCCACCGGCACCGCCACCACCACCGCCACCACCACCTTGCCAACCTCCCGCCGCCACCACCACCTGGCCAACCTACTCCTAACTACAGTGGATCCAGCCACCCTGTTAACCAGCAAGTTCTTCAGCAACAGGGATATATGCAGCAACCAATGCCACAGGTAGCAAGATTTTTCAAATATTGTCAGCATGTTCTACTACATGCTTGTAGAACTCAGGGTAGAACTGGTGTTCTTGCAATTTTGTTTGCTCCTAGCACATGTAAGGTTTGGGTTTTTTGTTTTGTTTTTTGTGTATTGCAACACTCAGGGCAGTTTACAATGATTTAAAAAATACATGAAATAAAGGATAATTAGATGCAACTGAAATCAAAACCAAATTAAAACCAGTTATGTTTTCCCCCCCATGTTACTTAGTATTAAGTAAGTAATTCTTAGGGAGCATATCTGTAGCCTGAAAGGTACGAAGGGGAAGAGTTGTTACGAAGTATCCAGCACTTGAGTGTCTGGCAAAGTGGGCATCTTCAGAAGACCACATTCTACTGATCTGAGTAGCTGGCCAGGTTTATAATGTGAGAGGCAGCCTGGCAGAAAATCAGGCCTAAGCCCTTTAGAGTTCTCAGGTCAGGACAGGCATCTTAACCTGTGCCCAGTAGCAATTAGTAGCCAGGGTATGTATTTTAGTACCAACATCATATGATCCCTGTACCTTGCACTGGTCTGCCCTACTGTATAGAAATCTATAGAAACGGTCACAGAATAAATTACTGTAGACAGGCTCTATGACTTTGCTGTCAATACGTATTGCTTCATTTAGTTATAGAAATTTAAAACTAACAAATTAGAACTTGACACACTTCGAACTGTACTCACGGTTCTACTCTTAAAAGAACTACATGCTTGTGACAATAATTAATGATTTCATGGCAGATCCACTGTCGGTTTTATGTATTTGCAGTATTTTTTTTGAGAAAGAAGTACCTTGTTATTAGAAATTATGAGATTTATTTAAGAATTTTTGGTGTGGCTAATAATATTTTTAATATCTCACTGACAAATTGTGATGCTTTTATCTTTTCTACTATAATGCATATGAAGCCAGTTTAATATTTTTTCAATTCAATTGTATTTTCAATTTGAAAATGTATTTTCAATTGGTTTTCAATTCAATTGTGTAGAATGTGAAGGATGTGTGTTTGTGTTTTATTTTTATAGTTATAATGTAAACTGAAGATGGCATTTAATTTCGTTGTACGAGGTGCAATGACAATAAAGTAAACTAAACTAAACAAAACATTTTGGGGAGGTGGCTTTTTTAGCATTTAAAGAGCATCCTTGCTAATTATCTTTTGCTAGGCTTGGGTTTATTCTTTTCCAAGGTGTTTGTGGTTCTTTTGACCTGCCTACATTCAGCACTATAGGAGATGTCTGATTTAGAAACATATTTATGGGTCTCCTGTACATAAACCCTACATTTCTTTTTTTCCCACCAGATGCCAGCTTGTTACTGTGCTCCAGGCCAGTATCCACACTCCAGTCAACAATATCGGCCAGTTACTTCAGTTCATTACAACACACAGCAAAACCAGCCACTGCCACAGCCTGCTCAACAGACAGGTTTGTGGTGCTTTCTCCCCTTATTTCTTGTACCTTTGGAGCTTTCAGGTGACTAGGCGAGGCAGAATGAAATAACGTGAAGTATTTTACAGAGGGGGGGGGAAACATTTTTGTGTTTGACGTGACCAAAATTCTTCCTACTGGTAGGAATTCATATTTTAAATTGGCCGAGTTCAGTAAATCCTAAGAGGCAGAATTCAAAAGGATAATTATTTGCTTAGAAAATCAAACAAACAAACAAAAATCAAAATATCCTTTGATCACTCTTATTTGTAAATAATTTCCAACAAAAGGCCAGAGAGTGAAATAAATATTTTTTTCTTATCAAAGAACTAACACTGTAATTTAGCATTTTGTTCTCTTCATCAATTTTATAAACAAAATTTACCTGATCTTGAATGAATGAGATATACTTTACGTTCTTGATGGTGTGATTTTTGGAGGGATTTTTTTAAATTGTTTGTTGGGAGGTTGGTGGCTGAACTTTGTCTTCTATATAAATCATACAAAGCTAAAAATTTTGCTTATTGCCTCTCTTGTACCGGTATATTTTCTGCTTTTATTTGAATCATTATTGCTGTTACGGATTGACTTTTATAGCTAAGAAGGTTTGTATTCCAGCATGATTTAGTTTTTGTATGCCCGAAATACTAGAACAATCTATACTGAGCGATACATAATAAATTGGGGAAAAAAAATCTGAGTTAATGAAACTCGTGCTTTCTGGTATAATATTTCTGAAGCAAAATGTTTTGCCTTGCCTCAGAAACTAAGCTTTAGAGAGGTTGGGTGAGTGATATCTCTCCAGATCAGGGGTGAAATCCAGCAGGTTCTGACAGGTTCTGGAGAACCGGTAGCGGAAATTTTGAGTAGTCCAGAGAACCGGTAGCGGAAATTTTGAGTAGTTCGGAGAACCGGCAAATACCACCTCTGGCTGGCCCCAGAATGGGGTGGGAATGGAGATTTTGCAATATCCTTCCCCCAGGAGTGGGGTGGGAATGGAGATTTTGCAGTATCCTTCCCCTGCCATGCCCACCAAGCCACGCCCACCAAGCCACACCACGCCCACCAAGCCATGCCCACAGAACCGGTAGTAAAAAAATGTGGATTTCACCACTGCTCCAGATGTTTGATCTGCAGCTTCTGTTCTTTTCCTTATTATTGCCTTGGATGATGTCAGTTGCAATCCAGAACATCTGGCATCAGTTTGCCTTTCCCTCTTTTATAAATATTCTTCTGAAGACATTATTAACTCTTCCTATGTTTTTCCTAGACAGATAAATTAGAATATATACTTTAGATGCTTTTGTTCAAAGATATGGGTTAAAGTATAAAACTGTTATCCAGAAAGAAATTTTGTTGCCTTGATTTATCTCTTTAGATGTGATCAGGTCTTGTACCTGCATTCACCAACATGGACATTTGTTTTTCATTATCGTTAACCAGCAGGATGACTGTTGGAAAACATACCGTAATTGGTTCTTTTACAATTCCACACTAAAACTGAAGAAGGATCCCTTGCTCTTTGCTGAGTCTGTTAAATCATTGCAACAATTATCTGGACTTGAGACCTGGAAAGCACTGTATACATTTAAATAAAAATGAATTTTATTAATTTTGCTTTCTCAGCAGAAACGAATCTGAAATAATTCAGCTTGTGTGTTTTAAAAGAAATCCATTTATAGAGCATTTCCGTGGTGATAAGATGTTTTAATACATTTATGAAATTATAAAATTAAAACTAAAGTAAAATCATGCCTTTGAAATCTGTCATACATTTCAATAGTAGCCCTAACTAATTCAATTGCAGTCATTAATTTACAATGAATGACATAAATTATTTGATTGTCTACATTGTTTGCTTTTGTTTGGTATTGTTGCAGAATTTATCTTCGGAAATGTTTAGAGTGATTACCTCTTTTGTGTGTGTGACAGTGTCTTGCGTTTTCAGGTGCTTTTTGTTTGTTTAATTTGAACAAATCAGATTTGATCTAGACTCGGGTCTATAGTTTCTATTCTAATTTTTATTTATTTCTATAGATACTTCTCCCTTTCCCCATTAGTCATGAAGTACTTAGCTAACAAGAATGTGTGTGTGTGTGTACACAAACACACATACATACATACATACAGTATGTATGTAGATAGGTAGGTAGGTAGGTAGGTAGATAGATAGATAGATAGATAGATAGATAGATAGATAGATAGATAGATAGATAGATAGATAGATAGATAGATGGATGGATGGATGGATGGATGGATGGATGGATGGATGGATGATAGATAGATAGATGATAGATAGATAGATAGATAGATAGATAGATAGATAGATAGATAGATAGATAGATAGATAGATAGATAGATAGATAGATGGATAGATGGATAGATGGAGAGATGGAGAGATGGAGAGATGGAGAGATGGAGAGATGGAGAGATAGAGAGATAGAGATAGAGATATACAGATACTAAAATTACTGTATGGTTTCTGATACATTTTTTCATGCAGCCCTGGATGTTGCTCTTGATGAAACACAAATATATAGTAGGTTACCGGACTTAAATATTTACCACTTGGTTCAATATTCTGTATTGCCTGTTACATGAAACATGCAGATATTACTAATCTGTACTTGCTGTGGGAAGTGTTTTATCCAAAAGGTTGGAATGAGGTTGTTTTCAAGAAGCAAATGCTGAAATAACGGCAACATTTGGTGAAAAGTTCATCCTTGTATCTTGCGCCGTAAGCACAAATCAGGAACTTTTGGGAATTTTTTTATTTTATTATTTGTTTTTCATATTTCTTAACCACCCATTTCCCTCAGATGGGTGCTCAGCTTTCTCAGTTTTCATCTATCAATTATGAATTCAGAGAATTCATAGTTAAAGATAGATGGAAACTGAGCAAAGGGAGATCTGGTTTGAATTGGGTTAAGCATTAGATTTTCAGGGCAGTGGGAAGGGCAATTCTGAGTATGAAATATGCAGAACCAATTGGAAAAGATGCTGATTGAAATATGTGGGTCTATTAAAAATTTTGTTTAAAAAAATCACATTTGAACTGTTGGTATTGAACATTTGTTGTAAGAAGGATAAACAGGAGTTACATCACAAGATTGAAAAATGCATTATAATCAGTCCAGTCATTGATTTAAAAAAAACACCTGTATTCCAAGCACAATTCTATGTGTGTCTCTGCAACGAACAGCCCTTGTAGAATAAATTGGTTTTATCGTGAGCTGTTGGATTCGGGGCCGTAACACTGTCTGAGAGGGTTACGTATCTCACAGTGAACCGGTCTCTTTTTCAGCTGCTTCCTGGCTTCCTTTGTAAAGGGGTTGCAGGTGTATCTGTCTGCAGTTGTGACTTTCTTATCAAGGATTGCATTCTGTTCTTTTCCCCCTTTGAAAAAATAGACTGATTGGCATCCTCTGCCCTCGGATATTCAGGAAAGTAATGTCCAGGGCAGGAATATTTTAGACAAGTGTTTGTCTTTATGTGGTATGTTTTATTTATCCTGCATTCTTTTGTTTTTTAGACTCCTGCCACGATTGAGATTTTAATTGCTTTAACTGAGGCCGTGCCTCTTTCTAACTGATATATGTATAATATATGGGTTTGGATACTGGAAACAGTTTTATTACTTGAGGAAACTCATGATCCAGAACTACTGTTCACTCTTTGTAATCTCTGAGCATCAGTTTTTAACCACTCTTTAATAGCCTGGCTGCAAAATATAACCATCTGTCTCAGCAGATGCTCTTTCTCTTTCTTTTCCTGCTGAATGCTGTGTTTCTTTCTTGCCACTTGGTATGCTGAGGAGGAAGAGTGCTGCTAAAAATAGCAAGGTGCTTTGGAACCCAGGGCGAAATATGTTAGCAGTCAATTTATATTGTCTTAGTTCTTCTCTCAGCATGGAAAATTGATTTTTACTTCACCAGTGCGAAAGTGCCAGAAGACTCAAAATAGCTTTCGCAGCTACACTGCAGTCCCTGAGAAACAGAAATAGCACAACTAGCAGAACTCTGCAACTTCGGTGTACGCATCCATTACATGTTATTTGCAATTTGTGCCCAAGAATAATCTTATGTTTTATTTTGCATAGTCTATTGCAGAGGTCCCTAACCCCCAGTCTGTGGACCGGCACCGGTCTGCCGCATGCCAGCAACCGGTCCGTGCAAACAAGTGAAACCCCATCCATGGAATGCAGGCAGCACACAACCCCCCCCCTCTGATCTGCGAAAAGACCTTTCTCCACGGAACCGGTCCCTGGTGCCCAAAAGGTTGGGGGCCACTGGTGTATTGGATTGCCAAATGCATTCCAGCATGTAGTTTATTTAAAAAGAGGGACAGGAAAAACCTGATTTTAAGAAGTGGATGACCTTTATTGATTACAAAAATCTTATGCAAGATCAGACTGGCTTTAGTAACTGGAATAGGAGACCATCAGGAAGAACCACGGCTGCAGGCTATACTGGGAAGTGAAAAAGTTGCTTGTAAAACAAGATACAACATTGATGATGATTGTTATCCATTCAGTTGTGTCCGCCTCTTGGCATAGCATTTGGCTTTTTTTAACTTATTTATGTTTTTAGTATATTTGCTACATTTATACTCATGATTGTAAGCCACCCAGAGTTACCTTGTGGTAAGATGAGCAATCAATAAATTGAATAAACAAACAGATAAATAAATTTTGTGGGATACAACATTTACAGAATTAATTGATCTCCATTTGTTCATAGCAAATATTCTTCTCACATAAAAAGTACCCTTTTATTCATAGAAACACAAGGAGGGAGGGAGGGAGGGAGGAAGGAAGAAAGGTGTGAGAAGAAGAGATAATTTGATAGGAGAGGAATTAGGAATTATAAAAAAGGGTAAGTACCCCAGGTCAGTCCCTTATTCAGGAACCAAAGGTTGCCGATTAAAAACCTTTCAAAGCATTATTCTTGTGTTGAACATTTCTGGTGATGAGAATGAAAACTAAGACAACAGCTCTGCTCTCTTACATTACCATCTTTGTTCCTTTTGGCAAAATGGAAGTAAATGTTGGATAGTGGATTTTTTTTTTAAATTGGGAAACCTCCCCCTCAACAGCTTAACCCAATGTCAAATTGTCCTTATTCTCCCTCTCCTTGGCTTTTGCACCCTTTCTAATCCCTTTATTACAATTAGGATTGTTATAAACTTTGACTGACTGCCAGAAAATTCAGAGAAGATTGTCTATTGGGAAAGGAATCCTCTTTCTCTTCACAAGAGAGCTTTGTGGCTTCCAACCTATACTCGGCTTAATCTTCATATAAACTTAGAGAGAGCTTGGGAAGGATTCCATGGATAAGAATCTTCAAGGGGAAAACAACTCAAGAAGCTTGGGAAATTTTGAAAAGTGAGATTATAAAAGCCCAGTCTAGCACAATACCAATGAAGAAGAAAAATAATAGCTCTCAAAAGAAACCAGCATGGCTGCATAAAGTACTCTGACAAATTGAAGGACAAAAAGGACAAGTATAAAAAGTGGAAAGAGGGGCAAATAACTAAGGCAGAATATCAGCAAATAGCCCGAGCCTATAAAGATGAAGTGAGGAAAGCTAAGGCTCACAATGAACAAAGGCTTGCGACAAAAGTAAAAAATAACAAAAAAAGCTTCTTCCAACATGTTAAAAACAAGAAAAAAGGCAAGGAAACAATTGGTCCATTGCTGGGAGAAAGTGGCAAGAAGGTGACAAGCAACAGGGAGAAAGCAGAACTACTTAACTCGTTTTTTGCATCTGTCTTTACACAAAGAGAAAAAACAGTCCAACCTATCAAAAACAGCACCACAAAAAACAGATTAGGAACACAAGTTAAAATAGGGAAGAAAATGGTAAGTGAACACCTGTCTACCCTAGACGAGTTCAAATCACCAGGACCGGATGGATTACACCCCAAGGTTCTGAAGGATCTGGCAGACAAGATCTCAGAACCACTGAACT
>QLTV01004146.1:2570256-2583110 GCA_003457575.1 Thermophis baileyi
AAAAAGCAATGGGTGGAAACTGATCAAGGAGAGAAGCAACTTAGAACTAAGTGGAAATTTCCTGACAGAACAATTAATCAGTGGAACAGCTTGCCTCCAGAAGTTGTGAATGCTCCAACACTGGAAGTTTTTAAGAAGATGTTGGATAACCATTTGTCTGAAGTAGTGTAGGGTTTCCTGCCTGGGCAGGGGGTTGGACTAGAAGACCTCCAAGGTCCCTTCCAACTCTGTTATTCTATTCTATTCTATTCTATTCTATTCTATTCTATTCTATTTTCTATTCCTATTCTATTCTATTCTATTCTATTCTATTCTATTCTATTCTATTCATAATAAGTTATGTTTTATTCCTTTACATGAACTGTAATAGGTTGGTTGGTTGACTAGCAAGTGACCTGTGAATAATTTTCTAGTTGTTGTGTGGAAAAAGTGAAACCTTTTTTCTAAAACTTTTTCCACTCAATAATAAAACAATAGTCTTCCAACTTAGTAGCTGTATTTTTTTCCCCTTTGACTTGGATGAAGAACTCATTCTCAGTATGAAACAGGTGCCTAAGTTTGATCATCTACTCAGTCTTCTTAAGTTGTTATATGTCAACCTTGGCAGCTTTCTGATCCCAGAATTCCCCAGCCAGCTAAGCTATCTGAAAGCTACCAAGATCAAGAAACACTGGTTAAACAATTCAGAAAATCAAATCTGTTCAATTCTGCCTCAAGAAATGTGATGTGTTTAAATAACATGATGGTTTCTTAAACTGGAGACTGCCTTTTAAATAATGTCAATTAATCTGGAGATTTTCAGATCTGCTGAAGAGGCTTCCCACTACAGTTCTGAAAAACAATTAGAAGAAGGGCAGGGCGGGGGGGGAGCCTAAACTGTAAAATACATTCATACTCCTTGTATGTTTAGGGCTGTTTCGAGTCTTAGAAAAATGATTTATCTGTAGTCAGACAAGCACATAAATGCATATATGCACAAGCACTGTTATATTGTGCCATGAATCAGAACTAACAAATTATGGTTTAATGAAGCTAAAGTTGATAGTTATTTCTATTTATCAGGCATAATTAGAAGTTTGCATGTTGACTGCTGTTCAGCAAATAAGTTTAGTTTTGATCCAGTTGTCTGTATGAAAATAAAATACAAATGCATTTAGCTGAAAAATGTTGTGGTTATTATTTGTTGGAAGTCTTGGCAGCCCTTTACACTCTGGTTTGACCACCTGCTTTGTGTTAATGGCTTAGCAGTTGCTGCCACAATCTGTCTTCCAGAGACCTTCACACGGCATCCTCCCCCTGGCTCTAGTGTGTGAGATAAGACTGTCACAACCAGTGCTGCCTTTCTGTCAATTAAGAAAGATACATTTCTAAAAAGGAAATAAGCTTTATAATTTGATCTCATATCTATGTACTTTATAGGAATACAGTATAACTAGTGAGTGCAGGTCATCCTCACTAGAGATAATCTCACCTGAGAGAAGCAAAATGAAAGTTTATTTTAAAATATAAGTAAAATATATACATTTAAAAACTTCAAATATTAAGATGCAGACCTTCTCAGGTAAGTAGGCTAGGTAGGTAGGTAGATGGATGATAGATAGATAAATAAATAGATAAATAGATAGATGATAGAGTGAGTTACCTTGAACAGGGTCACCAACCTAACAGAAAATCCACAAGACAGTACAAATGAGTAGACTAAAAAATGAAATATAGGAAGAGATGTTCCAAGCAAACTCCAAGATGGCACTGGTTATCTTAAATGGGGAAAAGGAACTTTAATAAAATAGAGTTAAATTCAATTTATTTCTTCACAAAACAGGATTCTACAGATAAAACATGACACAATGTTCCTAGCTAAATTTTGTTACCTGTTTTCTAGAGATAGCTGTGGCTACATGATGTATAGCATCTCTCTATCATGAAATGTTGTTTATATGTCTACATCAGGCTGGTAGGCAGATTAGCTGGTTATGAATGTGAGCTTGTAGATAGTCATTCACAATAAACCACAGCTAAGATTTTGATCATTATCACACAAATATTACTGAGTCATAAATTATCTCTGTTGTATGTGGCTTTTTTTTTTTTTTGAAGTAATCCATAAAAAAACTGGTGTTGTCATTATATTTAAATACTTGGGTATATAATTTTTTTCATGTTACTCTGTCAATCCTTGTCTTAAATATATCTTAAATGTATACTTGCAGGTTACCAAGTTATGCCTAACCAGCAGCAAAACTACCAGGGTTTAGTTGGTGTCCAGCAGTCGCAAAACCAAAATCTAGTTGGAGGCCAACCCAACAACATTGGAAATCAGATTCAAGGAGTACTTGTTCCATATCCTCCCCTGCCATCTTATCAAGTAAGCCGTGATAGCGTTAAAATATAAGTAGCTATGCCAAATAGAGTTCTCAGAACCTTTTTGGTCCTTTTTTCTAGTTCTGAAATTGAAAGAGATTATTCTATCCAGATGAAAATTCACATTTGTGGCTATCCACGTGCAATCTGTAGTGGGTCATCATGGCTGCTGGATTTTTATACTTTTGTGGATATTAGACTTCAGTATTCTTTGGTTGCCTTGTATACTTCTTTTGCATGAATAATCTGCCATCATGTACATTTCTGCTTACTGTTGGTGATCCTGGCATACTCTAATTCTTAGGTCTCCATGGCTCCAGTTTCCCAAGGACTGTCCCAACAAACATATCAGCAGCCAGTGGTTATTCCCAGTCAGTCAAACCAAGGACTCCCCACATCAGGAATGCCCGTTTACTATAGTGTCATTCCATCTGGACAGCAGAATAATTTAAGGTGAGTGTAATTTAAGATTTTAGATTAGATCTTAGTGGGAGGTTGCTTTTTAGTAAAAGATTGTGGTCAAAGAAGCCACAAGGAAAAACAGAATAACATACAAACCCATTTGAATTTGAATAACATGGTATGATTTAATCCTGGGGTTTTTTAAGGTCTGCGTAGACTAAATCATCGTTTCATGTCAATGTTTCTTCAGAAAGGATATCTTTAGGGAGCAGGAAAAAAACAAGTTTTAATTGTGCCTCAAATTTTATTATTGATTGCATTATTTCCTTTCTGCCATCATGTAGAAGGTTGTAATTTGCACAGCTAGGATTGCAGCTCTATCAGGAGAAAATGGGAAAACAGATGTAGTCTCAAAACATCTGTATATACCAGTTCGACTTATGTTCAGAGGAATTTAAGAGTATATGTGATTGCAGCCTGCAAAATTTGAGATTTTAATCTGTATATGACTCAAACAAAATGTATCTTTTATTATTAATTACCTGTTATTTTGTTTTCATGAAATCACTTCCTTACCCTATTCTGTAGATAATCCCTTGGTTTTCTGATTTAAAATATATTGATTTAACTGATACTAATGAAAGACTCTCTAACAACAAAATGATATATTGGATCATGCGTTACTTGGACATCGAGTCTAGGAAGGCAATTTTCATTTATTAATGTTGATGGAAGGAATGCAGGAACCATTGGCAGAACCATTATGAAATAATACAAAGGACAACTCAGTTGTAGGAAAGGAAGAAGCATAAAAAAGAAATTAAAAATAAGCCTGTTTTGATTCTGTGTGATTTAAGAGGGGGCAGGGGGAAACTTTTTAATGTTTTATAATGATCTCCTATCATAATAAAGTTCTAGTAGTCCTTATGGTATCTATTCCCTGACCTGGCTGATTCTCTGAGGTCCTCTTCCCTTATTGACATGGAAGTAACTCTTCCCCCACCCCCCAAAAAATGGAGATTCTGAATGTCTGGATGTATTTAAATAAATTTAAATAAATTTAAATAATTTAATTTAAATAAATTTAAATTTCAAATGGCTGGATTTATTAGACTATTTTAAGGAGCAATGTTCTGTGGTACTGTGCAAATGGAGATATGGCAATAGGTGTTGAAAAACAAATTGAATAGAAGAGTTCAGAAGGAAAGGAAGGCAACAATACAAAGGAGTTTTGGGGGGGGGGGAATGCAATGCTAACTCTTGGCCCATCTTGGTTTTTCTGTAGGAGAAGAATAAAACAGTCTTAAGCCATTGTGATCCAAACATAAACTTTCAGTGGGATTATAATCATTCTTGCCTACTGGATATTTCTGTATTGTTTGTTTTTCAACATTTAGGATTACCTTGATGTTTGTATGCCTTATGTTGGTTATGATTATTATTATTATCATTTAACAACTCACTATGATATATTAAATTAACTTCAGTCTTTAAAGCCTTGTCACCTTTACAAAAGTCACTCTTTGAATAATGCACAGAAAAGTTAGAAAAAGAAAAATAGCAGTTCTGTCTGTCTGTCTAGTTAACTAGTGTTAAGTCTAATGTATTCATTTAAGATTTTATTAAGATACAAAGTAAAGATAATTTATTCTTTCTACAACCTGTTTAATTATAAAATAATCAAATACCTGTTAATTTAGGAAAGAGAAATAACTTAGAACATATTCTCAGCCTTCAGTTGAAAGCAAATTTAACTTTTTCATCTGTTTCCTAAGAGACCGAAAGATAATTAAGCTAGACAATCTATTATTGACATTTACTATTTTATAAGAAAAGAAGGTCATGAGAAATGATACAACCATTAATTTTAATTTCTGGAGTGTATGCAGTCTGCTTTTGTGTAAATCCCAATTAAGCTTGCAACTTTCATCAATTTAAAGCATTATGGATTAAATTAATGTTGGGATTTAATATGCTTCTATTGTTCTTTTTTCTTCTCTCCCCCCCCCCTTTTCCAATCTGCTGCAGCTCTTCAGTGGCATATCTTCAACCTCCAGGGTCAGAGCAGATACAGTTTCCTAGAACAACATCACCTTGTAATTCCCAACAGCTCCAAGGACAACAGTGTGCAGGTGTGAAAATAGAACACTAACAAATTAGTCCATTCTTCTTCGCTTAATTAGATTTAAAAAAAAAAGATCATTTTTGTACCAGTGCATTATGGCAAAGAATTAGAAGAGAGTCATTTTGATGCAGGGATTCCAAGTGCTGCATTAGAAACTGAATTCTAGTCCTCCCTTAGGTATGAAAGGAGGCTTGTTACTCCATCTCAGTCCAGCCTATCTCACTGGGTTCCTGGGGTAAAATTGGGAAGATTATATTAAGTTGAGGTATACTAAATAAACACAGGATATAAATCTAACGATAAATGAGGAAATGAGAGTGTATTGGCTTTAAATACTGTACACATGGGCTTAAAATTCGCTTAATTTTAAGAACATGATACAAAAGTATCACATCTATTCCTGGATACTAAAAAAAAAAGCTGCTTGCAAGTGTCAGGGAATTTGTTAGTATAATTGATGACTGTAGAAGAGGGCTTGAAAACATTTTTTTTCCAGAGCAAAAGGTGGTGAAATGGCCATCTACTGATAGTATCTGAAAAAAAGCAAGAGCAGATGATTCAATATTAGATGAGGTAAAACCTGACTACAGTCTGAAGACACTAACTGTGAAACTAAAGCTTAAATACTTAAAGGTAAAGGTTTCCCCACACATGCGTGCTAGTCGTTTCCAGCTCTAGGGGCGGTGCTCATCTCCGTTTCTAAGCTGAAGAGCCAGCGCTCTCCAAAGACGTCTCCGTGGTCATGTGGCCAGCACGATTCAACGCTGAAGGCTCACGGAGCGCTGTTACCTTCCCACCAAAGGTGGTCCCTATTTTTCTACTTGCATTTTTTACGTGCTTTCAAACTGCTAGGTTGGCAGAAGCTGGGACAAGTAACGGGAGCTCACCCCGTTACGCGGCACTAAGGAATTCAAACCGCTGAACTGCCGACCTTCTGATTGACAAGCTCAGCATCTTAGCCACTGAGCCACTGCGTCCCTTTCTTAAATACTTAGAACAATGCAAAAGCAAGAGCAAGACCTCAGAGAGCTCTTCAGATCTAGGTGTGGTAAAGAGCAAATCAAACTACAGTAAATGCCTGAAGTTTCAATAAAGACAGATTTCTCCCAGATCCTCCCTAACAATAACAGAAAGCAGAGTTGGAAGGACCTTGGAAGTCTTCTAGTCCAACCCCCTGCTCAAGCAGGAAACCCTATACCAGTCCAGACAAATGCTGTAGTCATTTGTAGCTGATCTGGTGCACCTGATTCTAATTTTAGGGATTTGAGGTAGTGACAAATGTAGCTGTATGCTTACTTTTCCCACATGCATAATTTGCATTGATGTTTCCCAATGGACTACTAAATGTAAACAGTACCGTACATGATATTTGTTATATTTCCCCCTTTTCATTAACTATATTATTGAAATGAAGATTAAATATCTCTGTGATAAAAAGTTAAACATTTCAAGAGAGTATATATTTTCATATGACTATATTTAATAATTAGTATATTTTAATTATCCACTGTGGAAAACTTGAATAAACTTACCTATCATTTGGAGTCTATGATAATTGAATTCTTGCATAATTTACTTGAGCACTTTTTTTAAAAATTTGATGCTGTATGAGAGTCCCAAGAACAGATTTTTAAATTAAAATTTTAATTTAATTAAATAAACAGTCTTAAAAACAAAAGGCCTCCCATTTGGTAGAAGTGTTTGAGCTCCAGCAGTGGTAATTCCTTTGAGCCATCTTTTCAGCTGTTCAGTTTTGTAAAGCAACTTTTCGAGAAGTGTGTGTGTGTGTGTGTGTGTGTAAGAGAGAGAGAGAGAGAGAGAGAGAGAGAGAGAGGAGAGAACAAGAATGAATGGGGGGGATCAGTTAAAAGTTGCCTTGTCTTCCTCCACCTCTGATTAACAAAGTCAGGATAAAGTGGAGTCCTACAAGTCTCCCATGGCAGAAGGTCCAAAGTATTGGGATATATTCAGTGTTATTTGCATTAACAAGAGCTCAAACACTTCTATCAAATGGGAGGCCTTTTTTAAAAAAAAAAAGTTTGTTAATTAAATTAAATTAAACGTTAATTTAAAAATCTGTTTTGGGGGCTCTCAAACAGCATCAAATTTTTAAAAAGTATGCAAGTAAATTGGGCAAGAATTCAATTATCATAGACTCTAAACGATGGGTAAATTTATTCAAGTTCTTTACAGTGGGTAATTAAAATATACTAATCATTAAATATAGTCATAAAAAAACACATACACCCTTGAAATGTTTTGACTTTTTTTATCACACAGATATTTGATCTTCATTTCAACAATATGGTTAATAAAGGGGGGAAGAATGTAACAAATATCATGTACTATTTACATTTCATAGTCCGTTGGGAAATTTAAGTAAACATTAATGCAAATTATGAATGTGAAAACAAGTAAGCATACCCCTACGTTTATCACTACCTCAAATCCCAAAAATTAGAATCAGGTGCACCAGATCAGCTACAAATGATTATAGCATTTGTCTGGACTTGTACAGGGTCTCCTGCTTGAGCAGGAGGTTAGAGTAGGAGACCTCAAAGGTCCTTCCAGCTCCTGTTTATTCAAAAACTACTTTCCCCCTGCCCTCCCATTGCTCCTAACTCTGCTTCAATAGAATAGAATAGAATAGAATAGAATAGAATAGAATAGAATAGAATAGAATAGAATAGAATAGAATAGAATAGAATTGGCCAAGTGTGATTGGACACACAAGGAATTTGTCTTGGTGCACATGCTGTCAGTGTACATCAAAGAAAAGATACGTTCGTCAAGAATCATAAGGTACAACACTTAATGATAGTCATAGGGTACAAATAAGCAATCAAATCATATTAGGAAACAGTCAATATAAATTGTAAGGCTACAAGCAACAAAGTTACAGTCATACAGTCATTAGTGGGAGGAGATGAGTGATGGGAACGATGAGAAGATTTAATAGTAGTGCAGACTTAGTACATAGTTTGACAATGTTGAAGGAATTATTTGTTTAGCAGAGTGATGGCATTCGGGGAAAAACTGTCCTTGTGTCTAGTTGTCTCGGTGTGCAGTGCCCTATAGCATCGTTTTGAGGGTAGGAGTTGAAACAGTTTATGTCCAGGATGTGAGGGGTGTGTAAATACTTTCACAGCCCTCTTTTTGACTCGTGCTGTATACATTCAAAGTCCCTCCAATCCTCTAAAGCAAACTGTTTGTCTGCAGGCAAACAGACGGAACCACAGGAGTTAGAATCAAAAAGCTCTTAACTGCAAGTCTGACATTGACAGAGCATTGAGCAAGGCCTTGATTGATAACATCAACCTAAAGGCAGATTTGTTTAGATTTTTCAGAACGGCAAAGGAGAAATATTAACACCTCTTCTTTCCAATCTTGTTTTGCAGCAGTAGCACCACCACCCAGTGGAGGAATGGTAATGATGCAGCTCAATATTCCCAATAATCCTCAACCTCGGCCCCATTCCCCTCCTCAGTGGAAGCAGAATAAATATTATTGCGATCATCAAAGAGGGCAGAAATCAACAGAATTTGGTTCGTTGGAGAGCTGCCCACAGGTATAACTCATCCTGTGTTTGGAAAACCTAGATATTTTCAGGAAGGGAAAACTCTCTTTTACAAGGCTGTTGTGGAATGTTTGCTATCCACATTGAATTTTTAGACATTGAAGGAAGGATGAAAGCATTATTAAGATAGGAAATTCATTCTGGTTTTGGATCCGGGAAGGGCTGAGTTTTCCGTAATTCAAATGCCATCCCCCACCCCAAGATATATTAAGGAAGTCATCCAAGTCTAAAGTCCAGTACTGTAGGAAAATTAATAGGAGGTTACATTGACTGAGATTAGGAGATTAATAGAGTTCTAGAGTATGGATCCTTCTACATAGTATTCAAGAATGTGTAGAAATAGAGCATTTTTCTCTTCATTTGTGTGTCACCTACGTTGATGTTATGCCTCATAACTATAGGAAAGGAGAATCACGCTTTCAAGAAATTGCTAAGTGTGAGAGTTCAACAGGGTTACCCATCACAGAATGATTTGTACTGAGCGAAGATGATTTAAACTAGACCCCCGAGTGTATTAAAGGCATATTTTTTCCCATGCTCTGACAAAATTGTATATTTTCTCTCTGTCTCTCATTAAATTAACAGCTACAACATAGTCCACAAATAGGTAGCCCTGCCACATCTCCAGCTCAGTCACCGGCACCAACTCAGCTTTCAAACATGAAGAACATCCGTCCCACTTTAACACCTCTTCCTCTTGTGCCCCCATTCTCACGACATTTCGTTCCTGGACAAGGTAAGAATTCCCAGTTGCTAAATAACTGATTATGCTCTATTACTACTTTTAATATCTAACTAGGAAGTTACATTTTGTTTCTTTCAAAAAAAGACGAAGTTTTGCTTTCCCATTGGTATTCCCATTCAACTGCCCCAGGGGTGGGTTCTAACTTACCTCGCCGCCGGTTTGCTTCCTCCTACGCCGCGTAGCCGCGCCTCGGCACGCGTGCATGCGCAGTGCCGAAAATTCCCAAAAAATTAAAAAAAAAAAAATAAAGCCGAAAGCAAGATGGCAGCGCATGCGCAGTGCCGGCAACTTGGCTTCGGCGCATGCGCAGAAGAAAAAAAAATTTAAAAAAATTCCCCCCCCCCAAAAAAATCTTCCCCCCCAAAAAAATCCAAAAAAAAGATGGCGGCATCCACGGACCGGCACCGACCAAACCGGCTCCGTGACGTCACCAGCGGGTTGCTATTGGTTCGGGCGAACCCGTCCGAACTGGGAGGAACCCACCTCTGAACTGCCCGCTAAGTAAGGACACATCTTCTGTCAATTTATTTGCTAGCAATGTGGGATTTATGAATTTTGGATAGTGAAGTTGTGTCACAGAGATTTTTAATTGTGTTATCAGAAGGGTCAAATCGACATGTGTGTAACCTTTGCCTCCACACTTTTGGGGCTCATTGCACCCTCACTGACCATTGGCCAGGCTTCAGTGGGTTATTGTAGTTTTCTTGAAGTCTTTATTGTCAGGCACAAGTAACCAGACCTGCCCATATAAGGTTCAAGCTTACCACTTTATTACATTCTGCGTATTATACAGGAAACTCCCCCGACTGACAGCCTTTGGCTGAGAACAGATAGATGAGGTTCTATGGAGCTTAAGGGGACTCCGTTCCAGACCCCTTGCGAGTGCGCAAGGACTTGAGCCTCATTCCTTGCTGGAGGCCTCTCCCCCTGCCTGCCTGGGTCTCTCCCAACATCATTTGATCAGCTGTTCATTAATATACTCTGCTAACTTTGACTTCATATAAAAGGGTTTTCAATGTTTGGGGCTGGCAATCCTGATTACAGGGTTTTGCATTTCTATCACATTCTTTTGGGTCATGTCTTTTTTTGCATATGAAGGTATCTTTGTACCCTACAGATTATGACGTAATCACTGTACAATTATATATTTTATTTTACTTAGCCCACTCTGCCCTGTGATCCCAGATCAAATTAAATTCCTTTATTTCATAGTGCAGTATTTCTCTGTGCTGCCATGCAGGGTTGGGGATTTTTTTTTTTTTTAAATGAAAAGTTCCCTAAATTAAAGATTTCTCCAAAATTTTGCTAAAAATAGATCTTTTAAGAGTACAAAAGACTCTTTAATTTTTCAGTTACCTACTCTTAACGTAAAATAGCATTGGTATTTGAAGTTGAAATTATCTTGTTTCTGTGTATTTCTTCAGGAGATGCCAGATATCCCCTACTTGGCCAGCCTTTGCAGTACAATCCTTCTCTGCCACATGGGCACATAGCAGGTCCACAGGTACGAAAAAAGGGCTTTCTTTACAGCAGGTTACCAAACAGAATAACACCAAATGTTGTCATTGTTCAGTCTCTAAGTCATGTCCGACTCGTCGTGATCCCATGGGCCATAGCACACCAGGCTCCCCAGCCCTCCTCTGTATCACGGAGTTTGCCCAAATTCATGTTCATTGTGTCGATGATACTATCTGACCATCTCATCCTCTGCCGTCCCCTTCTCCTTTTGCCTTCAGTCTTTCCCAACATCAGGGCCTTTTCCCACGAGTCCTCTCTTCTCATAAGGTGGCCAAAGTATTTGAGCTTCAGCTTCAGTATCGGTCCTTCCAAAGAACAGTTAGGGTTGATTTCCATTAGGATTGACTGATTTGATCTCCTTGCAAATCCAAGGCACTCTCCAGAGTTTTCTCCAACACTAATAGCATAAAATATCTGTCAGAAAACATTATGAAAACTCTTAATCCCACCACACATGGACAGACATAACCACAGTTTCAACCAATAGATTATTATTTTATTTATTTATTTATTTATTTTGCATTTCTATGCGGCCGCCCAACTCCCAAGGGACTCTGGGCGGCTTACAGCAAATATAAAAAACTTATTAAAAGTTGCTTATTAGCATCTTAAGCCAAGCCAAATCCAAAAATACTAGGGAATTCCTGGAATCTTGGCATTCAGACAAATCAGACATCAAAAGACACATAGAGATAAAGCACATTTACAAACCATTCAGAAGAGACAATAAAAAAAGAGAAAGGAAACCAAAAAAAGACCAGAACCTCTCCTTTCCAGCCGCCAACATTCAGATAAACCGAAATCAACACTAGACAAACGATCAGGTAGAAAACAATACTCTAATCAAGGAAGCACCAAGAAACTATTCTGCCATCAAAACTAGTAGGGCAAGTTACTACAGGTAGTCCTCAACTTACAACAGTTCATTTAGTGACCATTCAAAGTTACAACAGCACTGAAAAAAGTGACTTATGATCATTTTTCACAGTTATGACCATTGCAGCATCCCCGTGGTCATGTGATCAAAATTCAGATGCTTGGCAACTGGTTCATACTTATGACCGTTGCTGTGTCCTAAGGTCATGTGAACAGCTTTTGCCACCTTCTAACAAGGAAAGTCAATGGGGAAGCCAGATTCACTTAACAACCGTGTTGCTAATTTAAGAACTGCAGTGATTCACTTAAGGGCTGTGGCAAGAAAGGTCGTAAAATGGGGCAAAATGTATTTAACAAATGTCTCACTTAACAACAGAAGTGTTGGGCTCAATTGTAGTTGTAAGTCGAGGACTACCTGTATATACAAACATGGAGCAAACCCTATAATCACTCAGATTGATGATGTTAACCTAGTTAGGTAATGAAACATCTGTAGGCAAACAACTAAGCTCAGAGAGCACCAAGGTCTTCACAGGTTAGCACTTATTTGTAAATCTAAATATATGTGCCTAAAAAAAAACTTCTGTCAAATATTAGCTGCTTCCCTGAGTCAGAAATTGCTTATTACATTGAAAAAAGTGTTTCCTTCAGAAAGTGATCCTTTTGGACACCTGCACATGGGAATACCATATGAATTTAGCAAGATGTAGTTATGTTCATTATCAAAAGTTGGGATTATTTTAGGTGTAAACATGTGATAGTGTTCTATATCAATCACTTTGACTGAGAAAAGTGGTTTTTTTAGAAAGTGATTTTTTTTAGACATGCTGTGCATATCAGTTTCTCTTTAAAGTAAGTCTTGGATAATTGTCCCTTAAGTCTATAGAACAGCGGTTCTCAACCTGTGGGTCGCGACCCCTTTGGGGGTCGAACGACCTTTTCACAGGGGTCGCCGTGCGCGCTAGCCCGCCATCTTGGAAATGCTCCCAGTTCAGCCGTGCCTGCAGGTCGCCGGACAGCCAGTAGCCACGGAAGCGGGAGACTTCGCCCACCCGCCTGGACGGCGCCATTTGGGTTCTTTTACTCTCTGCGCCTGTGCAGAACGCTTTGCGCATGCGCAGAGGGTATAAGAACCCAAATGGCGGCGTCCAGGCGGGTGGGCGAACTCTCCCGCTTCTGTCGCTCTCGGCTGTCCGGCGACCCGCAGGCACGGCCAAACCAGGAGCATTTTACCCCTGCGAGGGACGGTG
>QLTV01004146.1:2592348-2602456 GCA_003457575.1 Thermophis baileyi
TAATCGGTTCCTTGTGCTACTCAGGCTCTGCACTGTTTGCTGCAAGGAGGTAAATTACTGGGAGGAAGAGGCCAAAGGGTGGGGGTGGCTGGGTGGGGTTACATTCGGTGTATAAGACGCACCCAAGTTTTCACCCTCTTTTGGGGGGTAAAAAGGTGCGTCTTATATTCCTAATCCTTAGTCTCGAACTTTAAGAAAGATGAAAGACACTGAATTATATTTCCCTAATTGTTAAAGTATGGCAACACTGATGATTACTCATGACTTTATGCTACAAGCCTCCATCAAATATATTTTAAAGTGGCTATCCCTTGATTATGGAACCCGTTTGCCCTTTTCAGATCCCGAAATTGGAATAGTGATAGGTTAAGGAACAAATACAATATTTTATTGCCAGGCAATCACAGAGTTTTGTACTTGGGCCACTCTTTAGTAAAAGCACCAATATATTACATCTCCTAACAGCCATTTTAAATCCTGCGTTCTCCTTCAGTTATAGGAAAAGTTTTGGAAATTACTGAACTGCCAGAAGGAATAACTCGTGCAGAAGCTGAAAAATTGTTTGTGGAACTTCTTAAAGTTGGTGCCAAGATTCGGTGGCTACGAGACCCTCCATCGGTGCAGGTGCATCAGCCACACCACCACCACCACCACCATCGCTACTGTGGGAGTGGAGATAGCAACGTAAACACGGAACCCTCCAAACTTAGTGACTTGGCATCCACATATACAGTTCTGGCAACGTTTCCCACCATGTCTGCAGCCCAAAATGCATTGAAGAAACAAAGTAACTCACTGAACAAGTTTAGGTTGAGAACAAGCAAGAAGCATTACGACTTTCACATTCTGGAAAGAGCTAGTTCTCAGTAACAGTTACGGCACTGAACACTCAGCCTTTATTACTTCCATGTCCTTATCGCTCTTCTACTTGATTGGCTTGATGTTTATGGTTTTCTTGTTGGGTTTTTTTTTTTTTTTTTGGTTTTTTTTTGTTACTGTCTTCATAAAACCCCTTGGATGTCAGACACCAGTAAAGTCTTTTAAGAATTAAACCCAGTGATCCCGGAGAAGATGCAGGGGGAAAAAAATTAAGTTCAATCATCAACTTACAAAACACGGCTGTGATAGGATAAAACGGACAGTTAGCCTTCTGTAACGAATGCTATTAAAAATCCCTTTTTGTAATACTTTTATTTTATATTTCCAAATTCTTGTACCAGATCCAAAGCTTTGTTGTACAGCAAACTTTTATTCACGAGGAATAACCATATTCTTACCTGCATTTTGTAATCCCTTTGTATAAAGCCAGCACGCTTCTCTCAGTTTAAGAGCGGGGAACTGGGGTCGGAAAAGAGAGAGAGAAGAGCTTCAAGGGAATTACTCTCTTTCTAGCCCAATATGCAAAAGGCAAAGAAATTGACTGATTTTTTTTTTCCTCCCTTTTCTTCCTCTCCATGATAACAGAGTCCTACAGTAACTACTGAAGACCTTCTCCACCTCTTCCCTTTCTAGATTTCTTTAGGAAATGTGAATGGTAACTGCCAATAAATTCTACTTTTGAGCATCTTATTTCTATTCCAACAGAATAAATATTAAAAAGGAAAAAAAACCGACCCATCACCAATGATTTTAACTGGAACCCATTAGTTTTCAGTTAACGGTTAAAAGGTGACTCTCCAAATGGTAAAAAGTTTGCACTTTAATTGTGTTCCCATCAATATGTTTATTTCTTTACCTTTTTTTTTTTTTTACTGTAAGAGTGATCACATTTGATAAGTGCTGGAAACTTCTTAAGTGGTTTAGATATGTTTTTTTTTCATCATTTGTAGAGGATCACTGGACATCAAATGATTCATTGCACATATAAAGGAGACGCCTTTCTCAATTTCTGTATAATTTGCAAGGCTGTACAATGTGTGCTGATGCAAGTTTGGGAAAAATAAATGTTTACAAATATACATTTTCTGGAGTGCTGTTTTAAAGAAGACAAGTTCAGAACTGGTATGTTGGGAGATGGATCCTCACTGCAAAGGGTCATATATCTAATGATAGTTTGGTTATAAATGTGAAATATTTTAATGATTTATTAATATTTTTAACTATTGAGGTTGTATTGTGCAGGTCTTCATGGGAGAACTTAAGTCTATTCACAAATTCAGAAACAAAAATTGAAGTCTTACAGATGGGTTTAATAAAAATGTGATATTTTAGATACTGGTTGGAATATATGTTGTAGATAGAACAGAACATAGTAGAAACTCAGCTGTAGGTCATTGATTAATCATGGGAAGTCTGGTACTATCCAAATCCCATAAATTCTGGTCATTAACAATGCTAGTTCTACTGTAATCCTGGGAAGTTGTAATCTAAAACAACTGGAGGATACAGTATATGTTTATTTGCCCTATATTAAGCCCTAGAAACTACATGAAGGATGATTTATCAGGCCTTTTTGCAGTCTTAACTAGTTGGCCATTTACAAGGAATTGATAAATTTGTACTCCAAAAAAAGAAACCTGGGAAGTTTTCATTTCCCAAACTAGGTAATATCATCACTGATGATGATACCATGTTTGGGTAATGGAATGTCTGCAAGAAAACCAAGCTCAAGACAGCACCAAGGACCGTTCATTTTCCTTTTGAAATTGCTTCTCAAATCTTGGTTTCAAGGGTTCTAGCATTCACATGAAAGAACTGTATATAACTTTCTGCTGCAGACACCGTATGTGGCTTGACCCAGACCACTGACATGTTAACTATCATGTTGTACTGCATGATAGATGGCATCCAGTCATCTGCAAGAAAACAACCAAGTTTGGAGAGCACCAAGGACTCATGTCAACCCTGAGCCACAAATATTCTCCTTTATTGAAAATATAAATGTAAAATACAATATAATAAAAATCTGTTTATGTGAAAAAATAACAAAGTAGATAAGAGCAGTTCTCTTTTCTTTACATATCATACTATTATTTAGCATATGATGAGAACATGACAAAAGATATATATCACATACATGTACACTATGCCACAGCTTAAACTACAATGTGCAGGATTCACACAGCATAAACCTGTTTACAAACTGCAATGGCTAGTTCACTTATGGATTTGGCTTAAAGTGTTCTATGAGCCTAGCTATAGTAAAAATCAAGCGAATCACTGTATTGCTCTGGATTTCACAGAGGGCTTGTAGGGTCTCATACAGAACCTCTGCAAGAGAATATCAGGCCTTTACTTTAGCCAGGATCGCATGTATATTTAAATATTCTCTTAATCTATATTCTCCTTTAGTTATATTCTATTTCTATCCCTTATTTCTATGTAAAACAGATAGGTATGCTTTGAGCATTGTATGTTTAGTTTTTAGAAAGATAATTGAAGACATTTCAGCATGAAGCACCTATGGTGGTAGGAGATTTCTGCTGGAGTAAAAGGAAGGCTAGCATAAAAAAACTGTAGATTCAGGGGTGAAATGCTCCCGGTTCGCTCGTACCTGTCGGTCGCCGTAGAGCTGGTAGCCAAGGTAGTGCGAGGTGCCGCTCACGCGCCCAGATGCCGCCATTTGGGTTCTTTTACCCTCTGCGCATGCGCAAAGCGTTCTGTGCATTCGTAGAGGGTAAAAGAACCCAAATGTCGGCAGTCCGGGCGGGTGGGTGGCGCCTCACGCTACCTTGGCGACCGGCTCTACGGCGATCGACAGGTACGAGAGAACTGGGAGCATTCCACCCCTGTGTAGATTCCCTCATTTATATTTATATCTTTAAAGGATAGATGCTAAGTTCTAACCAACCTATAATTTGGGGGATTATTCCACAATTCTGAAAAACTAGATTAGAAAAGATGTGTCTATTTAAGATAAAATGTGCAAATCCTTTATACTAATTTCAAGAGTATATTTAGAAGCAAATCTTTATAAAATCAGTGAACACTTTAAACCATAGAGGCTAAATCTCTTGCTAACCTATGCCTAAATTATTAATTTAATCCTATTAAAATCCCCCAAATACAGGAGCTAATGTTGATTGAGACGATATCCTCTACTTTTTTTTTTAAAGTGCTTCAATGCTTTCCATATGATAGTAAAAACAAAATGTAATGATTCTGAGGACTTTCAGTCAAATGGTCAGGAAAAAAATCATGTTAAAGTCATGAAAAACCAGTAAAACTAGATATTGGTAATTGTGTCCTTGAACAATTGGCTCTGTAGCTGAGAGGAAACCTTGAGTTAACTGCCCAAAAGTGTAATAATGACTAAGGTGGGTGGATTTGAAGATGAGATTCATAAAAGGTAAGATACTAATTGTGATAATTGTTAATATGGCAAAGAATATTTAGAAGCAAATCTAAAAAGCCATCTCATCTAGTGCCCTGCTCAGTACCGAATCCACTAAAGCAACACCATCAGTCTTTGTTTAAAAGACCCCCAGTGAAGAAAAATTCACCACTTCATTGGGCAGCCAGCATCAAGCGCAAACAATCAGAACAACTCCGAGACTTAGACAAGAGTTTATTGTTGAATCACCAGTTTAGAATAATCTCTCTAGACTTGCCTGCTTTTCCCTGGGAAAGCCTGATCTAGAGCTGTTTTTGATCTTGTACACTTCCTCCCACCAATAGCGTCCAAGCTGGAATATCTCATTGATTCCACCATTTCACCACAGCCAGTACCCTGGTTATGATTATAAATTAATGGTTTTCTCAATTTTTCATACTATGCTAAATGTTAATTTTAGGAGCTGGATTTGCACAACACAGTAGACTAAGATGTTGGCTAGTCTGTAGTTCGTTGCGTAATCTGGTGCAAAAAAACAGTACTGAACTAGTGTCTCTCTAGACAACAGCTATTGAGGAAAATGAGGATACAATTACAGTAGCCTTCCATTAGTAGCAGTCATTTTCATAAAATCATGGACCTGTACGGAGCCATATAGGCCATCAAACCCAATCCTGTTCCATACAGCAATACAAATTAAAATATGACTAACAATAGCCATCTCACCTCTGAAAATGATTGTAAGGTCTGTCACATCACTGGACATTATTGCAATCTTTTTATTAGTTCTTATTTAACTCTTTATTATCTTCGTTAGTAAAATTGTTTCATTAGAAAAAGAGGCATACTCTTCTCTAGGAACAAATCGCAAACCTCTTCAGCAAACTAGCTATTTTTTTACAACTTGTATAGTGATCAGTAAAAGTTTGTTAGATCAGAGAGGAGAGGTGCAATAACATTTGTTAGTCATTGAGGACCACGGTGATTAGAACTGACTATGCTCTGTGAATAAGGTCCATGAGCTCACTTTTATCTTGATTTGGCATGACAGTCTTTAGTTTTTAAAATCTGAAGGAAATTTTAGCACTTGACCTATTTGGGTGTTTGTCAACCGAATGGAAACTATTACTTTCAGAAATACCACAGGCTTCAAAAAAAATCCCGAGTTAACTCACTTCTGAATTAGATTGGGGGGAGGGAATTAAATGAGAGATTTTTTAAAAGTGGCAACACGTTCATACAATTCTAACAAGTTTTTAGATGCTGGAAAGTGTATATTTATCTTGGTTACAGTGATTCACAGCTAATAATTCTGAGGCAGAAGTATTGCATTGTGCTTTGCATGGGCCAGCCTTGGAAGACCGATCAAAAATTGCAATTGTTATAGACGGCAGCAGTCTGACTGTCAGCTGGTGAAATTCTGTAGAAATAGGACAGCAATTTACAGGTACTGCATTAGGTACCAATAGGTTTCCAGGTACAATTCAAAATGCTGTTTTTGACTTTAAAAAGCCTAATGCGGCATAGTTCCAGATATCTCCAGGACTACTTCCTTCAAACAGAATGTCCAACCTGTTTGCCCAATGCAGGTGAAAATGCTGCAACTCTCCCTCTCACAAGAATTGGGGCAGGGGGCAGAAGTAGTGCTTCAGTTATGATACCTGACCTCTGGAATGATCACATTCCAGAGACCCCAATGGCTCCAAACTTGGTGGCACTCATAAAAATAGCAACGAGAGGGTCTTCAAATTCTGGTAGGTTGTTCATTGGCAGGGGCTCTGGTTAGCTGCTCCTGTTGATCTGTAATTTCGCAAACTTTCTGTCTCTGATTGGCACCTTGTCTTTGATGGTTTCATGGTATAATTGGAGGGTCTTGTGATCTTAAGCTTTTATATGTAAGTAAACTGCCTGGAAACTGAGCGCCAAAGAATTGAGGCCTTTGAACTATGGTGCTGGAGAAGACTCCTGCGAGTCCCTTGGACTGCAAGGCGATCAAACCTTCAGATCCTGAAGATGAAACTCAAATACTTTGGCCATCTAATGAGAAGGAAGGACTCACTGGAGAAGAGCCTAATGCTGGGAACAATTGAGGGCAAAAGAAGAAGGGGATGACAGAGAATGAGGTGGCTGGATGGAGTCATTGAAGCAGTCGGCGTGAGCTTAATTAGATGGTAGAGGACAGGAAGGCCTGGAGGAACATTGTCCATGGGGTCGCGATGGGTCAGACATGACTTCGTGACTAACAACAACAACAAACTGCCTTGAGTTATTTTGGAGCATGGTGATATATAAAATTTGTAATTAATAAATAAGCTCTTAACCATACCATAAAATTGTATAAAAGTTCATCAAAATGGGTGCTTTACAGACTGACAATATATTAAATTAGGGGAACTCTAATGCTGCAATTCTGTGACCCCCAAAATGACGAGATTATGCAATCACCTAAATAAAATTAATAGTTTAATTAGAATCAGGATTCAACAAAAAGTAAATATGCCACTTACATTTAATAATTTAATTTTAATCTATATAGTAAAACAAGGGTAAACTGTAACAATGTTTTTATCATCTGTTTTCATATGATGTTTTATTTTTGTTTGGCTGTGTTGCTTTCAGTGAGTAGTTTTTCTGATTAATAATAACTGAGTTCATGCTACCCCAGTAGCAAATGGACTTGTGTTGTCCAAAGATACATAACTTTCATCATACTTTCTTGAAGCATTAATGATAGATTGCTCACCTCCAACTCTTCTGCTATCATTTTGAAATGCTAGAAAATTAAAATAGTGGATAAAAATATTTAATTTCACTGCTATGTACACTTCTGATAAACTATTGCACACCACACCCCCAAAGATAACAAAAACACCCAAATATTTCTGAGATAATCCAAGGCCAAGTATTAGAGATTTCAATGGTCTGATCTGACTCTTAAGTTGTATGTGATCTACTATACCAGTGATGGTGAACCTTTTTGGCACAGAGTGCCGAAAAGGAAGAGCGCATGTGCGTGCGCACTCATCTGGGCCACAATCCGGAAGAGGAGCTGCCCAGGGGGCATGCGTGCGCTGGAAAATGAATTTCTGGTTTCCGGCACGCGCATGCGCACTGGCCAGCTAGTCTTCCGGTTACTGGCGCGCATGCACGCGTGACAATCAGCTGGCCGGCACGCATGCTCATGCCGGAAAATGGAAGACCAGCTCTTCCAGTTTCTGGCACTGCTGCACACATGAAGGCCAGCTGATCATCGCGCACGCATGCGCGCCAGAAACACGGAAGAGGAATGGGCAATGCCACGTGTGCCAGGCGACATGGCTCCGCGTGTCACTTCGGGCACGCGTGCCATAAGTTGCCATCATGGTACTATACCAACAGTCACAACTCAAAATTTGAGAACCCCTGACGTAATTATTGAAATGTTCCAAAGACAAAATCGCATCAGTCATATTGGGGTAATATTTTTTTCCTTTAGTGTGAAAAAAAGAGAAATGAATTAAATATGCATTTCACTCTTATATGTGTTTATTCAGAAATAAATCCTTTTAAGCTTTGCCAGCACAAAAGAAAAACCTAGCTGACTTGGTTAATATTCAGACTGGAGACCGCTTTATATTAAAATGCAGGATGACTCATTCCATAATCCCCAGAGAATTATAGTTTTGATACCATAATAATAAAAAAAATCTAGTTGGCAACTTGAATTTATTTCCTAAAATAAAGTTTATTATCACCCTCATAAAATACCTGGGGATCTTTATAATAAAAAAATAATAATTGAAAGCCCAATCCCTACCAATGTGAAAAAAAATGTGCACATGTAGATCTAACAGTGCCAACATATGCATGTATTTAAAAGTAAGTCCAATTGAACTCAAGGGGACTTAGTCACAGTGAAGTATATCTGAAATTTCAGCTTGAAATATTAACCCAGACAGCTGCTGATGCTGGTAGAAACATGTCTGGTAACCATGTGCAATCTAATGGAGTTTCCTAAAAGGGTGTAATAGTGGTTACATTTACCTTGGCTTAAAATCAATAAAGTTATTTTAACTAAAGTTGATCCATTATGAACCCTGGCATGATTACGTTATTCAAATTTCAATTAAGTTTGTTTAGAACCCTTATGAGACAATGATGAATCCGCATACAGACGGGAGGTTGAACAACTAGCCTCGTGGTGCGACCAGAACAATCTGGAACTGAACACACTCAAAACCATAGAAATGGTGGTAGACTTTAGAAGAAACCCTCCCATACTACCACCTCTTACAATACTAGACAACACAGTATCAACAGTAGAGACCTTCAAATTTCTAGGTTCTATCATATCTCAAGACCTAAAATGGACACCTAACATCAAAAACATCATCAAAAAAGCACAACAAAGAATGTTCTTTCTGTGCCAACTCAGGAAGCTCTAACTGCCCAAGGAGCTGCTGATACAATTCTACAGAGGAATTATTGAGTCTGTCATCTGCACCTCTATCTGGTTTGGTTCTGCAACCCAACAAGACAGACAGACTTTAGAGGATAATTAGAACTGCAGAAAAAACAATTACTACCAACCTGCCTTCCATTGAGGACCTGTATACTGCACAAGTCAAAAAGAGGGCTGTGAAAATATTTACAGACCCCTCACATCCTGGACATAAACTGTTTCAACTCCTACCCTCAAAACGACGCTATAGGGCACTGCACACCGAGACAACTAGACACAAGAACAGTTTTTTCCCCAACGCCATCACTCTGCTAAACAAATAATTCCCTCAACTGGAATTGGGATGGTAACAACTGGGATGGTAACAGCGTTCCGTGCGCCTTTGGCATTTAGTCATGCCGACCACATGACCATGGAGACATCTTTGGTCAGCGCTGGCTCTTCGGCTTTGAAACGGAGATGAGCACCACCCCCTAGAGTCGGGAACGACTAGCATATATGTGCGAAGGGAACCTTTAATTCCCTCAACACTGTCAAACTATTCACTAAGGCTGCATTACTATTAGTCTTCTCATCGTTCCTATCACCCATCTCCTCCTACTTCTGACTGCATGACTGTAACTTTGTTGTTTGTATCCTTACGATTTATATTGGTTGTTTCCTAGTATGATTTGATATTGCTTATTTGTACCCTATGACTATCATTAAGTGTTGTATGTTATGATTCTTGACGAATGTATCTCGTCTTTTTTTTTTACACTGAGAGCATATGCACCAAAGACAAATTCCTTGTGTGTCCAATCACACTTGGCCAGTAAAGAATTCTATTCTATTCTATTCTATTCTATTCTATTCTATTCTATTCTATTCTATTCTATTCTATTCTATTCTATTCTATTCTATTCTATTCTATTCTAATTGTTCTTTGCTATCAGTGATCACAAGGATGGCACACATATTCTGCTATAATTGAGAGCATACTGTCATCTTTGCTAGAAAGGCTTTCTTCAGGCCTAACAGTAGAGAAAGTTTCACCTGTTAAGTATTTGCCTGCCTATCGCATTCATGGGAGTGGGTAGGATGCATGAAATCCATGGGCGGTGTTATGTTCTAACTGTTTCAACTGTGTTGCATGGTTCCAACCAGGTCCAGCGTTTGAGCGGGAAAAAGCTCAAACGCTATTGGCTGGTCTGTCTGACAGCTCCCTATAAAAGGGCAAGCTGTCAGACTGCTCTTTGCTGGTTGCTTACACAAGAGCTGAAATAAAGAGCTGCTTTGGAAGTCTGTCTCCTGTCATCTCTACCCACTATCTAACAGTGGCGACGAGGGCTTGGGCCAGGAGAACTGTGACTAGCTTCTTCAGCACTTTCAACCAGCCAGGCAGACATCTTCCT
>QLTV01004146.1:2606045-2640362 GCA_003457575.1 Thermophis baileyi
TCGCTAATTCAAGCCCGGGTGTCTCGGAAGGCCTACCTGTGGAAGCCGAGAGCCAGCGATGTCCTCCCCTCGAACCGGTCCCTTCGGCCATGGAGGCCACACCCAGTAACTTCCAGGAGCTTCCATGCTCGGGCCCAGGAGCGACAGCAGACCTGTCCGCACAGGCCGCTGCCTCACCACCAACTGAATTGCGCAGGTCTAGTAGGGCTCCAACGCGCCCCGCCTACCTGCGTGATTACGTATGCTGGACAGCTCCATCCAGGAGGGGAGGGGTGTTATGTTCTAACTGTCTCAACTGTGTTGCATGGTTCCAACCAGGTCCAGCGTTTGAGCGGGAAAAAGCTCAAACGCTATTGGCTGGTCTGTCTGACAGCTCCCTATAAAAGGGCAAGCTGTCAGACTGCTCTTTGCTGGTTGCTTACACAAGAGCTGAAATAAAGAGCTGCTTTGGAAGTCTGTCTCCTGTCATCTCTACCCACTATCTAACAGGCTACAATGAAACAAAGCCAATGGTGCCAATCAAACTTCATGAGCTTTGTGTTTACATTTCTGAGATGTCTGTAATTTAGAATATAGAAATAACCTATTGAGGGTCAGCCACAATAGCCAATATTAATTTCTGTCCCAGAGGTTAAAATTTCTGAACAATGTTTTACAAATTTCACAAAGTGGTTTCATTTCAATGAAGCAGTAAGAACCCAATTTTAAAACAGAAGGTACTTAACATGAAACAATACAATAATGCACGATTATGATGATCAAAAGACATAGCACAATAAAGCAAAATATATAATCATTACAGAGTTCATTTCTTCTAAATAGATTGGTGAAATTCAGCCAAGATCCCATAAAACCCCACAACCAATTAAGCTGCAAGGTCTCTTCTGGACCAAGCCTGAAAATCCATCGAGACACACAAATCTAGAGCTGATCCCCAATATTTATTTTGATTTAATCCAGCTGCATTACTTTGTATAAGTAATAACTGGGGGGGGGTGAAGGGGCATAACTATACCAGCCTTTCCTCCTCCTATTTTCCCCACAACAACCCTTGTGGGGTGAGCTGGGCTGAGAGAGAGAGAGAGTAACTAACTAACTCAAAGTCACCCAGCCGGCTTTCATGCCTGAGGCTGGACCAGAATTCACCGGTCTCCTGGTTTCAACCTTGGTGCCTTAACAACTATTGTGCAATATTGCACAACTTTACGTGGTACTCCAATTCTGAATACGTGGGTAACGAAGTATCTGTGAAATCTGCTAATCAAACAACTTTCCAAAAAATGGTCAGAGTGGCTCTACGCCTAGATCATACTAGAACTGCAATATTCTATGCAGCTTGCCCATGCCATCCTTTTAATTTAATTAATTTAATTTTTGTTTTGTTTTGTTTTAATTCACGCAACACCCCGGATTAATCCAGCACCGCCCCGCCTCCAATCACCGGGCTCTCCTTACTCGCCGCTGCTAAACCTCAGCAAGACGCTCCTAGGCGTCCAATCAGAGCGCGACGGGACCTTCCTTCCCGTTCGCCTCACTAACTCGTTCCACCCAAGTGCTTTAAAAGGCGCGCCTGCGCCCTCGGCACAGACCTCCACTTTGAGGGGAAAAGGGGGAAGTGGAGCGGAAAGTCACCGCCTCCGGAGCGAGGGTGACGTTTGTGACGTGCGTGCGCGCGCACCGACGCGTACGAGGCAAACGGACTGTGGGAGGGTCAAGGGGCCGGAGCGACGAGGGGCCCACGCGCAACGTCTCACTCTCTCTCTCTCTCTTTTGCTCTCGCTGGCTCTCTTCCTCCTCCCCCCCCTCCACCGTTCGTCTTCCGCGCGCGGAGTCGACGCCGCCGCTGCCATTATGCTGTGGTTCCCTGGCACCATCCCGGCCGCCATTGCCGCCGCCAAGCAGCGCAGCGCCGTTTTTGTGGTGTTTGTGCAAGGTACGGGCCCGTCCGCGGTTGGTTAGCGCCGCGTCAGCGCTCTTGTCCCCCTGGGAAACAGGGCAGCCCCGACGCGGAGCCGCTTGAGTCGTCCGAGGGACGCTTGGGCCTCCTCCTCTCTCTGAGGGATGGGAAAGGCCTGCTGCGGGGTGGGGGAGGGGGTGGGGTGAGAAGGGACCTGTGCAGCCGCTGACCCGAGTCTTAGCCTGGGAGGGTCCTCCAGCCGAGCGGAGGGTTGCGTTGAAATACGCTTTAGAGAAGCGAGGGGGTGGGGTGAGAGGCTTCAGAGCTGCCTCCTGTGGTTCTCCTCACAGCCTCGGCCAATCCCTCCGGATGGTGGGGTGGCCTGTAAAACTACCCAGCCTGTTTTGTGTCAACCTTGACTCCTGTTAACTGCACAGCCGTAGCCTGTGTCGTTCTCTTGGCAAATTACTCTGTTTGCTGTTGCCGCCTTCAAGGGACTTTTGGTCAACTTTTCAGCCTGTCCTGCGGCCCGTGAGCAAGAGTGGTGCTGGTCCAACCCTTCCCTTAATTCGGTTTTGCTTTTCGGGATCAGGCAAGATAAGCGTTATAGGTGGGGCATTATCCCCAGTAACTAAGCTGGCTAGGGTTGTTGAATGGGACATATGCTGGTCGAAGCAACAGCCCAACCTCTTGCAAAACTGAATATATATTTCTCTAAGGTACAGACTTAAGCAAAAACAGGTAGTCCTCGACTTACAACCTTTCGTTTAGTGATCATTTGAAGTTAGGGCACTGAAAAAGTAACTTAAGGCCGTTTTTCACACTTTCATGGTTGCAGCATCCCCGTGGTCCCGTGATCAGAATTCAGACTCTTGGCAACTGGCATGTATTTACTACCGACTGTTGCTGTGTCCCTGGGTCATGTGATCACCTTTTTGCAGCCTTCTGACAAAGTCAATGGGGAAGGCAGAATCACTTAATAACTCTATTAATGATTGCAGTCATTCACTTAATTGTGGCAAGAAAGGTTGTAAAATGGGGTAAAACTCACCTAACAACTGTCTCGCTTAGCAGCAGAAATTTTGGGCTCAATTGTGGTCTTAATTTGAGGACAACCTCTAAATAGAAATTACCACTGCTGTCATGCATTGGTTTCAAATTATTTTTTTTCAGCCCAAGAATTTCATCCAAAGAATTATTTCTGCCTGCTTTCTTCTCTGCATGTTTCCTCTTCAGGTTTCCTCCACGGCGAGACTTCTAGATTTGGCATTTGAGCTTCCTGCTGTTCCCCATTTCTTTCTAGTATTCTAGATCTGGTGTCTTTTATTAATCCTTGTATTCCTAGTAATTGTATGTTTACTTGAATGCTGGTGTGAATCTTTTTTCTCTCTTTTTCTGACCTTTCTGTGAGAGGGCTTGCAATGTCAGAATAAGCAGCAAACAAAATGCCTTTGGTATTTCACTGACATTGGATAGATTAAGAATTGACAGTGCTCCACGTGATAGTAAATCTGATTATTTTTGGTGGGGGAGAGGATGTATTGGGCACACCTAGGTTTAAAATATTACCTTGTCCAATTTGCCACTTTCCAAAGCTGGAATGTGGTGTTCCAGACCATCTCTTCACATTTGCCCTTCAACTCTTGGGCTTCAGTGAATAAGAAGAAGGGAATTTTCTACTGTTTTCAAAATCACTCTCAACTTTAACTAGCCAGTTTATCAAATACTTGATAATAAATCTAGCACTTCTCCTCTAGTGGATTCAACTGAAGTGACCATCCAGCTAAGTTTTCTAGAATTTTATCCAAGCACATAGTGATGTGGTTGACATTCCCCAAACTACCTCAAATCTAGCGGGTCCATAGTCTTAATGCTATTTTTGCTTCCTTTCATCTCACACTGAAGGAAAAAAAGCCTTGTTCTATCAGTTGTACATGCACCTCCTGTCTTTATTAAATATCTGCCTTCTTAATTTCTTTGCTTCTCAACTTCTCTAATCATACTTTTTGAAAATTCTTTCACTGCAACTGAAAAGAATATCAGGAATTTTCATGAAGAGGCTTAAAATGTGTAATATTCGTTGGCCTCTTATTTGCTTATGGTAAGTAAAGATAGGGAGCCAAGAAGAAGGCCTTTGGACTAAACAAGATGTGCTTTGTGCTACAAGCTGAATCTGTTCAGGAAAACAATAATTGTGCGACAGTACTCTTATTGGAGTTTATTCATTTCTCTTCACTGACAAGATGATAGAATTGTGTGCTGAACTATCCTAGTCACTGTGTTCTCAACTATTTAGAAATGAATGTGAATGTGAATTCAATTTCTAAATATTAAACTGAACATTGATAATGATATCTCTTATGGTATAGTTGACAGACATAGAACTTAAAGATATTCTCACTAACTGGATTATTTCACTGTTTGTTTAGCTTACAGCCTACAGCTAGTTATTTTATTCAAAAGTGAAACCATTTTATGGTCTATTCAGTGGTAGAATATGAAATATTTTAACTCTTAGTACAAAAGGCTGTTTTCATTTCAAGATGGATTTTTTTTAGATTACAGAATATTCAAGACTCAAGTAACTAAATGATAGCTCTAGTGAGAAATTCTAAGTATATAAAACATATTTTAATATAGATACTAATCTGATTATTATATGATTCCTGCATACGTTCTGCATGTTACATCACACAGGAATATCCTCTAGGGGACAAGGATGCATTTGAGCTCTTTATTTTTCTGTCTGGTTTTCTCTAGGGTAGTAATTCTGAGATCACAACTTGTATCCCTTTTAGCAATAGGCGGACTTGGCTTTTTCGCTACAGATATTCCTGTTGCTATTAGTAAGGTAAATGTTTTAAGCAATGATGCTAGTTAAAACATCATCTTGTCACTTTTTTTTAATTAAATAGCAACAAATATTTATATATTGTGCTATGGATTTCCCCCCTTTGTATATTTCTATACTGTACTGTAATCAATAAGCTAATGGCATAATCCTAGCATATAACTCAATGTCAACTAGAAAGTTAATGGCTAAACCATTGAATTAAATGATATACCTAGGTTTTCCCATTCTGGTTAGCTAAAGCAGAACATGAGCCGAAGTGGCGCGGTGGTTAGAGTGCAGCACTGCAGGTTACTTCAGCTGACTGCTAGCTGCAGTTCTGCAGTTCAAATCTCACGGGCTCGAGGTTGACACAGCCTTCCATCCTTACGAGGTGGGTAAAATGTTGACCCAGATTGTTGGGAGCAATATGCTAACTCTGTAAACCGCTTAGAGAGGGCTGTAAAGCACTATGAAGCGGTATATAAATCTAAGTGCTATTGCTATGTGAAACACCATTATTATTTATGTGGTCCAGAGATCTAGATTTTACCCCCAGTAAAATCTAATCTCGGTATTCTTTCCTGAAAATCTGATATGGGAACTTATTGCTCTCTGTTTTGAGAGAGTGATATTATAGTCATATTAAAATATAATTCTAGAATAATATATTCAGATTAAATTAGTAATAAATAATGTGGCGCCTTCAGTTTTCATTAGCCTCAGTCAGTCAGTACAAACTGTCTCAAATCTAAAGTGTTAAAAATCACATGCTTTTGTAGTTTAGAATTTGTTTTAGATGCAGAAAAGAAAAATATCAAATTATATGAGAGGAGATAAAATTGTACCTACCATCTCACATGAAAATAAAATAAGAACTTATAATAATTTCATTGTTCCTCCTTTTTAGTGTAAGAACTGTCATTCCTTCCAATTGGTTGGTTCCTAGTGACTTGATGGAGAACAGCTGTCCAGGTTATACTGTCTGTCACAACATTGTGCCAAGTGCATTTCTACCTTCCCCAGTATTGAAGTATTTACCATAGTTGGATCTGCCCTCACAATGTGGCCAAAGTATAATAGTTTTTATTTCATGATCTTTGTTTCTAGTGAACATTCAAGCCTAGCTTTGATTTCCTCTGGTATTAAGTTGGTCCTCTTGACTGTAC
This sequence comes from Thermophis baileyi, assembly GCA_003457575.1. Lineage (NCBI taxonomy): Eukaryota > Metazoa > Chordata > Lepidosauria > Squamata > Dipsadidae > Thermophis > Thermophis baileyi. The sequence goes on from QLTV01004146.1 coordinate 2,611,942, forward strand.
AAGGAATGTGAAGCAGTTTCTTCTAGCATCATAATTCAAAGAATAATTCTCATTCATGTGCAGCATCTATCTTGGCCTCAATTTTTTGGGGATAAAATCTCAGGGTCTTTCATGAGTTTACATAGTATCCACTGTTCCCTCTAAGGTGCGCGGCCGCGCACATCACAGGGAATCGCCGCGCAGCAGTTTTGAACTGCCGCGCAGCGATTTCCCATGTCAGAGGGAACGTTGCTGCGCGGCCGCGCACGTGACAGGGAATCGCCGCGCAGCAGTTTCAAACTGCCGCGCAGCAATTTCCCTTGTTAGAGGGAACGTTGATAGTATCCCCCAATATCTTTTGCCTATTATTATCTGGATGTCTTGTATACCCATAATCAATTTTAGAGCCTAGAAAACTGAAACAGTCAACTACTTTTAACATTTCACCATTTATCCTAAATCCTCTACTTTTACATAAGTATAACCTTTATTTTCTTGATGTTCATAGAAAGCCTAGCCTTTTCACTCTCTTTTTACAATTATTGTTATTTGGTCATCTTCAGTTCCTGCAACTAAATAAGCCTGTTGACATTCCTTCCAATACTCAAGGAAATCCCCAGAAGTCTTACTCCTTTTCATTTGATTTATATATCCTCTACTATATATCTCATAGTAAAACAAGTGATAAATATATTACCCAAATAAAGTCATTATATTATCCATATTTCAAACAAGTGGTTTAACAAGTGGTTAAAGTGGAATGGGATGTGTAATTCTTTTCAAACAATCACAATTCATTCTTAACCTATCTTATTTGAGCACTGAGATGAGTTTAATGTTTTGGCATTAAAATAAGACGAAGTTTTTGATTCAATAAAGAACCTCTATAGATCAAAGAGATCCTCCTGCTTCAGAGGTTCATCATAAAATTGAGACTATGATTACTGAGATGGAAATATGAAATCAGCATGCTCATTCTTATTTTCCTTTCTTTTCATCCAGGCTGATGAAGGATTCTCTTAATTTGGTTTATCTGGAGCTATTTGTCTGTGTATTGCATCTATTGCCCATTTGTGACATATCTGGTCTGGGTTTCTTAAAATTGATCTATGAGAACCTGATCTGCAGGTTCCCTGATTTTTCGATCAAATCTGACTTTGGAATTATGTGGGCATTTCTGTTTTAAAAGTAATAATTTTTGTGATTGTATTTGGAGTATGTTGCAATTTGTAATTGCGCTATAATTACATCCCTAAAACTAAATGTTTTTTATAGGACAAGATGAACAGTCCACAGAAATGGCTGCCAGCTGGGAGAATGCAAAAGTGTCTGAGGCAGCAACAGATGACTTTGTGGCTATTAAAATTGATACCCAAAGGTTTGGCAATATCTTTTGTATTTCTCAATAAATGTTTTATTTTCAGATTATTTTCTAATCAGCTATTTTGGAAAACAAGGTTAATTTAGAGGGAAGAAATACTACATTTTGTACAAGTAGACATTAGGAATATAGTTTACATAATAATTCACTTCATATTTTTCCTACTGTTTGGCCATAAGATCTGGCTGATACTTTTCACACTAAAAATTAGAATCCCTAATGCTTATAGAAAGGCTGACAGTCTATAGAACTTTTCTCTTCTAGCCTCACAATTTAGAACAGTGATAGTGTGCCCTTAAGCTTTTTCTTACATTTCCCCCCACTTTTCCAGGATCTTTCTCATCCTAGAATCTAAATACATTTTTCTCTCTAAAAGGCAATTTAGAATGGAGAAATGTTAAACTATGTATGTTTACAGGTATATGTACACCAATTCACTTTTCATGATAGCTCAACAGCCCTTCCTTCCACAGGAATAGTTAGTTGTATAAGATATAGTTTCTTGCTCAAACGATAAATGTTTCTTGCTTCTATCTAATTTTACAATAATGTTTGTAACTGATAACATTTTTAAAACAATGTTTAACTTAGGTTAGTATAGTTTTTTTTCCCTTCTATTCAGTTGTGTCCAATTCTCAGAGACTGCCTGGACAAGTCCCTGTAGTCTTTCCTTTCTTTTCCTTTCTTCTCCCCTCCCCTCCCCTCCCCTCCCCTTCCCTCTTGTGTTTTGCCAGTGCCTCCTCTCTAAGGCTAAGAGAAATTGACCAGCCCAAGGTCACCCAGCTGTCTTTCTAAGACAAGACTGGAACCCAAAGTCTCTCGGTTTCTAGCCCATCGCCTTAATCACCACACCAAACTGGCTCTGTAATGTAGTTTACTTTTTTTTGTCTTAAGTAGATGTATCTAATTTTTTTTAGGTATGACTTGCATAAAATGAGTAATGGAGAAAGGAAATATGATGGAAGAAATAGGAGGAAAAGCAGTAAGGTTAACCAATGTGTGAATCTAACTTTGAAGACAGACTTTGGGAACTGGAAGTACCAAACAGAGGAAAATATGAACTGATCCATTCCTCTCATTTCACTGAAATTAAATGAAAACTTAGCTGTGTGAAAAATCATAAAGCCCTTTCAGCAAAGAAGCTTTTAGTTATGTTTATAATAGATAATAAATGAAAACTTTAGGATTAACTATGTTACATAGTAGTATTGTAAAATTAGAGAATTAATATTAATGTAATGAATACTGTTGTAAATTTTAATTATTACTGCACAAAGGTACATGTACCCAGATGACACACTGTTTAATGGAAGATGAAATTATTATACTAATAATAATAATAATAATTTTAAAAAAGGATTAAAACTATGTTATGTAATTTGTGTAGCATTATATTTATCAGTTTCAGTATGGTATCCTAAAGAATAAGAAACTTATTCGATGCAATCTCAAAAATAATTTGCAGTAATATGGATAAATTAGGTATACCTAATTTGTTTTGTGACATTCTTTGTATTTATGGTTATAATAGTAAACTAATGCTTTCTCTTCCACAGTGAAGCCTGTTTGCAGTTCTCACAAATTTGTATCCTTTGAACACCATAGAATTATACAACTTCATAGTACATGACTGCAAAACTAAAATAAATGGTCTAGTACATCTCTGTTTTTTTGCTATATTTTTAAGATCCCCTGCTTCCTCAAAAATATTTTGCATTTGCTGTTATATAGCCTTGGAACAGACCTTTCATTTATGTGAAACCATCAGATCGCTCCATTAAAATCATGCTTTGAAGCCAAATTATGCTTTGAAGGCTATCTGTATCATTTGCATAGTGTACTGTTCCACACCCTTTAACAAATTGCATGCATGTTTTATTGAGATGGCTTCATATGCTTCTCTGTTCACCATTACATCTACTTTCCTCAAGTTCTTTGCTCGCCCTCTAGTCTAGGTAGAGCTTTTAGCTGTACAATCATCTAGGACACCACTATGTTGTTTTAACATTACAGTTGATGGTACTATAAAAGCAGGATATGCATGCATGCATGTATGCATACATACATACATATTTATAATTTTCAGTCAAGGAACACAAACAATAAAAGCATTTTAGTCTCACAGATACTTTTTCTTATATAATTTTTTAACTTCATGTTAGGGTTCATAGAACCATAGTTTACTGAAAACAGGGATTCTGACAGATACATACCACATGGGAAACTGATTCTGAAACAGCATCTAAATCGGTGGTTCCCAAAGTGGGCGGTACCGCCCCCTGGGGGGCGGTGGGATGACTTAGGGGGGCGCTAAGAGGCAAGGGTTGCAGCAGGGGGGCGCTAAGAGGGGCAAGGGGGGCGGCAGGTGGTTCGCCATACCGGTAGCGACAGCCTGAGGCCAGCAGAGCTCCATCAAAGGTCCCGGAGCCGAAGCCGGGAAGGTGAGAGGGGCGATGGCGGCAGCAACCGCGCTCCGGCAGCGTCGCGTCCCCTGTCATGTGCTGTCCGGGAACGCGGTCTCTGGGCTGGCGGGGGCCTTGGCGGGGTAGGCAGAAAGTGGAGAGCCGGTGGATAGGCATGCCGGGCAGTCTCCGAGCCTCCCCAGGAAGGTAAGCCGAGTGACGGCTGGGCCAATGCGCTCCTGCCCGCCCCTCGCTCCGGCCGTCTCCTGGGAAGTTAGCGGGAAGGCAGAGCTGGGCAGGGCGGAGCCGCCGTTGCAGCAGCGCCCGGTAAGGAAGGCCCCCGCCAGCCCGGAGACCGCGCTCCCAGACGGCACATGACACGGAACGTGACGCTGCCGGAGCGCGGTTGCCGTCGCCCCTCTCGCCTTCCTGGCTTCGGCTCCTGGACCTTTGGTGTGCATCGGGGCGCGCACCTATGGAGCTCCGCCGGCCTCAGGGTCCACCGGGCTCTGGGCTGGCGGGGGCCTTGGCGGTGCAGGCAGAAAGCAGAGAGCCGGTGGATGGGTGTGCCGGGTGGTCTCCGAGCCTCACCAGGAAGCTAAGCCGAGCTGTCGAAGAAAGACAGACAGACAGAAAGAAAGATGGTAGGAAGGAAGAAAGACAGAAAGAAAGATGGTCGGAAGACAGACAGACAGACAAAGAAAGAAAGAAAAAGAAAGATGGTAGGAAGGAAGAAAGATGGTAGGAAGGAAGAAAGATGGTAGGAAGGAAGAAAGACAGAAAGAAAGAAGGGAAGGGAGGAAAGAAAGAGAAAGAAAGAAAGACAGACATGACCACAATTGAGCAAAAAAAATTGGTTGCTAAGCAAGAGCGTTAAATTAGTTTCACCACATTTTACAAGTTGGCCACGCCCACCCGGTCACCTGACCACCAAGCCACGCCCACCTGAAGGGGGTGGGGGGCACTGAGGATGAGTTTGTAGCACCAAGGGGGCGGTGGACTGAAAAAGTTTGGGAACCACTGATCTAAATGATTGCAGAATGATTTATTGCTCTCAACTGTTCTTGATCTAGTTTTCATATGAACTGTTTGGTGTTGATTTATTTGACTGAAACATTTGAGTACTATCCGTTATAACTCACAGGATTTCACTCAAAAGGATATGGTTATGGTCACTAATTTAAAAGACTCTATTAGTATAGAATGTTACACTAACATCTTTATTTAATATCAGTAAAAATAAACTATAGTGCACAGAGGGAACTGACATTTTTGTACCAGATTCTTAGGAAACTTCCTTCTTTCCTACTTCTGAACACCTCAAATATCCATTCACTTGTGGTTGGAAATGGACTACTTGGCTAGAAGTTAGGGTTAGCAATTAATTCTAAAGCATGCATAAGAATTTTGATAAGGCAGTAATAATCTCAATTGTGGAAGATGAAAGTCTTAAAAACAGTAAGGTTCAAGTACTGCTTCTCCTTTGTACTGTCTATTTGGTTTCAGGAGACAGCAGAAAATGATATTTTGGAGTACCTTTGAAGTTTGGCAGGTCTGCTGTATGCAGAATGTAAATTGCCCATTTCCTTTTAGTAATCCCATTTCTTTTAAACTCATTTTCTTCGTTTTTCTATTTTACTCTTAAGATAATATATTATCCTTTACTGTTATTGCATAGATCCGGTAGTATGTATTCCATCTAGTTTCTTTATAGGAGATAATGGAATCCCTCTTGAAGTAATTGCTGGCAGTGTTTCTGCAGAAGAACTGATTGCAAGAATTCATAAAGTCAAGCAGGTAAAACAACTTTGGATCTGATTTTTTTTCAGTAAAGTGAAGGATTGTTTTAAAAAAAATTATGCCAAGCTTGTAAAATATGAAAAGTACATTATCAGTAACAAGTCTATACTTCACTGGCCCACTCTTTACATGATGGTTCATTTATCCTTATTATTTATTTTGTTTTGTTTTTAATCCTACATTAGCTGTCAGGAATTACATTTTGTGAATTGGTGGCCATACAAACTGTATACATAACTACATAAATATATACACACAACTCTTCATTTTGAAGTTGCCTTCAATTAAACAAATTCATTATATTCAAAGCTTGAAAGGTAATGAGTCATGAGAACTTTCATCAGAGGATTAAAATGTTTATTGTAATAAATTGTTACTTTCTGATATACATTGGATTGGATAGCCAATTTGGTATAGTGGTTCATGGGCTGGCCTATAAACCAGGAGACAGTGTGTTCTAAGTTTGCATTAAAAATGAAAGCCACCTTTGTGATGTCAGGCCAGTCACACTCTCTTAGCCCAAACACCTCACACAGTTGTTGTGGGGAAAATAGGAGGAGGAAGGAGTATTAGATATGTTTGTCTCCTTGAGTTTTTATATAGATAGGATTAACATTTAATAATAATTTCAGCCTTTGTACAATAAGAAAACTTCACTGTAAATGAGTTTTTTTCCCTTTAAAAGCCCTGTGGAATTAATTTATACTTTACACAGAATTCGAATCCTCTTAATTTTTAACATATTGTTCACAATACATGCTAGCTGCAGCAACATTGTCTTTCAATTACTCCACGCTTGGCTTTTGTTGTCAGAAAAGAGTCTTATTTACTTATCATTTAGTATTGCAGATGGCTCTTGCTTAACAACCATTTGTTCAATGACTGTTCAAACGTACGATGATGCTGAACGAGTTGTACTTATGCTTGGTTCTTGACATTTTGGCTGTCGCAGTGCCTTCATGGGCCTATGGTCATGATCTGGTGCATTTCCATGCGTTGCATGATTGTGTTTTGCAGCAAAGTCAATAGGGAAGTCGGCTGGAAGTTGGAAGTCATGGTCACATGAGCTCCTCACTTAACGATCTGTGGTGATTCACTTAGGGTAACTAGGGACTCCTGGAACTATTAAGTGGCATTATTACGCTTTATGCCCATGTCACTTAGTGACAGAAATTCCAGTCCCAATTATTGTCATTAAACAAGGACTACCTGCAGTTACATCTTGAATGCATAGTGAGATGATATTAAAGTATAATATTCTTTTAAATATTATGTTTTTCTATACACCTTTCTGAAATTAGTTACTTACCAGGTTCAGAAGGCCCACATTTCCTAAGATAATCCCCTTTTTTATATAATTACTTCATATATGTGGCCAGGTCTTTCTTGGAAAAGTGGGCTAATAACCTACTAAAAAAGAAACTCTGTTTATAAATGCCACCTGGTCTAGTAAATAGAGTAGTCCATGGGCAAGCAACCTGATGCATCCAATTATTTTGGATATCAATTCCTGTCAGCTCCAGGCATCATGTTCATAGCAAGCATTATAGAAGTTGTAATTGAGACATTTATCAGGGATCGTGTTGCGTAATCTAGAAATATTTTTTGAAATATAGCCTGACATAGTGTGTGCATACTAGGTGAAAAATAATTGTGTTTTGTTCTTTAAAATATAACAAGAGTGCACATTTTTAAATGTAAAAGATGGAATCTAAAATAAGTGCAACATTTATGTATGTCAACACTTCCTTCTTCCCTAGATGCACTTAATAAAAACGGAAGGGTTAGAAAGTTCTGCTTCATGTTCCTCCTCTTTATGTAGCAACCCAGAAGATTCTCATTCACAAACCGCCGAAACCTCTGAAACAGAACTAGAAAGATTGCATTTAACTGCAGGTGGTAAGTACTACTAGCTCATTCTTTATAGATTACTTTTCCTCTGAGATATTACTATTCAACCCTCTCAAGTTTAATATTTAGCCTAGTAATAACTGATCACCCACTGGATCTGCCTCCTTGTGTTAGTAACCTTTAATTGCTTTGTGTGTCCCTCCAACCTTCTATATGTCTCCCTCACACCTTTCCTAGTTTGCAAAACATAGTAAAGAACTATGTCTCTTTTTACTACATTTTATAATGTAATAAAACATTTTTTTTAAAAACACACAATCAGACAAAAGTGTTGTGTTATTTTTATTACCAGAAATAATTGATATATACAACGCCCATATTAACTAATATAATTGTATAATTGTTATAACAAAGTCTCAATTTTTGTCTTTTTTTTAAATATGGGACTTCTCATTTATGAGAAGGTGAAATAAGTTTGGTCCAGACAAATGAGAAAGATGACAGACGGGTAGAACAGACTACAGATGATCTTGCTGCTAAAGTAGAAAGGTATGGTTTTTGTAAATACTGTTTAATGCAACTATTTAGTGAAACTTTGATATGCCTTAGCCTCACTGAGGTTTAATTAGGCCATTTTGTATTTGTACAAAAATATTTTTTTAGAAAATTAAATGAAATCAGAAGGAAAATGAAACTTGTATCAATGCTTTTTCCAGAATTGTCATCCTTAAGAAGGAAGCCAAGTTTGGAAAAGCGTTAGCCTCACTGAGGTTTAATTAGGCCATTTCGTATTTGTACAAAAATATTTTTTTAGAAAATTAAATTAAATCAGAAGGAAAATGAAACTTGTATCAATGCTTTTTCCAGAATTGTCATCTTTAAGAAGGAAGCCAAGTTTGGAAAAGTAAATTTTATAAGGAAAAACAAGGGTGTGTGAATGGACAAAGCTTAGAGGATAAAATATAAACATGTATAGCATAAAATACCACTTGGAATTCCTTCTGTTCATAGGAACATTTTTTTTTTGCATTTTCTGAACATACATTTTTTGTCAGTATGTTGTATCCTAAACACATGGAATTAAGTTATTGTAGGATAGTTATCACTGGTGAATTGTGAAATTTGGATGTGACTGATATGAGAGTTCATTATGCAGAAATTGTTTCAGTTTGAACTTATTATTTTCTTTTAAAATACAGAGTGACACAAAAACTTGAAGAGAGAAGAGAAGAAAAGAAGAAAGAAGAAGAACAGGTAGAATATAATTTGATTTTTAGCATTGCCAGCCTCTCTTAGGAATGTTCTAGTTGGAAGAACACAGATTTATTTTAATACCTCAGAAACATGTGGAGGGGTGGAGAAATGATGCCTGCTGCATGCTTATTTGACCCTTGCCTTTGTGGATGGTTCATTCAGCCAGGCTGGGACTGGGCCCTTGATTCTGAAAGATATTTAAATGTCTCTTTGAGCACCAGATTTTATTCTAGTATATGAAAGGAGATAGTTATAATTTTATATTTATATATATATATTTTTAAAACCCATCCCTTGATCTGGATATTGTTTCTGATTTCTAATTATAGACAAGATTTAGATATTTTATTCCCAGGCAAGGTGGTTCAAAAATTGTTGCTTGCAATTCTAGGTACACCTGGATAAAATGAATGTTTTAGACTCGTGTTAATTTGGAATTAGTTAAGAATAGAGTAGGAAGGCCATTTGCTTTTGATGGGCCACATAAATAGGGGAAATGCAATTTTGCTAGTTCTTTGGGGCCTTACAGTGGCTTTCAATATTTTCAACCCACAAACTTTTTGATAGGATTGAGCTTTGGGGGCACTGTTTTGCAGTAGTTCCCTTCTTTCCTGTTAGGACATGCCCAGAAAGCAGTGAAACCCTAGTAAGCTGGCTGAAACTACTTAGGGTGCCCACCCCATTATTCTACGAATGGCCGCTCCTGCATTGTGTTACTCGGCAGAAGAGTATGCCTGCCCCATTTAGGGCCAGTCCGTGCACTCTACACAGGTGGATAGGGTGCTTAGTGATACATGTTGCATTGTTACTGGATGTCTGTACCCCATCCCACTTGACAAACTATATATCTTGATGGGAATTGCTCCACCAGGCGTTAGAAGGAGTATAGCACAAGATGTGGAATATGGAAAGGTATTACATGATCCAGCAGACCCGTTATTTGGCCGAGTACCTCCTACAAAAAGATTGAAATCAAGAAAGAGCTTTTTAGATTGTGCCAAGGGGATTGTTACTACTTTTCAAAAAGAACAATTAAAAAGATGGAAATTTCAAACCAACATCTTCATAATTGGGTAGAACCGCTTGAGTTGTGTGGAGGTTCAGAGGAGGAATGGACGGTTTGGAGATTTTTAAATAGACTGTGCACTAGTTTTAGTTAGAACTAAAGACCACATGGAAAAATGGGGGTTTCTCCCAGAGGACAAGGTTATTTATTGTGAATGTGGCACTATTCAAACAACTATCCATCTTTTACAGTTTCCCCTGGGACTGACATGTACAGTTGCACACAGAACGACTTGCTGGTCGGAAATATCCTGCCATCAGTGTGGCCCAGCATTGGACTAGAACTATATAAATCTGTGTCTTTATTAAAGTTTTTATCTTTTTAAATTTAAATTAATAATTTCCCCCTTTGTAGTGCCTATATTTCTGACATGAGATGAGACATTCTAGTCATTGATCTGTGGTGTGTCCTATGTCACCTGTGTTGTTTACTACCTACAAATCTCTTTTCTTTTATGTACACTGAGAGCATATACACCAAGACAAATTCTTTGTGTGTCCAATCACACTTGGCCAATAAAAAATTCTATTTATTCTATTCTATTCTATTCTATTCTATTCTATTCTATTCTATTCTATTCTAAAGATTATCCAAAGCTTTCTAATTGAGTTCATGAATATGCAGATGACACCCAGATATGTTTTCTATTCCAAGAAAGCAATCACCACTATTTACATTGCTTAAACTTCCTAATTAGCTGATGATTTATACTGAAACTAAATTCAGATAAAATGGAGGTGAGTTGGTAAGGAAAATGCTAGCTTCAAGGGTTGTGGTTGAAACTTGGCCTAGCTGGGGTTAAAAATGTCTAGAAATTGCAATTACTACAAAATATAAGCAGATTCATGTGCTGAAAGATCTGTACTGCCTATTAGTTGTTTACTAGCCACAACTCACAGTATTGGTCTTTAAAAGTCCAAATGGTAACCTATACTGTTGTAAACTGTCCAGTCACCATAAGAAATAAATAAATACTCAGATTAATAAAAAATGCTCTTTTGAAGACACTCCCATTACCAGAGGTTCATCTTGTCACATTGTCTTTTGTGTAGTTCTGAGGCTACGGAATGTGCTTCCTAGGGAGATGAACTTGTCTCCTAATTTCCCTTCCCCTGGAGGTTGGTTACATCACTTCCACCATGCTTTTAATTATGAAATACATTTTTTTTACATGTTAATGTTTGATTTTTAGCTATTTTAGCTGTGCTATTTGTTTCTATTTTGCATTTTTATTGCTGTCTTGGTTATTAAACATATAGAATGGTGATTTAAAGTCCAGTAAATAAAATACATCTTTTGTTTTTATTTAGAAAGAAATAAAAAAAGAAGTAGATAGAAGAAAAACTGGGAAAGAAATGTTGGAATATAAAAGGAAACAGGAAGAAGAACTTACAAAACGAATATTGGAAGAAAGGAACCGAGAAAAAGCTGAAGATAAAGCTGCTAGGGAACGCATCAGGCAGCAAATTGCACTGGTAAGTATTCAAGTGTGTGGTTTACTTGTACAAGGAAAACTTCAGCCCATGAGTCCTAAATATAGGTCCTTGATAATTGGCATGGATTATGATACCTTGAGTACAGTTATATTTAATCAGTTTAAGAATAATAATCAGTTGCTCATTACTGATTTCAGTGGATCTATCCAAATATAGTTTGATCTGGATCTAACTCAAATACAACAATTCCTTTTACATCAAAATCACTATGATGTCTGAGTTTTGCAGCTAGTATTAAAAAGTCGTGTTAGTAAGCTAATTTTTTGTCTTGTGAAGGATCGTGCTGAAAGAGCAGCTCGTTTTGCAAGGTCAAAAGAACAGGCAGATGCTGCAAAAGCTGCTGCTCTTCAGGCTAAGCAAGCTGAAATGGAAGCAAGGAAGGAAACATCCCAAAAGGAAAAAAGGTAATTGATTTTTTCAGTCTCCTGTTATTCTCAACTTGCATAAAACCACCCTTGCATTTTGCAAGAGCCTATAATTTTGGATGTTATTCTAGCCTCATCCCAGTTCTCAATTCAGTGCTTATTCTTTCCTCCTACTATAAAGCTTCTTGGCAGAGAATTTGTTTATTCTGAATTCACAGATATCTTTGTCCATTGTTGTAAGAGAAGGAGTGGCAGAACCTGCGGCTGGGAGCCAAAGAGGAATCAGCCTAGAGTCACCTCATAGCCACAAATTACTCTGTTTGTGGCTGCATAACGATTCTAGGTTGATTCCTCTTTTGACTCTACCCCAGATTCTACCACTCTTCTCCTACAGTTGTTGATATAAATAATGAGTTCTTTTTTCTGTAGAACCACCTTTTTCTATAATTTAAGGTGTTCTTTGTAAAACCAAATGTTTTAATGTAAAATATCTTCCCTAGTGCTATAGCAAGAATCCAATTTCGCCTTCCAGATGGATCTTCTTTCACTAATAGTTTCCCTTCGGATGCCCCCTTGGAAGAAGCTCATCGGTTTGCTGCACAGGTAAACAAGTATCTCTTCTTTTTCAAAAAGTTAATTAAATAGAAGCTGCATTAATAGTTGAACTAAATTATTGTATTGTCTTTAAAAATTTTAAGGAAATAGGTTTAATAAAGAGGCTTTTTAAAAATTGAATTACATACTGCAAATATAGAAGTGAGTATCCCATAAGCATCCCAGTCAGTGTTTATGCTATTTACATGATTACAGTCTGTCTATCTACCGACCCATTGATTGCTCCAATAGTGCAATTGAAATTTGGTGTCTCTCTCTTTCCTTGTGGGAAAAGGATTGTTCTATAATAAGAAAAGTGTTGTTGCCTAACATAAAAACGGGGTAAACATATGAAAGAAAGTACATTTCTTTCAAAGTACATTCAGGATCTAATAACCTTTTTGATACTCCTACTTAATTTCTGCTTTGAAGGATCATTTAATTTATCGGACATTAGTAAGGCACATTATCTGCTACCGAACATATTAGTAATACAGAACCAACTAATACAAGTTGAGCAATCGCTGCAAGTGAACATCCAAATATTCTTACTGTCAATGAAGAATTTTTCAGTTCCTCATGAAAACAGTTTTGGGATGAAAGTCTATTTGTCTTGGAAATGGCATGCCATTTATATTTCCTCCTGTTTGTAAAGAATAGAAATGAACTTGGCTTGTTCTGTTGTTACAGATTGTTGGCAACACATATGGCAACTTCTCACTGGCAACGATGTTCCCCAGAAGAGAATTTACCAAAGATGATTATGAGAAAAAATTATCAGACCTGGGACTTGCTCCAAGTGCTTCAATAGTATTGTTGCCTGTAAGTGTGTAAAAAAGGGAAATGAAAGAAATGTACAGGTTTCAAATAAATAATTATAAATTTACTACGAGACAAGTTATATGTGTTAAATAATACAGCAAGAGGTGTTTTTTTTTAAAAAAAATCTAGTTTCTAAACAATACTTGCTTGTTTTCCCATAAATAGGCAGGAAGGCCAGCTACAGCAGTCGTACAGTCTTCAAGTGGAGATTTATGGAAGTTCCTTGGCACAATCTTTTACCCACTGATAGCTGTTTGGCGATTTATTAGCAATTTCTTGTTTACCAGCCCTCCTTCGTCCCAGCCTCCTGCAAGACATCAACAGCAGCACTCAAATCCTTCAGCACCTAGCACTGCAGAGCCAAACAGGTACAAACACTTCCTACTAAAGCCATCAAGGATCAGATTTCAAGATTTTTTATCAGTTGAAGAAATGGTATTAATTCCTCTTCTCTGCACAAACTCCAAATATTTTCTAAACAGCAGGGTGGCCCTTGGAAACAAACTTGGAGCCTGAGGATGGAAAATTAGGGAAAGAAACAGATCCACTCATCAAGTAAAGTGGCAATGTGTTGCTGCTAATGAGTCTCTTTTCTTCTCAGAATCCTTTCTCAATTATGAAGAGTTTAAGAACAAACAAGAGTAAAGGCAGAGGTAGAGTCCCTTCCTCCCCCCGCCCCCCTTTTTAGAAAAGTTCATGTGGAAGTTTCTTTTGACTCTTCATGTTATTCTTAAGTTTAGTTTTTCCATGAGCTGTAAAATCCAACTGTAGATATAGCAGGGGACTAAAAAATCAGTATTTATTTATTTGATTGATCGGGCTGCCCATCTCACAAACTCTGATTCTGGGCAGTCAGTATAGGATTAAAAATAAAGAACAAAAAATGCATTGTTTTTACGTTTTTTTATTTTCAATCAGGCCAAACCACAGGCATGTTCCGAAAGCCAATACAAGATGGGCAATACAATGCTTGGCAAAGGGCCAAGGGGGCCGCAGTGGCTCAGCGGTTAAAGAAGCTGAGCTTGTCTACTGGAATGTTGACAACCCAGGTTTGAGATTTGAGCACTGTGTGACGGAGTGAGCTCCCATTACTTCCCCCAGCTCCTGCCCACCTAGCAGTTCAAAAGCATGCAAATGCAAGTAGATAAATAGGTACCACTTCGGTGAGAAAGTAAGAGTTCCATGCACCTCAGCATATAGTCATGTTGGCCACATGACCACGGAAGCGTCTTTGGACAACACTGGCTCCCTTGATTAAGAAACGGAGATGAGCACTGCCTCCTAGATTTGGAGTCGACTGAATAAAGCAGAAACCTTTATCTTTACTTTTATGAAAGGCCAGCAGGGTTTAGGGCCATCTGAATTTCAGGCATATGCTATTGCACTTCAACAAAGTAGTCATGACTCCTGGATCCCACCAGGTGGCAGTGTTTTAAGGGAGATTAGTTAAGTGAGTTTTGCCCCCATTTTATAACTTCTTGCAACAGTTGTTAAGTGAATTATTGCAGTTGTTAAGTTAATAACCCAGTTGTTAAGTGAATCTGGCTTCCCCATTGACTTTACTTGTCAGAAGGTGTTCACATGATCTGGGGACACTGCAACCGTCATAAATATGAACCAGTTGTCAAGCATCCAAATCTTGGTCACGTGACCATGAGGATGGTCATAAGTCACTTTTTACAGTGACATCGTAACTTCAAATGGTCACTAAATGAACTGTTGTAAGTCGAGGACTACCTGTACTAAAAAGCTCATTCCTGTAGCCATTAATTGGGCAAAACGGTGCTTCATAGGGCAACAATTTTGGAACCAAGCTACTTAAATTGGTCTAACTTACAGAATGCATTCAAAATCCAGGACCCATGACTCCCATGGAATTGAAATACGGCCATTTTTAAGAAACATTTTATGACACAAAACAGTTTAATACAAAATGTCATAAAACATTTCCTGTGCTGACGTTTGTGCTGTACAGTTCACCTTGGCCTATTTTCAAAGGAGATCCATCTTTGAATGTACCCCAATCTTTCCAGTGTAGGCAGTACGTTAGCTCTGCCATTGTTAAAGGCATTGAGGAATCTGGTAAAGAAGTATCTCTGAAACAATGACTCAAAAGATCATGGGTTGTCTAGTTGTTTCATGTAAAGCCCTGAATTAGGCCTGTTCTGTCTGATCTCATGGGATGAAAACTAGAGTGTCCTACTTTGTTGCATCTTCACTGGTGAAGTTAAGCTGTTGTCAGGAAATGGGATGGGATGACACCCCACCATTTGCAAATAGCTACTATGTAACTTCCATGTTTTAGATGTTCATTTATGCTTTGAAAATAAGTCAGCAGTCCACCTTACAGTTAGTCCTCAATTTTTTATCACAAATTGGGTCCGGAATTTCCAGAGCTAAGTGATGCGGTCATAAAGCGAGACATTACATGACAGCATCACTTAGCAACTGCAATCCGTGCATCCTGGTTGCTGTCATTAACTGAGAATTGAATGGCAAAGGATGGCACAGCAGGTTCTGTGGAGCACAGGGCAGTGGGAGCAACAGGGATTTGTCCCCTCTATTTTAGCCCCAGCCCCACTGCTGGGTGCCACTGTGCAGTGCAGCCAAAAAAGCATGGATGGGTGGGGAGGAGTTGTACCACCCCTGGAGTCGTAAGTGTGGGTGGGGCTCCAAGCACTCAAATGTTGATCACATGACTTCAGGGGCACTGCAACAGCCATAACTTGGGGCATGGGTTGTAAGTCCATTTTCTTTTAGCATCATTATAATTTTGAATAATCGCTGACAAATAGTCATAAGTGTGGGTCTGACATGAATCCATGCTTTATGATCAAATTAAATTTTCTGGTCTCATAGAAACTTCCTTAAATTTGGAATGAAAAATACAAACATTAGATCAAGAATTAATATTGGCCTGAATTCTGCCACTATTGGAATTTGTACTCAATCTCTCTCTCTTTCTTCTTCAGACAAGCAGTTAGGAAACGAGTATTGGAAAAACAGAATGAAGAATTTAAGAAAGAAGGCAAGATCTACCGATTGAGAACTCAGGATGATGGAGAGGATGATAATAATACTTGGAATGGAAATTCGACCCAACAAATGTAACATGGCTAAACTGTACATAGAAATCACTGATTTTTTTTTTCCTATTTGATTTAGCTTCAGTTAAAACATTCTACTGCATAGTGGGCTTGGATGGGTATTCTGCCTGGAATAAATGCTAACCCACTTGTGCAGCTAGATTCTGCAAATGTAACTACTGCCAAAAACAATAGAAAAATCCTCCATGTCTCCATCAGCGTTTAGAATTTCATATTTACTACTTATACAGTCCTCTAAAGACACTTTTTATCTATATAAATCTTTGAACAAATAGGCATCTCCAAATACCAAACAACTCACTCGGCCTAGAAGAGTGTAATCCTAATAAATTGGATAAGGGGTTTTTTTTCCCTGTAATGCTTCTGTAACAGCCCAATATTCATAGTTTTTATCTCACAGCATTCAATAAAGTTTTTTCCCCCCAAATACTTGGTACATACCATGATTGTTCTTTGAAGTGTCATACTTTTTATAAAGAAAACTATGGAATGATCCCCGTGCCGTAAGAAAGAGACTGGGTTCTTACAATTTCTTGTTTTCCTGACTTGTATAAATGGGGATTTGGAAAAGAGATTGATCCTATTTGGGACCTAGGCCTGGTGATTCAACATGGCTGCTGTGGTTACCATTAATTATACTGTATCACGTGTCTGGTTCAACATGGAAACAGTTTGTAGAACTGGCTACAGCAGGCAAACTACCCATGATAATTTAAAAAAAGGGTGCTTTTTAGGCCTTCACTGAAAATGCAGAGCTATCAGGCAAAGACTGGATTAACACTAGCCATTAGCCCCCAAACTATCGTTTTGTATAGTCCCGTGATGGCGAACCTATGGCACGCGTGCCAGAGGTGGCACGCAGAGCCCTCTCTGCTGGCATGCGTGCCGTAGCCCCAGGTCAGATCTCCATGGTGTTTCTTTCGTGAGCTGCTGTTTCCCTGCAAAGGACGAAATAGAAGCTCACGAAAGAAAAAGATCTTCCCTCTTGCCGCGCTGCTGGTGTTGGGATGCCCTGTCGGCTAGCCGGTCTTCGGGTCTCTGTTGCGCATGTGCGCATGCATGTCCGCACATGTGTGCGTTTGCGCGCACCTTTCAGTTTGGGCATGTGTGGCCGCGCAGTTTGGGCACTCGGTGGATAAAAAGTTCGCCATCACTGGTATAGTCTGTTAACTACAATTTTTCCAGGCATGCTTTTTTTGGGAGTCGAGGGACTTTCATTGATTGGATTGAAGTTGGTTATTTTATGGATGGACACATTTCACAGAAAAACAATACAATTCTGCCCCTTTCCCCTTTCTCACATCGAAGTGTAAGCAAAGTTCACTAACCACCTATCTGGCTAAAATTCAGTATGTCTTTATCATAGCAAACACTGATATTGTGAATGTGTTAACTTCAAGCTATGCTTTCTGTGGAATTGAGAAAGTTGCCTTAATGTCACAGTAAATGAAGCCAAAAGGTCTCCAACTGGTACCTATTACAATTATTTGGTTCTCAGAAGTAATTGCGAAACTTGGCAAATGATGTGAAGTCATTCTTAACTATTTTTCTGTAATGTTCTTTATTACATTTGCATACAAGAACCTATTTCCATTGATTTGTTGTGAAATTCTGAACAAATAGCCCTCTTTTTCTGAAACACACTTAAATACTTTTACGCACAGGTGCATGTGTGTGTTTCCCACTACATTGAGAGAGTGCTAGTTTTAACTTCATAGTCATAGCAAAACAATGTCCCAAAATTGTATAATTCGTAAGCAAGTATATCTTGGGTGCAAAAAAAATCAAAATGATATCCCTAATTGATGCACGTTGTTACGATAATGTACTTTTAAAGTTCATAGACGCAGAGAGAGAGCTTCAAATATGCGTGGCTCAAAGTCTTCAGATGAGAAAGCAAAACATATTCCTGATTGCTAAAATGTTGATTTTTTCCACATATTTTTGGCCTTTTTATATGCACAGAGGGAACCAGCGAAACCTAGTATAGCCAGCAAGCATAGGACAAATAGAACATAAAGAGCTATTTCAGCCTCAGATGAAGTCAAGTCCAGTCCCAAAAATGGCACTTTCTTGATATCTTCCAGTCCTGTTGGGCTTGTAAGTGGCAGATTACTAGTAGTAGCTGTTGAACTTGTAAGTGGCAGAGTAGTGTTTTTAATTGGTGGTTTAGTAGTACCTACAAAGGTAAAGTAATCATGTAAGATTTGTAAACTGGTACATCCAAATATGCTGCCTAAAAAATTGCCCAGGTAACTTTCAAACACCTCAAACCAACCTCAAGTAGAGAAGATCATTACTGTCAGTGTCATGTATAGGGAACAAGACCCATTGGGTTTGATTCATAGTTGTAAAAATGAAAATTCCTGTATTCTAGCTTCAGTCCCTGAAGCTATTCTCTTGAGTATTCCTCTTGGGGATGCTCCAAAATCAAAGACAAATAAATGCGGACTAATTTGCTTTGGCATTTTTAGAGAGATGCCCATTAAGCTGTTCCTTTCAGCACCAGATATGACAGTATTTCGTATCAATACTAGCTGACTATTGCATTGCAACTTCCTCCTGAGAATCTCAACCTCTCGTTTTTTCCCCCCCTACCATATAGAATTGTGTCCAGACTGGTACAATTATTACAGTTAAAAGAATAGTAATACTTTTTAAATTCTCTTAGCATACCCTTTAAAGTTGGTCGTTTTCTGCTTCTAATATACCTACCTTCAGGCTGTGGTTCCAGACACAAATGAGGTCCAGTAGCTGGATCTGGAAAGCCGTTACAGCGGATAATAGATGAGTAATATTTTGAAGACTCTTTTGGAATTCTAGTTAGATTGGGGTCTGTGTAGTTGGTGTAATACAGGCCAAATTTTTCAGAGAAGCCCACTGCCCATTCAAAATTGTCCATCAAAGTCCAAACTGTGTAACCTCGGAGATCAACACCATCAAATGCAACTCCTATTACATATATAAAACAGGGAAGGGGAGAGATTCTTACAGTGTGGTTTTATACAAGTTTAATTACAAACTCATACACAATGCAGACTCCTAAATAATTTGGGTTGCAGCCTCTCTCTAAGCATCTGGACTGCTTTCAAAACTTCATCTTGAAGAAGTAAGCACAGAAGGAAATCCTAGAGCCAGGCATATAGAGTGAGTAACCTTAAGCTTAATGCAAAGGGTTGAAAAAATAGCTCTTAAGATAGCCTACTATACATTAAACACTATGCACTTTTTTATTTTTGATTTTTATTACTGCAAACACACACACACACACACACACGGTTGTGAACATGCCATGTTCCTTTCCCCTCCTATTTTCCCCATAACAACAACCCCGTGAGGCGAGTTAAGCTCTGAGACAATGACTGGCCCAAAGTCAATCAGTTGGTTCTCATTCCTAAAATAAGACTAGAACTCACAGTCTCCTGGTTTCTTGGCCTGTACCTTAACCATCTTAACTACTACACCAAACTGGCTTTCAATATTTCCAGTAAGGATAGCCGAATATAGGCAGTGAATAGATGGTTACCATTTTGCTGCTTTCATGTTTTTATCAGGAAGAGATTGATTATATATTAGAAGTAGTTGATCATTAGCCCTTTCTTCCTTTAGTAAAACAAAGCCATCAAGTTGGAAGTAACCTCAAATGATCAACTAGTTTCAATTAGTTCCCTTTCCAGGAAAATCTCCATTCTAGTAGTCCTGATAAAGTCTTAGCCTCCTTACATAATATACTTTAACTTATTTTTAATATTGTTAACATTACAAATGCTAACCTGTTCTTGGTAATATTTGTAGGGTTTATTTTTTCTCTACACACCATACACAGCATTTAACACTCACAAAGCTTTAAAAAATAACAAATAGCAATTACTAAGCTAGCTTGTTCCAATGCTACACCGTTAGCAGAATAATTAAATCTGCAATAGGAATTGAATTGCAAAAGCAGTGTGGAAATTCTGCACCATATCATTCACCATAGTCATTCACAGGGTTAGAATTTATTTTCTCACTTCTGTACTCAAAACCCATCTCCACGCCAGCAAAGTTCTTTCTCCATTACATGCATTCATTGGAAAATTAGTTAAATGCTCATTCTTTCAGGGAAAATACAGATAAGGTAGAAGGATTAATTTTATTTGGAGAACGCATATGGAAGGAAAACCACATACCTTTTAATGCTTCGTTGATATAACTCTTTAAATAATGTATGCGCCAGGTATCATTCAAGCCTCCATCCACACGTTCAGAAATTCCGTTCTCAGTCACATAAATAGGTGGATTATTGTATTCTTCTTTGATCCATTTTAAGAGCCTTCTGAAGCCAAATGGAGTCACTTTCAACCAAAAGGAGCCAGAACCCAGCCAGCTGTGGTCTACTATGGAAGCAACACCTCTGTCAAAGCAAACATAAATATGTGAGCTCTTTGGTGCTATCTGTGCTTGGTTGCTTTCTTGCAGACATCTCATTACCCGCCTAGGTAACATCAGCAGAGCTACAAGGGTATGGGTTTACTCTCTTTTTATATGCAAGTGGCTTGCTCTGTCAGTGTTGGTGGAAGTAGATTTGGTGGTTCCTTGATTAGTCTGTTTACTGTTAGCTTGTTTGAGTTGGTTAATTCTTTGATTGGGGTATTGTTTCCTTTTTGATTATTGGTCTAATGTTAATCTTGGTGTTAATCTTTGCTCATTTGGGTTTTGATTGCTAGTGAGAGGTGTTTTGGTCTTTTTATTTATTTTTTGGCTTTTTAATTATCTCTCTTGAATAGTATGTAGATGTTGTTTATCACTATGGGGTAAACAATGTAGAGATAAACAAGTTGTTTGGTTTTGAACCCAGATTTTATGGCTTCTAAAAGGATTTACAATTTAGAGTTATACATAAGACTATTTTCAAGAAATTATTGTTGAAATAATCCATAGTTTCAAAGCATTGGCTTTCAATTTTATGCTCCAATGATCTACTGGTGGCCTGCAAGGATACTATAAATGGCCCATAGAGCAGGACCAAGTAAAAATGAAAGTAACAAAAAAATAATTGGCCAAAATCTTATGAGATGTCATGTGATTTTGACATTCTCTTAAAATCTTATGAGATTTTGGCATTCACAATCTGCAAAAAATACTGGTGTCCCTGTAATAAAATAAAAGTTTGGAATTGCTGGCTTAGTTTGAATGTACATAATGTTAAGAACATTTTATGTATTTGCATTTCTTTTTAAAGTTAACATTCCAGTAATTGATTCCCCAAGTAACAGGATCTGCGTATTGATCACTTAGTAGGCAATGAGGTGCATAGTGCAAAAAGTGAGGACACAGACAACTGTAACTATAAGGTGCTGGCCCACTTATGCACTAGGATTTCATAAGGACCTATTTGATAAAAATGATACCCATTTACAGACATGCTAGAAGCACTAGAGGTATCCGCAAAATTTATTTTATACTGGACAAACAATGCATACGTATACCAAAGATCATTATGTAACAGTTTCTGGCTCTTTGAGAACCAGCCATCTATTCTACATAGTCTTATGGAAATTTGTGCCTGTAACATGTGATGTATAAATTGCTTCAAAATTGCAATAGCATAGCATTTAGGCTTATACACCACTCCATAGTGCTTTACAGCCCTCTCTGAGTGGTTTACAGAGCCAGCATATTGCCCCCAACAATCTGGGTCCTCATTTTACCGACCTCGAAAGGATGGAAGGATGAGTTGATTTTGAGCCCCATCAGGATCAAACTCCTGGCTGTGGGCAGAGTTTGCCTCTGCAATACTGCATTTTAACCACTGCGCCACCAGGGCTCTCAAAACATGGGAGTTTTATCAAATAACAACATAATGGTAAATGTTATTGTGCAATCACAAAATCCAGTAATTTCATCCTGAAAAACGGCTAACTTTGTATTTCATTTTTATTAGGATTACTTAAATGGTGCATAATTTAATGCAATATAAAATCATGCTTGCAGCTTACCTATCTGCATCGTAGGAGGTTATAATAGCAGGAAAATTTAAATTGGATGCCAGGATTGTGGTATAATGATTCAAGCCAAAATAGTCATATGTGCCTTTAATTCTTTGCTTTTCACTTTCAGTAAATTCAGGGAGCCTGCATCACATATAACACAAACATACATGGAAATAGAAAAATAGATTTTTACCTGATACATTTATTACAAAGGACTGGCAGGGTTACATATTACTACATCAACTGGACTCTGTGATTTATAATGTAGCATAAATTCCGATGTAGACACTTTGTCATCTTAAAAGGGCAAAAAAGCAGGGCACTGAAAACTGACCTTTTACTAAGAGCATAAGAACAGTGGATGTTCTTAGGTAATTCAGAATCTGGTCTGAACATGCCCAGTTTCATGACTGGAACCAGGAACTGAGTTGCTTTACTGCTGGTTGTAGTAGAAATGAACACTAGCCTTCTCTTGAACTTCTGCAGCTTCACAAATTTCATGAACATTTAGTATCTATGGAGATTTTCAGTCATCCAGGACATGGTTGTCTCAAAGGTGCTTTTTCAAAAGGCAACTGAACTATGTTTTTTTTTTCTTTCTTTTTTCTTTTTTTCTTTCTTTCTTTCTTTCTTTCTTTCTCTTTCTTTCTTTCTTCTTTCTTTCTTTCTTTCTCTTTCTTTCTTTCTCTTCCTTCCTTCCTTCCTTCCTTCTTTCTTTTCTAGTGTTTCCGCTAGCAAGAATTCTCTATTCCCGTGATTTCATTTCATCTCACCTCATCCCACCTCCCAGCATCTTTCTCCCACTCTCTTGTCTTTCATAGCTTTCTGAGGTCACCAGAAAAGAAAATATTCTGACAGTGGGTTGAGGAAGCTGGCCTGATTGTTCCAAGGAGTTTGTCAGCAGACTCCTCATCACCATTCAGAAACATTCAAAAAGCTCTGAAGAAACACCAACCATCATCATAAGACTATTTCATTTTTAACAGCTGGCACTTGGATTCCCTTTTTCTTCTGTCTCCCATTCCTTTTCCTTTTGTGACATAAGGCAGTGGAGAGTGATGGCTTATTCAACGATTATTTTTTTATAGCCTATCCTGAGAACTATTCTGCATTAATGAATCACTTACCGTGATTTGCCAGAACTTCTTTCTTGTATCCTCTTTTTCATCAGATCACTATAATCACCGGTTTTGAAAATAGGATGAGCAAACCAACCAGCAAAAAACTGTGGGGGGGACATCACAAGAAATCAAGAGTTACACACACACTAACCAACTTATTTGCGAAAGAGCAGCTCCTCAAACCTCTTCCCCCAGACACCAGTTGAGTCTCCACATTGTAACCTTGATGTAGCTGCTTGGTAGTTACAGCTGCAGTCACTTGTCTTCCAAGGACATCTTGTTGGTGTCCTTCTAGCCCTAATCTCTGAGAGTGTCAGAGCTCCCACAACCTCTACTCTCCATCTGCTGAATACAATGCAAAAATAGTACTAGTACTTATAGCTACAGCTAGAACACCAACTCCTACCCACATAGCATTGGAGGTGTGTGATTAAAAGCATCAGCCCTTCCCTCCTTAGAAATAAAACATCTACCAGTTTTTTTAAGTATTCCCAAATAATGCACATTTATTAGATTTTCATACTACCTTTCATTTAGAAGCTCAAGGCAGTGTGTATAGCGGTCCCCATTTTTCCTCCTTCTTCAACAACCTATGAGGTAGGTTGGGCTACAAGAGAAGGACTGCCTCAAATTTATCCTGTGAATCTCTGTAGCTGAGGGCAATTTGTACCTGAACCTCCCCATTCCTAGTTCACCAATTTAACCATTACAGCACAATAATAGAAGCATGAAGCTCTTAAGGTTCATGATTCCCCTTCTGAAAATGCTTTCTTAAAAAGGCATAAATTAAAAAAGACAAAAAGTAGATATGAATGTCTACTCATTAGACTATGTTTCCCTCCCCAAGGAATTCACTAGGTTCCACTTCTAAGTGTGACATTGAAAGGCACGTATATGAACAGATGTACCCTAAAGCATAGCCGCTTTGAATTATTTACAAAGATAATAAAGGCGGGATATAAATAAATGTTGCACATTTCAGCTATTCATAATCTTAACCTGTTGTGTCCTAGCACGGCAAGCCCTACGAAATGACGCACACACACTGTTTGTCAAATAATATCCTTTTACTACTAATAAAGGATTCTTAGTAGCTAGATGTTAAAGTCCTTAAATAACAATAAAGTCCGTCGTGCCAAAAGTCCGGTATAAAGTTGGCCAGAATTCAAAACCCCAAAGTAAACAGGCAATTAGTTCCTCCGTTATCAGTAACTCACAGAAGTTGGCAAAAAGCCCGGAATGAATTAGTTCAGCAACTGAAAGTCCAGAAATCAAAGCCGTAGAAATCCCAAAAGCAACAAGACGTGGTCAGAGAAAATGCAACAAGTTGTTTCCAGTGTCGGCTTCAGCATGCTGAAGCCTTAAATAGCCTTAGGGCGTGGCCAAGCAGCCTGCAGATTTACACTCGAGGAGACCTCCTTCTACAGAGCCCCTGCAGATTTACACACGAGGAGACCTCCTCCTGCAGAGCCACTCCTGCGTGTTAGCTGCCCTGCGTGCCCTAGCATCAAGCAGAGGCTCCTCCTCTTCTCCTGAGTCACTCAGCTCCAACTGAGGAGGTGCAGAAGTCCCTGGTTGGCTATCATCCTCTGGCACTGAGTCCCCCTCGGTATCTGACCCAGGTGCCAGGTGCACAGGACGATATTGCCACGCCACAGTCGGCTCTTGGTCCTCTGGATCCATGGGCGGCTGCGCGGGACTCGGGCAAGCCACAACATAACCAGCCTATTCCAAGTAAACCACCTTCCAGATTTCTGAATATAAGCTTACAGTATTTCTAAAGTAGCACGATTATTCTGAACCAAGTTGGAAAAATCTGAGCTGGTCTTATTTCCTAGCATCTTAGGTGTGCATGCTGCCATGCTACTCTTGTTTTAAAATTGGAGTAAGCAAGGATTAACATACAGGAGGCATGTTCCATCTAGGAGGACATAAGACCTGATTAATTGTTGTTCTCTCCTCATACTTGAAGACTGAAGCTGATTGTGCACTATTTTATATCTCAGGGATATTAACATTTTTCATAATCCAAGTACAGATTAGATACTAATACCTACTGAATACCCAAACTATGTTTCTGTTGATTTTATTTAATAGAAGAATTCATACTCTTTGACTTTAAAACCAAGCAAAACTATAGACCTTATTGGGAGTACATGATAGAGTTTACATTGGGGTGTCCAATCTGGGCAACTTTAAGACCTGTGGACTTCAACTCCCAGAATTTTGGGCGTTGAACTTCACAAGTTTTAAAGCTGCCAAAGCTGGACACCCCTGGTTTATATCATTATTTAACTTATGAAATGGTGGACCTTCTCAACATTGTGTCCTGATTACCGATAGCTTGTATCTCAGCTGCTCCTTAGCTAATATAATTTGTGATCGAACCAGATGGAAGCTGTGGTCCAGCAACCTGAGGGTCCAAGGGGGGGGGGTCTCATTGTTACAGATATTGTATTACCTGAATGTATCTCTCAGCAGCCTCATAATCCTCCTGTTTGTGAGGGTTCTTTGGTTCAGCCCACTCTATACTGATGGAAAGTGAGATCAACCCTTTTTGTCTGGGACGGTAGGTTTCATTGTAGAGATGCCACACTTCTGCGTGTGCCTTGATCAAATTGTGTCCCACAATGTAAGGGGCACGACCAGGTCTTCCAGATATGCCTGAGAAAACAATGACATGGGAATGGTTAACTCTGCAGCTACAGGAGTACCAATAGTTATATTTTAATCATAGATTTTAATCTATTTGCTTTTCTGCAAGGAGATAACCTCTTAAAACGTGCATTTTTCTTCTTTTTCAGAATATTATACTAAAGTGGTGGCAGTACTGCTTTGATGATTGTAGCACTGACATAAAGATAATAAATTTAAAGGAGATCCTAAAGAAATAATTCCCTTGTTCAAGAAAATAAATTAAATGATAATTAAACATTATACATATTATATCATATTTTATTTCTGACATGTACATCAGTTTCTGGCCTGTGTGAATCCCCACTCCGTGGTTAAGAGCCGAGGTGGCGCAGTGGTTAGAGTGCAGTACTGCAGGCTACTTCAGCTGACTGTTAGCTGCAGTTCGGCAGTTCAAATCTCACCGGCTCAAGGTTGACTCAGCCTTCCATCCTTCCGAGGTGGGTAAAATGAGGACCCAGATTGTTGGGGGAAATATGCTGACTCTGTGAACCGCTTAGACAGGGCTGTAAAGCACTGTAAAGCGGTATATAAGTCTAAGTGCTATTGCTATTAACTAAAAACTCTAAGCTGAAGCTTTTTCGCAACTCATTTACACAATTACACGTCTGTCTTAAAGCCATACTTCCCTATGCCCCAATATCAGTTATATAAGTTGCTGAGAATAACTTGTGTTGCTTAAAGAACAGCAGACTTCCAAATACATGCAGTTGAAGTTTATCACGGCCCATTGGCTTAAGAGGAAGAACTAGAAAAATTTGCATAGGCTTGGCAGCATAGCCGCAGCAGACCTGACCTAAGATAACAAAGGAGTAAAGGCTTATATATGGCTTATAATGATTTCTTGCACGCTCTGCTCTTCCTGTAGAAATCTATTGGATAATGTTTCCTGTGACTTTCTCAGACATTCTAACAAGATTGATTAACAGACCCAAGAGACAATTCAGAACTTGTTCATCTAAGAAGAGATTTGCTATTTGGTTTTTCCAAAGCTCTTAGCTCCATTAATGTCTTCCATTAATTACTTCTGTTCCTGATGCTCTGTTTAGAAGAGTCAGGAATACTGGGTTAAGGGTAAGGAACCCGTGAATCCCTCAAAATTGGTCCTGATGATTGAAGTGGTCGAAATGTATAATTCAGCAACACTTGAAAAGGCTAAAGGCTACTTTTACATTAGATTAAACCTGGAATTTTAAGTTCTCTGTTAATTGCAAAACTATCCTTTCCTGGGTCAACAGACATTTTAATAATCAACAATATCCTCCCGTTTTTTTTTTAAAGTATTCTTCCTACAAACAAGAAGAATTGGCAAAAGACCTTACCTGGTGCAGATACCCCATAACCATGACCAAGGTTGGAAATGACATAAGGCTCATTTAAAGTTATCCAAAATTTCACCTTGTCTCCCAATCTCTGAAAAACGAGGTCTGCGTAATCTTTAAATTTCGGAATGATGGTCTCGTTTTCCCACCCTCCAATATTCTGGAGGGCCTGAGGGAGATCCCAGTGGTACAGGGTTATCTAGAATTTAAGACATGCATTTACAAAAGTCTATCATTTTTTGGTTAAATTAACCAGTTATCTGTGTAGTGGCAAGCTGTAAAATATTACTTTGGGAGAAATGGCTTATTAAACTCTTCTACAAAACCACAGCCAAGTCATGGGGTGCAAATATATAATGCTCGAGTCAAGAAACGTGAAATGCTTCCATGCTGAAACCTTTATGCTATCAATTAAGAGACGTTGTGCATGCAATTATACTGTATTTAGCTTCTTAGCAGACATTTGGGTGGAAATAAAGAAAGATTAGTGCAAATCTCACAAACATGCATATTCTTGCGAGATTTTTTTTATTTTCATTTTTTGGAGTATGGAATAGTTCTCGACTTACAACAGGTCATTCAGTGACCGTTCAAAGTTACAACGGCACTGGAAAAAGCGACTTATGACCGATTTTCACACTCACGACCTTTGTATCAGCCCCATGATCATGTGATCAAAATTCAGATGCTTGGCAACTGGTTCATACTTATGACTGTTGCTGTGTTCTGGGGTCATGTGATCCCCTTTTGCAACAGAATCCCCTTCTTGTCAGAAGAAGCAAGTCAATGGGGAAGCCGGATTCACTTAACAACCAGGTTACTAAGTTATCAACTGCCGTGATTCACTTAACAACTGTGGCAAGAAAGGTCATAAAAGGGGGAAACTCACTTAACAAATGTGTCATTTAACAACAGAAATTTTGGGCTCAATTGTGGTCGTAAGTTGAAGAGTTCCTGTACCTAGTTCTTCTGAGTATTGCAGGGGTGTCAAACTCTATTTCATTGAGGGCCGCATCAGGGTTGTGTTTGGCCTTGGGGGGCCAGGGTGGGCGTGGCCAGGGTGGGTGTGGTCAGCTCGACATCACTTGTGTTGGGGGTGCCTGTGGTGGCTTGAGACGGGCTCCCGAGCTCCATTTTCGGCTGCGATGGCCTCCTGCAACCCTCGGCCGGGGAAAACGGAGCTCGGGGGTGGGGC
>QLTV01004146.1:2644518-2659703 GCA_003457575.1 Thermophis baileyi
CCTCATACTTATGACGGACACAGTGTCCTGGGCTCACGGGATCCCCTTTTGCAGCCTTCAGAAGAAGCAAGTCAATGGGGAAGCCGGATTCACTTAACAACCAGGTTACTAAGTTATCAACTGCCGTGATTCACTTAACAACTGTGGCAAGAAAGGTCATAAAAGGGGGAAACTCACTTAACAAATGTGTCATTTAACAACAGAAATTTTGGGCTCAATTGTGGTCGTAAGTTGAAGAGTTCCTTCTTGTCAGAAGAAGCAAGTCAATGGGGAAGCCGGATTCACTTAACAACCAGGTTACTAAGTTATCAACTGCCGTGATTCACTTAACAACTGTGGCAAGAAAGGTCATAAAAGGGGGAAACTCACTTAACAAATGTGTCATTTAACAACAGAAATTTTGGGCTCAATTGTGGTCGTAAGTTGAAGAGTTCCTGTACCTAGTTCTTCTGAGTATTGCAGGGGTGTCAAACTCTATTTCATTGAGGGCCGCATCAGGGTTGTGTTTGACCTCCGGGGGCTGGGGTGGCGTGGCCAGCTCGACATCACTCGACGTCAGGGGCGCCTGTGGTGGCCCGAGCGCTCTGCCAGTGAAAACAGGCTCCCGAGCTCCGTTTTCGGCTGCCACAGCCTCCTGCAACCCTCTGCCAGTGAAAACGGAGCTCGGGAGCCCATTTTCGCTGGCAGAAGCACCGCAGGCCGGTCCTCTGCTGTTTCCAGGGTGGCCCTGTGGGCCAGATCTAAGTACCCCGGGCCTTGAGTTTGACACCCCTGGACTATTGTATACTCAACTTTGACTATAGGTAGCCTTCAACTTACTACCATAAGTTTCGTGACTGACTGAAAAAAATGACCTACATCTGGTCCTCACACTTATAATTGTCGCAGCATCTCCACGGTCACACGATCAAAATTTAGGTGCTTGGCAATTGGTATATACTGTATTTACAATGATTGCAGCATCCTAGAATCATGTGATCACCATTTTTGACCTTTCCAGTTGGCTTCCGGCAACCAAAGTCAATGGGGGAAGCCAGATTCAATTAACGGCCATGTGATTCACTTAACAACTGCAGTGGTTCGTTGACAACCATGGCAAGAAAAAGTCATAAAACTGGGCACAATTCACTTAACAACCACTTTCCTTAGCAATGGAGATTCTGATCCCAATTGAGGTCGTAAGTCGACGACTACCAGTATATAACAAATCATCTCGTTGCAAACCTGAAAGATGACATCCTATTCCCCGTTCCAAACATATGCTGTAGTACAGAGGTCTCCAACCTTGGCAACTTTAAGCCTGACGGACTTCAACTTGTTGAAGTCCGCCAGGCTTAAAGTTGCCAAGGTTGGAGACCCCTGCTGTAGTAGATTGTAAGGAATCTCACGCTGTTTTTTTTACCTGAGGTTGGATATTCGCTGCAAGAAGCGCATCCACAAGTCTTTCATAGTACTTCAGGCCAGCTTCATTGATACGCTTGGTGGTCCCATCTGGGAGAATGCGAGGCCAGGAGATTGAAAAACGATAATGGGTCACCTTGATATCTTTCAGAGCAGCCACGTCTGCCTCTATTTTGTGGTAGCTGTCACAAGCTACATCTCCATTATCATCACTATCGATTTTCAAAGGCGTGTGAGCAAACTGGTCCCAAATACTGAGGCCTTTTCCATCTTCTCTCCAAGCTCCTTCAATCTTTAATGAAAGGAAAGTTATTTATCTAAAGTTTATTACATCTTCCCTGCTAGGAAATAATCACATTTAATCACCCTATTTTGATGTCCAGAAGGTGCTTTTTCAGGAGGCAACTGGACTTTTCTTGTTTTTTGTTTTTTCTTTGAAGATGTTTTACTTCTCATCCAAGAAGCTTCTTCAGCTCTGACTGGATGGTGGGGAATGGAAGGATTTATATTCCTTGCAGACAGCTGGACATTTGCCTTCTTTTAGAGAGTCTTTAAGGCCACCTGGAGGTTTATCTGTGTCCTCAGGGTCACCTGAGTGGTGCAAATGGTTCCTGTAGTCTACAGTTTTTTCCCCCTCTGGAAATCCGTTCATACTCCCACAACATTCGAAGGGTGTTCATCCCAAAGTACATGGCTAAAAGTCCAAGAAGCTTCTTCAGCCATGACCTGGATGACTGAGAATCTCCATAGACTTTTAACCCTATTTTGATCCTCACCAAAAGACTGTAAGTTTAGATGAAGAGAATGAGAAAGACAGAGGCTCTTTAGGGTTGAACAGGAATTTGAACCCAGCTCTGGCCAACCCTAGACTAATACTTAGATCATGCTGGCTCTCATTTCAGTGACTCACTGCTAAGTACAAAATTAGCAGTATGATTAAATTGATTATAAGAAAAAAAAAAGAGAGTGAGTCTTGCATGTCTCCCTTCCTCCCACTTTTTTTCTGGAGTTTGAGTAAATTTGCCAAAGGAAGAATTCCTGTTAATCTTATAAACTTCATCTGGTCTAATAAGTATGTTTCTTTATTATGGGATTTGAATGATCATTAAAGCGGTAGTTCACCATCATCAAGATAAATACTAATTTAGAAAAAAGAATTCTCCAGACATCCTACCTAGAACCAGCCTATGGTCACATGTATGAGTTACACCAATTACCACCTGGGAGAAGCTGATCTCTACCACGTAGTCCATGAATTTCTCAACCAGTCCCACTCTCAGAGTGAATGGATTCTGAAATTCCCCAGAACGACCAGATGGGGAATCCAATTCCCGTCAAGTTATCAAATCCAGCAGCTCAGATAAGTACACTGCTGGCCAGCACATTGGGTGATAAACAAGCAGTACCACTAGCAAAGCACAGCATCTGATCATAGCCAAGAGGAACATTGCTCTACTCTGGTCCAGGGGTGGGTTCTAATTTACTTCGCTGCCGGTTCGCTTCCTCCCGCGCCGCGTGGGCGCATGCGCAGTGCTGAAAATCCAGCTTCTGCGCATGTGCAGAAGCAAAAAACAGCTTCTGCGCGTGTGCAGAGTGGAAAACAAGATGGCGGTGCCTATGGCGCCGGCGAGAGAGCCGGTTCGGGGGCATGTCCAGCCGGCGATCGCTGCCAGTTCGGCGAGCAGGGGGAAATTCCCGCTACTGGTTCTAAAGAACCGGTCCGAACCGGCAGGAACCCACCTCTGCTCTGGTCCTTCCTTAGACTTATAGCTTCTGAAACAGGAATATCTCCAAACTAGGATACAGTTATACATACAGGTCTGTTTGCACTTCCTTTCCATATAGCAGAGGATTAAGGCCTTATTATGACAAGATTTGGCATTTAGTAATAGCAACCTGAGCCCACGTCTCCCAGCAATCTGGCATCCAAAAATTCAAGTAAGTCTTGAAAGTGACTATATTGCCCTCTGCTAGTCTCATTCCTTTGCCATACTCTCCAGTTCCTCTTCACCCTTCCAACCCCAGGCTGTAATCTCCCAAGTTCTCCCCCACCCAAAGACCTCTCCATTATAGCCTGGTTGGTGAATCCCTTAATTTTGCACTACCACCACTTCATACAGGCATTCTAGCTATCTAGCCAGTGGCTAGTCAGGCCAGATCTAACAAATCTCCCAACAATTTCCACAATGTTCTTAATAAACTTCTATATCAAGGCATGGGTTTTTTTTAATAACCTGATATGCTGCTGTGGCCACACTCCAATAGAAGTTCTTGGGAAATTCTCCATAAAGGAACTCATCATCTTTTGACAGCGGGAATCCGTTGTTACGTATGATTTCTGAATAATATATAGCAGACTCCTTAGGGGTTCTAGGCCTGTTTGGATTTTCAAAATCAACCTGGTGTAGGCCAAATCTTGGCTCGTAACCGTGCAGCCATTCAAAATTATCCATAAGTGACCAAGCAAAAAACCCTCGAAGATTTACTCCATCCAGTTTGTAGGCTAAAAAAAACAGAAATCAGAAAATCAAAAGACTGGTTTTGTATTGAATATATTTACTATAATGCTAAAAAAAGAAAATAAAGTTAAGAAACAAGAAAAAGACTTGATGATTTCCTCCTGTTGACTTATGTATAAGTGTAGGTAGCAATCCTGGGAATAGCTGGAAGTAAATTGTCCTTCAGCCTACAGTCTTATGTACATTTACATGCAATTTCAAGGGATTTATTCCCAGATTTCAAAATCCATGACATTAAGAATACAAATTTCAGCACACATAAATACAGCCTTTCTGAACTTGGTTCTTCAGACATGCTGGACAGGGGTGAAATTCAAAATTTTTCCCTGCCGGTTCTGTGGGCGTGGCTTGGTGGGCGTGGCAGGGGAAGGATACTGCAAAATCTCCATTCCCTCCCCACTCCTGGGGGAAGGATATTGCAAAATCTCCATTCCCTCCCCACTCTGGGGCCAGCCAGAGGTGGTATTTGCCGGTTCTCCGAACTACTCAAAATTTCTGCTACCGGTTCTCTAGAACCTGTCAGAACCTGCTGAATTTCACCCCTGATGCTGGATCTACAACTCTCAGAACTGTTGGCCAAAACTTCTGTTGGACAAGGCTACAATCCTACATGTTTTTCTCTGGGAGGAAATCCCTTTGAACTCTGAAGAAATAACTTCATTTGCAGGAGACAAAATCTCATAGAATACATGAGAAATTTCCTCTAAGAAAGCATTACTAAAACGCAGTGGTCATTCCAGAAAACAATGATTTTTCAGATGTAAAAGTAATTGGAAAGTTAATTAAGACTTATTGTACTTAAAATGATGACTGATTCAATCCTGCATACTTTTATTCTGAATTCCTACATGATCAATAGCATTTACTGTCAGGAATGTATGCTTAGGTTTGCATCTTTGATTTAATTAACTTTAAATGTAGTCACTCGTAATTTATATTTTTATCTAACAGTGCAATCCTAAGGATATTTTGCCAGTGCTAAATTCCACTGAGCCCTACGTACTTTGCTCCCTTTCAATGTTATTTAAAGCTTGGATTAGTTTAGTTGAGTAATAAGATGACTATAAGCAATGTGTCAAATTTGGCTTTACTCTTTTTTTTGTTTAGGTTTTTCTAATAAAACAAAATTAAATCGATACCTAGCTTAAAGCAAAGCAAAGCAGCCTCTAGATTATTTACAGGAATGCCTCTGGGCTTGTATTCATTGCTTGGAAGAGGCCAAAGGTGAGCTGAATTAGTGCACAGTACTCAAGGTTGCCTCTTGGAACGTAGATGTTCCATGACCAGTCATCTTGGCCACCAGATGGTCAGGATGCCCACGATAAGTCTAAACTTTCCAAGGATGTCCAGTAACCACTGAACCCAAAAATGTATCCATGCTTCCTATCTGGTACCTACAAGCAGATATTAAATTGCTATTATTAAGCATCATCAAGAGTCGTTGGAAGTTGGGCAGCATATAAATTTAATAAATTGTTATTATTATTTTCATTACCTTTCAACGCTTCATCAATGTGGGTTTTATAATAAAATATCCTTTTGGTATCATCAACATCTGACTTCGCTTTTATTCCAATTCCATTTTCGGTAATGTAAATAGGTAGATTGCCATACTCCTCTTTGATCCAGTTGAGGAGCCTCCGGAGCCCCCATGGCACAGCTGGCATATTTGCCAGGGCTGTGGTTGGCCACGAAAAATCTCTCTCCAGGGCTCGTTCTTGGTCAGTTTCATAGGAAAATGGTTTCAACTTGGTGGTTTTGTGCTGTATAAAGCTGGCGGTATAATAGTTTAAGCAGAAGACATCTGCTGTGCCCCGGATAAATTGTTTTTCTTCTTCAGTGAGAACTGGAAGGCGGGAGACGGGCAGTTTTTGTAAATCAGTCCTGTTTCCTATTGTCCATTTCATGGCACTTGGATAATCACCGTTTTTAAAAATTGGATGTGCAAACCATCCTGCAGTGAACTGGAGGAACCGATCCGCTGCTTCTACATTGCGGGAATTTCTCCGTGTCTTCGGTTCAACCCAGTCAATGTTGAGACTTATGGAAATTACACCTTCCTGGCTTTTCCTATACTTCTGGTCATATGTATGATATACCCTGGCATGAGCCTTCAGTATTGTATGACCAACCTTATAGAGGGCATCACCTGGATTGTTTTCTACATTTGGAGGATGGACTCCTGTGTCGTAGCCAGACCATGAAATTATGACAGGTTCATTGAAAGTAATCCAGAATTTAACCCTATCTCCAAAAGTCTGAAAACAGAAGTCAGCATAACTATTAAACAGTTCAATCAGATCAGGGTTTTCCCACCCACCAATATCTTGGAGAGCTTGAGGCAGATCCCAATGGTATAAAGTGACCATTGGTGTAATATTTGCAGCCAGTAAACCATTGATCAGTCGGTTGTAATAATCAACCCCATGACTATTTATAGATTGGTTTCTGCCATCTGGAAAAATTCGAGACCATGAGAAGGAGAAGCGGTAACTGTTCACCTTTAAGGCTCTCAATAAATAAAGATCTTCATCTACTTTATTGTAGCTGTCACAAGCTATATCTCCAGTGTTATTGTTCTTAATTTCCCCCGACGTATGAGTAAAGTTATCCCATATGCTAGGTCCTTTCCCATCTGCATTCCAGCCTCCTTCAATCTGATAGGCCGAAGTGGAAACACCCCAGAGAAAATCTTCTGGGAAAGTGTCATAAAAATACATGTCTCTTTCAAAATTAGTCTGATCAGAAAACTTTTCCCAAACTATCTTTGCCTTTGATGGGACTTCAGATGCTGACAAATTAGGCAACCTTGAGAACATGGAAAAATCTTTTCTGAATGGCTGGATATGTTTTATCATGCTTGCATTAGGAAATCCATTATTTTCAATCACAGAAGAGAAGAAATATGCAGATTTTCTTGGCGTCCTTTGTCTATTGGCATCTTCAAAATTCACATTATGGAGGCCAAATTTTTGACTATAACCTGACATGCCTTCAAAGCCATCAATCAATGATCGGGCAATATATGCCCGAACATCCACACCATCTTCCTTTACAGCTGTTGAGTAAAGAACAAATAATTTGTTTAGATTTTCATTCAATCCTATAAAATACACAGAATAACCAACAATTTATTCTTCTGTCATCTATACAAAGTGATGTGAATATGTGCAGGCCATACATGGTCTCTCAGTAGAATCAGAACCTATCAGACATGAAAGATCAGGTCCACATATGAAGGTCCAATTCAACTGAGTTATTGCTACCGTAAACAGCCGATGCACAGAAATCTTTTAGTAAGTAACAGCAACTGCCTGGAGTTAGATAAGGGTCCATGGAATTCAAGGAGGGTTGATCTTAGTTCACTTGTGGCTACATAGAGATTCTAAATTGATCCCTCTTTTAACTCCGCCCCCAGGTTCTGCCACTCCTTCCCCTACAGAACCAAAAGTATATTCAATTTTATTTAGCTTGAAATGCAACTACTCGTCTGTTAAAAGTGGTATCCCTTTGGTATCGGGTTTTGGAAAAGTTCTGGTCATGCTGTAGTGACTAGATGACAAGGATGCTTCTTTGATCAAGGATTTCATTACAAGGGGCCAGGTATTCCAGCATTACCTATCAAGCTTCACTGAGCCTTTCTGTCACCCATAAGACTATGCATGAGAATTGGCCCTTGATTGTATCAATTGATTGGCTTTCTCAGTGATGGCTGCCAATCCTTTGTGCTACCTGAAGCTCAGTAGTGGACCCCAAGCCAGTGCCACCCATCTTTCATGGTTTGGTATGAGAAGGCAAACAATAGATTTGTATGTTTTAAGCCTGGATAAATAACAGGCCAATATGAAGCCTTGAAGGAATGCTTCTCTCTGGCACTGCTCTAGGAAGTGAAGTAGCTCTCCATTTCTGGGCAATGGGTTTAGAACTCCATCCAACTGGTTATTTCACTAGATTGGGACAATCTTCTGAGCAGAAGACATTTCCACCAAAGTGTAAAAGTCAAATAAGGTGCCCAGCCTTGATGCTTTCAATTGGAGGCAATGAGGCACTCTCTTGAAGAAGGCCACAGCAGTGATTGAAATCAAGTCACTCTAGAAAGTGAAGTAACACCCCTTGGCAGTTTTATAGGAAAAACCTTTGCAACTGGAGCCACACTCTGCGTGTGTTTTAATGATTTGGCTCCTGAAAGCATGGGAGATATGAAGTGACATTCAATCATTTTTATGCGTGTTTTGAGAGTATGTGAAGTTGATTGAAACAGAATAGGTGTGTTAAACCTAGCACCTAAAACGGTTACATTGCCAGTGGGTTTCAGCAGAATGATCTTTGAGGCTGTAGGGACTGCATGTCTTCCCTGATCTTTGGGTTGCTCAGAAAGACAGGCAAATTTTACCTATCAGGCCAATACAGAGAAACAATACGTGGGACAATACGTGGGACACTAACAACTAGCATCTGGTGAAAGAGCCAAATATTCACCAAATGTTCAGATACTTGACATGAAAACCTTCTGTACCTTTTAAGGCCTCATTGATATAGAGACGATAGTAATCCAGCCTTGCGGTATCATTAATCAAATCAGCTCCATCATCAATAGGTGCACCGTTTGCCGCGATGTAAATGGGGATACTGGTCTTTGTATATTCTTCAGACACAAATTGCAGCAATCTCCTCAACCCCCAGGGCACAACATACAACCAAGGTGCAGCTGTCGTCGGCCAAGAAGGATCCACATCCCGGGAAAAGCCCCCAATGGTCTCATAATCTGAATTACAGGTTTGATTATCCAAAACACCAACAAGTCTAGAAGTATAATGAGAAAGGCCAAAGAAATCAGCTGTTCCTTGTATCATTTTCTTGTCGTCGCTGCTGAATGTGGGGAGCTTGGCAATGTCAACAGAGCACTGCTTAATTGTCTCCTCGATCTGGGTTTTCAGGATCTCTGGATAATCACCATTAATAAATATTGGGTGAGCAAACCAACCCAACATGAATTGCAAGTAGCGCTCGGCTGCTTTCAAATCCTGGGGAGATCCGGGATTTCGGGGTTCAGCCCAATCAGAGTTCAACACTATGCCAACCTTCCCTTGCTGTCGGGGACGATACTGCATGTTGTAAGCATGCCAAGTTCGAGCATGTGCCTTGAGGATGATATGAGCCACCTGTTGGAAAACAGAAACATACAATAAATTCAGTTAGACATTACTCCACTGAATATTTTATTCGAAGTTACAAATTCAGATGCTAGTATCTCTGACAAGAAGGAATACAAAAGAGTGCTAATCCAGATGATATTATATCAGCAGGTTCTAATGTTCATCTATTGAGGCTCCTGATTTAGGCTTGACTAACCATACTCTGAGAAGGAAAATCTAAGGATTTTTCTCAGCCCATTTTTTGCACAGATACAGCAAGCAGATGGGTTACAATAGGCCAAGCCGGGTTTAAGAGTTTGGCCCTTTCCATTCCAGATATATTTGAAGGGTTCTGAGGGTGTTCTGGGGACCATGAAGGAGAAGTTGGCACCATGTGCAACCTATCGGTCACTGGTTGCCCACTTCTCTCTTAAATGCTTGGTAGTTTGATCTTAGTCTTCAGGACTTGGATTTCTCATTCTTCTTTTCAAATTGTTAAATACGTGATTTATATTAATTCAGGTTAAGTAGCAATTAACAATGACCTCTTGTCCTTCAACTTTTAAGTTAGGGCAAGTTTTATTGCTTCTGGTACCTGATAGGATGCTATGCCTGGACTGACGATTCCTGGAGGATGCTGCCCTGTACCATAGCCAGCATAGCTAATGACCCAGGGTTCATGGAAGGTAATCCAGAGTTTGACGCGATCTCCAAAAGTGGCAAAGCAGAAAGCTGCGTAGTTGACAAAAGCATCAACAATGCTTTCATTCTGCCAACCACCAAAGTCCTGCAGCACTTGAGGAAGGTCCCAGTGGAACAAGGTCACCATGGGTTCAATGCCAGAATCCAGCAAGTTGTCAATGAGCTTGTTGTAGTAATTCACTCCTTGAGGGTTCAGGCTGCTGTTGTCCCCATTGGCAAAAATCCTAGGCCATGATATAGAAAATTTGTAGATCTTGGGGTGAAGGCCTCTAAGCAGATAAATATCATATTCGGCCTTGCGGTAACTATCACAGGCAACGTCGGCGGTTTGATTCTTATGGATTTGGCCTCGATGTCCATATCGATCCCAGATACTCTCTCCTTTCCCATCTTCTGCCCAGGCTCCTTCAACATTAAAGGATGCTGTTGATGTACCCCAGAGAAAACCACTGGGAAACGTATCTGCCAAAAAAGAGTCTCTTTCCAACTCAGTTTGGTTAGCAAATTTTTCCCAAATCTTTTGATAGTTTGAAAGCAGAGTCTCAGCTCGTGTAGAGTCTTCCTTCTGCTTTGGTTGAATAGCTGGATCCTTGTGGGAGCTTTAAAAAAATGTGACTATATCAATAACTGCACTTTTTATCATGACTCGTTCAAATGAATTCATTCAAATCATTCAAATGAAATTTTGGCAAGTAATTTCAAAATACAGATTATGTTATGCAAAATTGATGTGAAAACCATTGTATTTGTTGGGAAAATCATCCAGGGTTTAGGATAAGAACAATCTTTAGTGTATAGATTTTCATAAAACCCACCACGAATAAAGAAATTCAAAGCAAATGTTGAATTGGCGTTGTGATACTTCAATGCAAATGCTGCCTTTTTGTACATGACATTACACCCATGTACGCAAAGGGTGGAATTTGTGCCCAACAGTATGATGCATGTTGGTCATTCTGATGATTAGTCTAGATTTGTCTCTGTAAATCAGACTAAAATGTAGAAAGTCTGCTGGCTGGCCCAATGAGTCATCTCTTCATTACCCTGTTTCCCCCCAAAATAAGACATCCCCTGATAATAAGCCCAATTGGGCTTTTGAGTGCATGGCAATAAGGCCAAGCGCTTATTTCAGGGTTCAAAAAAATATAAGACAGGGTCTTATTTTCGGGGAAACACAGTAGTAAGAGAGATATTATAAAGTTCAAACCATATTGGCAAATATTTTGTCTGCACGTGGGAATGTGTTCACGTGCATGTGTATATGTATGTATACGTACACATACACATACACACATACATGATAAAAAGAAACCTGCATCTGAATCTGAACCTAAAGATCTCCAAAGATTTTGATCTTCAGCTCCAGGCCATCAAGAGAGCTGATCCAGCCCATCTGGAAAGCAACGATGTCGGTGATGCATGCACCAGATTGGGAAGGAGAGTGTACAGGTAGTTCTTGACTTACGGCCACAATTGAGCCCAAAACTTATGTTGCTAAGTGAGAAATTTGTTAAGTGAGTTTTGCCCCATTTTACGACTTTTCTTGCCAACTTTGTTAAGTGAAGCACTGCGGTTCTTAAACGAGTTGTTAAGTGAATTTGGTTTCCCCCTTGACTTTGCTTGTCAGAAGGTCTCAAAAGGTGACCACATGATCCTGGGACACTGCAACCATCACAAATGTGAGTCAGTTGTGAAGCATCCGAATGTAGATCAGGTGACCATGGGGATGCTGCAACGGTCATAAGTGTGAAAAATGGTTATAAGTCACTTTTTTCAGTGCCGTTGTAACTTTGAACGGTCACTAAATGAACTGTTGTAAGTCGAGGACTACCTGTACACACCACCAACACGCTGTTGATGAAAGAAACTATTTCAGAAGTGGGCAAAATGTCAGCAATCTCTTCTCTTGATCTAGTTAATATCTCTTGATCTAATTAATATACTAGGTGAAGCCATTTTATGAGAGCAGCATGAATAAGAGTTCCGCTTGATGTGGAAAAGAATGAAAATCTGACTTTGGGTTTTACTGATTAGACTGATAGATCTTTATAGGAATGGCTTGTTCGTATTATGATGAAAAAGCAAAAAGTTGTGATTTGATGTTAATCCCTTATTTTACTGTAATGAGAGAGTCGGAAGTCATGCTTCTTTTTCTTTTTTTAATCTTTCCTCACTTCTCTTCCCCCCTTCCCTCCCCCCCTGATTTTCTATTTACTTTTGTATTTTGTATTTACTTTATAACTCAATAAAAATGTTAAACCGAAGAGCTCGTAAGGGTTCTGACAGCAGATAGTGTTTATCAGACAGACAGTTAACAGATAGTCGAACAATACACAGCAGCGAGTTGTAGGACTGACTTCTCGTGATCTGATAATCCAGGGGTACTTTAGGAGGAAAGCAGAGAGCAATAGTCAAAACTTTGGGGAAAGAGCTATGGCTTAAAGAATGTTTCCCCAAAACTTTGGGGAAAGAGCTATGGCTTTAAGAATTCCTGGCTGGATCCCAGGGTTCCTTATTTTCAAAGCAATCAAACAATCATCACAATATTTTGTATGAAGTTAAGAATAGCGGTAACACATTTAGGCAATACAATGTTTGCCCTCTCTTGAACTGCCAGATTGCTCTCCCAAAACATTTGAAGTTTGGAACAGTTGGGCTAAAACTATATGGCCTATACAGCACTCTTGAAGTCAAAAACACAGTTTTGGTCAAGCACGAGATTTCTGAAGCTAATACGAAATATATTTTTTATGTACTGCAATGGCATTATTTAAGTGCTGACCAAAATGCTTGCACTTACCAAATATTTATTATAAAAGAGGCATATAAGGACTGCCAAAAAAACCATGCACCTTATTTATTTAATCACACATAAGGAAAAAAATTAATATTTCATACCTTGCTTTTGGAACGGCTAAGTTCTCTAAGAAGGAGTTCACATCGTAGCCTTTCACCTGTGCTTCGGCTTCATGTATGATTGGAAAATAGAGAACAGATTCAATGCAATAAATAGATAAGCAAGAATAAGTAAGAACATTCAGTTTGACTACTGGCCCTTCTTAGGCATATCAGCTCTTTAGCAAGAGAGGTCTAAAACATTCTGCTAAGTGCAATATCCTCCATCACACTCAAGAAAAACTGCTTAATTTGCAGCTCATATAATAAGGTTATCCTCTAATGTGATGTTATTGCTCTCAACCACAAACATCCATTTGATTTCCCCCCTTCCCATGGAAATAAATAGCACTCCCATGTGCAGTAGTGCAGGATGAAAATTGCTGTATTTTTCTTGCTTCCTAATCCATATGCGTCTAAGCCACACAAAAGCACCACTTAGCCTTCCCACACAAGAAACATACCACTGAAAATGGAAGCCATTGTTGTAGGTAGGTTTTCTTCAACAGAAGAACATCCAGAGAAGTTTAGAGTAAAGAGTAGAAGATCCTTATCATGTATGAGATGCTGAAACCAAAACATATTAAGTTATGACATGTGTTAGTCTTAAGTGGGAGTCAAGATCATCCTGGAGAAAATCTGTGTGGGTGGTAGGAATTGAATGACTTGACAATCAATCAATCAAATCTTACTTAAGGGAGAATTATTACTCCCTGTAAAAAAAGGCAACATTTGCTTTTCCTAAGAGGTGTAGAAAGATTTGGTAAATGCTGGTGATTGACAATGTATGAATAAAACTCTCCATCAACATCCTTCTTCACCCTGTGTTTTCCTGCTATGTTTGGTCAAAGTCCTCAGACAGGACATCAGAATGGCCCTTAATTGAAAAAGCCTTCCCATTTAGACCAAGGGCAATATTAAAGACTCATTCTCATACATGCTTAAAAAAATAGCTAGTCTAAAATGAAATGGATATTGATCAAAAGGAAAGATTTGGAGGTTAGAATATCAGAACACACATACTGGATTTATTACCCAGTTAGATGAAGGCTGCAGTTTTCTATTCAGTTGAGCAAACCCAATAAACATCTTTTTTTGAAAATAAATACGTACATAGAAAATTGAGTGGTGTGCAAGGTTCAGGCAAATTTTGTGGCTTGTTTCTAAGTGAACATTTTGTAAAATCAGTTGCAGTGTATCTGCTTTGGAGATGAGCTTAGCACCAAATTGCACTCACATTAATTCAGGGAACTTAGTTAAGGTTTCCCCAGACAGGCAATGTATCCCACCCAGATGTGTTCGATTACAGAACCTTTGGAGAGAGGTTGATAGTTCAACCCATCTGAAAAGCACTGAATTGAGGAAGGCTGATCTAGAGGCATGCAAAAAGTTTGCATTAATATCAGCAAGGCCATTCAAGAGACGGTTTGCAGAATACCACAAAGTAAATTGGTGCAATTGATCTGAATTACCTTGATTTCACTGAGCACCTTTTCAATACTTGCTTCGGTCTTACAGTTGTACCGTAGGCTGAGAGACAGAAAATCTATAGAGGCCTAAAATGAAACAGAACCTTGTTATGGAGAGGCCATAAATATCTGCAACCATTTCTGCAGTTATACCTCCGGAAGAACATTCGTCAGGATAATCAGGGATATCTGCCAAGGGAGGTGCCCACATGATCAAAATGGGAGGTATGGCTAGCCCCGTTTTTTACATGCGTGGTGCGTGTGACACACATAGATTCTGACGCTGTTGACTGTTGATCCAC
The DNA here is from genome assembly GCA_003457575.1 of Thermophis baileyi. NCBI lineage: Eukaryota > Metazoa > Chordata > Lepidosauria > Squamata > Dipsadidae > Thermophis > Thermophis baileyi. Next base: position 2,658,942 of record QLTV01004146.1, read on the forward strand.
ACCTCCACCCTCAATGCTCCTTTTATATTATATTTTGGAACTAGGTTTATTTTTAAGATACCCATTTATACTTTGATGGCTGGTCTGAAGGAAAATAACAGCATTATACAAAGAGAACAAATTATGAAGCAGAATTATTTTAGTACGGTGATGCCTGATTTTCAGATTTTAAAGATGGATTAGCTACTCTTGCATGCTAATGCAAATCTAAGAAAAATCCATAACCCCTGAAATTACATAAAACACAAAATCTCAAAGATATATTCCCACTTTACATGCTCCAAATGTAAAGGTGGGAAAAAAAATACTGCAAAAGCAGAGAAATCATCATTTGCAAATCTTGAATAAAATATATAAAAGTTATGTATGCATACAGCAAAGTACAGCAGCAAACTGTACTTTGCTCAGGCTGCTGCTGCTTAATGCCAGATCGATTGTGAACAAAGCCCCACTCGTCCGGGATTTAATCCTGGAGGAGAGAGCAGATCTGGCATGTATAACCGAAACCTGGCTGGGACAGGAGGGGGGTGTTCCCCTTTCAGAGATCTGCCCAGACGGGTTTCAGGTGCTGCACCAGTCACGACTCCAGGGAAGGGGTGGGGGAGTGGCTATCATCGTCCATAAGAGTCTTTGTCCTCGCAGGATCCCTGCCCCTGAGATTGTTGGGTGTGAGTCTCTCCTTGTGAAGTTGGACTTAGGGGTGCAGGTGGGTTTGTTGTTGACGTACCTACCTCCCAGCTTCGTCAAAACAGCCCTGCCTGA
>QLTV01004146.1:2661604-2703829 GCA_003457575.1 Thermophis baileyi
CGACTCTGTGGAACCAACTTCCCCCCGAGATCCGTACTACCCCCACCTTACTGGCCTTCCGTAAAGCCGTTAAGACCTGGCTTTTCCGGCAGGCCTGGGGCCAATAGTTGCCCTGATTGGCCCATGCATGGTTGTGTGAATGTTTTATTTTAAATATAGATGTTTTTTTTAAATTGCTTTTATATGTTTTATTTTTTTATGATGTAAGCCGCCCAGAGTCCTTCGGGAGTTGGGCGGCATATAAATTTTATAAAATAAATAAATAAATAAAATAAACTGGTTCATTTTCTTCTAAAGCATAGGATATTAACTTTATTTTATTTATTAACTTGAAGACCTTTGCCATTTAAAAAAAAAGACAGAAGCATTATTACTTAAATGCTTAAATCATTCAATGCAATTGAGTGACAAGAACACAAAGATTTGCCACTAGGAAATAGAGAAGACATCCCAGAACAAGTGAGGGAAGAGAACTATATGGACACAAACACCACAACAGCAGCAATCAAGTTCCATTTGAAGGGGATCTTTAGTTTACTAGGAAGGTACACAGTAGTTGCACTATGGTGTGGCTCAGAGGTGGGATTCAGCAGGTTCTGACCAGTTCTGGAGAACTGGTAGCGGAAATTTTGAGTAGTTTGGAGAACCGGTAAATACCACCTCTGACTGGTCCCGCCCCCATCTATTATCCCATCTATCAGTCCCAGCTGATCGGGAGGAAATGAGGATTTTGCAGTAACCTTCCCCTGGAGTGGGGAGGAAATGGAGATTTTACAGTATCCTTCCCCTGCCATGCCCACCAAGCCACGCCACGCCACGCCCACAGAATCGGTAGTAAAAAAATTTGAATTGAATCCCACCACTGGCTGTGGCTATGCTGAAGCTAGATGTAGCCCTTGCCACCACCTAACATTATTTCTATGGGATATAATTTTCAGCTGTGAAGACAGTGATCAGTTGCAGTTCCCCATGGAGAACTTCAAAGGTTGGTATTCCCATAGTGTCATTATAACTAACAGCCATTTATTTCTATAAATGTATCATATTGCCTTTTGAGATTAGCTAGGCTACTGGCCATGGTAACTAATTGCTGTGAATTCCATAAAGACAACAGGTACAGTACAAAATGTTTTGTGCTATATTCTTTTCCAACAGGATCTTCAGCTTGCCAGATGTTGGACAATCTCAAACAGGCTACAAGAACTGCTTCATTAAACTGCTAATGGGCTGCGTTTGCTTTGGGAAATTCTGTATCATGTTTTGCAAGTTAGAATTCTTTTTTTTTTCAGCTACAGGTTGGAGACTAATCTGATTCCAAGAAAATTAAACACATTACCCAAACTGAAGATATGAATGATTCTGGAAGAACCAGCTGATTATCACTAAAGTCCAAGGAAATGGATACTTTTCCATCTGAAAATTAGGGAAAAAATACATTGTTAAAAGAATCCAAGGAGAAAAATGTATGGAAAGAAAGAACCAGTATTTAAGTAGTTAGGAGTCTTCGGGTAAGTCCTGAGGATTTGGCAGCACTAGAGAATGAATGAATGAATAAATGAATGAATGATTAAAGAACTAGTGAACTATTCAAAAAGCAGGATGCATGCTTTCGTCTATGCCTGTGGATAGGAAATGGGAAGCCGTTTGGCTTTGATGGATTTGAGATAATGATGGGAGAAAACAAGCAGCTTATATTTAAGGAAGGCATGATAAGAAGTCAGGAATTCAACTGAGATAATACTGATAGGATTCTTTGAAATGTTCACCCTTTAAGACTACTCTGCTAGTCTTAAAAGATACCACCTTGTGATACTTCCTAGAATATGGGTATTAGCTCACTAGAGCACTGCACTCACTTATTCTATATGCTCCAATCTCTAAAATTCACGTTAGTCTAAAACTGCAATTCATTCATTCATTCATTCATTCATTCATATATACATACCTTTAAATGAGTGTTTTTCATGGTAGATTTTATAAGCTTTTTGATGTGCTGAAACTAGCATTTGTAGAGGAAACACTTTTGGATCCTCAAGAGGTAATTCCTTGATATTTTCAGGCAAATGGCTGAAAGTGATCCAGGTGCCCACTGATTCACCAAAAGTCCTAAATGAAAAGTCTGCATATTCAGCAAAAAGATCAGCAAAAGTGGTAGATCCAAGCCGGGCGCCTAAAGATTTCGGCAAACCATGTTGATGCAGAATCAAAACTGGCTTAAGATCAGCAGATTTGAGAGTTCTGAGAAGTTGTTGGTAGCATTCCACGTTTCTCTTGTTGGGCTTTTGAGCCTTCGTTTCTGGCAGGATACGAGACCATGGCAAGGCCACCTTAAAATGTGTCACACCTTTTGCACGGAGCTTGGCAAAGTGTGATGACAAAGAAGTTAGTGACTGTTGATGGCAAAGACAATCTAGCCAAGCCTCTACAGAATAAAGCGTAGGTTCTCCCATACAGCTACTCTCGAAATTTAATGTATTCATTAACTCAACGGAAAGAGGACCTGCGATGAAAATACGCCCTTGACCAGGGCCAAATTTCCAGTCTTTTCCAAAGCAAAAAAAAGGAAAGAAAAAAACTAAACATATCTTATAAACTAGCTCCATGTCTGTGGATGCTATAGCAAAAGGACTCATGCCGCATTTATATTAGATCAGAGATAATAAAATTTAACATTTAACTTTTATAACTGCTAAGATACAAAGGTGCCTAATGGTGGTGTACTACAATAACACCGTGAAATATTTAATTCTCTGAATGTCTTTTATTAAAGGTAGGAAGCAAGCATTAAAAATGCAACTTAGGTTGCAGAACTTATTACTTATTAATGTACTGCCAAGTCCATAGGTCACATACCATCCAAATAGTCTAGGCAGATGTTGAAAAGATAACAGTCAACAATGCCAGTGTAACTCTTGCGGGATACTTGGTATATTCAGTCACATCCCTAAGGTTTTTTTAAATCCAAATTGTGCTTCAAAGGATCAGAAGGGGGTTAGAACCACATCTGGCTAGCTCACCTGGATTCTAAAACACACAGAAACTATGAGTTTTCCCCCAACATGGTATTCTCAATACTAAAAATTCACCTTGACAAATAGGTAGCAATGAGATTTTCTGGATAAAAAAAAAAGTGCCACGTATGAGAATTAAAACTATCCTTGTAGCATGGGCCAACCTGGATTATCAGGACCACATACCTTTTCTTTAAATTAGATTCCATTTACATCTTAATCAGTGTGCGTGAATTTCTTTCCATTTGATCAAGGCTAAATAACAAAATTAGCCTAGTCCCAAATTATCGTAACAATATTTTAGCATCACAGCTATAAAATTCAATTTTGATGTTTGGACTAATGATCTTTATCCAGCAAGATCAACATATAAGGATGTGCAAAAGGCTATAGAAATTGAATAAATAAATAAATAAACAATGAATAAAAGGCTTTGACCATGAAATCCCTGAACTTAAAGAGTGGTATTCTGAGATCAGACGAACAAGACACATGCTTTGAAAACTTTTGTCCTAAACATAAAACAAAACTTGGCTATTTTTAGTTTAACAATGTATTTTATTTTAGTAATTCCAACCTGAAAATGGTATTCCAAAAGTATGAAGCAATGTATTTTCTGTGTCATGCATAAACAATTCATTCTGAAACTCAATGCATATATTAGTGAACTTTTTAAAAATTTATTGGACACAAATAAGGAGAGATTTACAGAGTAAGATTGCACTACTGAACTAATGCATACGATTTTTTAAATGTAAAATACAGAAGAAGCAGATGTCAGTTTTAAAAAAACGGTTTCCTTTACCACGTTTTACAACTCCTCCTTTTATCTCTACAAAAGATTACTTAAAAAGGCAAGGTAGGCGAATTCCGAGATAAATCTCGGATTAGTCCTCTATCTACAACTGATGCGTATCAGCTAGTGAGCTATTATCTCACTGGTACGAAATGGATTTTGTAGCACTGCTCGCTCAGTCTCTAATCTTCCAGCAAGTAGTTAGGATTAACTACAAGATAGGGGTCTTCGTCAAAGCTCTGTGCTTCCACGGAATCTTTTAATCCTGAATGTGTGAGTTCAATTAGAATGTGATCCTGAAAGACAGAATTTTTGGTCAGATCATGTTTATAAAAGACCTGAAGTGCAATCAAACTAAGTGCAATCAGTTTCACCTCAGACCGATTTCCAAGTAGCAATTAATATTTTGCTATCTTAGTCTTGCTTGCTATATTATGATGAATATATCCATTTTTACAACGTTGCAATTTTAAAAGTCAGAAGGAGAAAGGTGTAATTTGCATAAATGCTAACAAAGCTTAACGTTGCATTATTATATATTTCTGTTCCGAATCTAAAGATTTTCCATTTTCTAAGTATGCACAGAATTCTAATGTTTATTTAGGAGTAAGCACCAGCCTTTACACCAGTGGTGTCAAACTAGATTTCATTGAGGGCCACATCAGGGTTGTTTGACCTTGGGGGCCGGGGTGGGCATGACCAACTTGATGTCACTCGTGTCAGGGGCGCCTGTGGTGGCCTGAGTGCTCTGCCAGTGAAAATGGGCTCCCAATCTCAGTTTTCGGCTGGGATGGCCTCCTGTAACCCTCTGCCAGCGAAAATGGAGCTCAGGAGGGCCGCACACCTTGAGTTTGACACCCCTGCTTTACACCATAACTCACAAATTTGATCCCGTTAACTCAGTGGCACACGTCAGTATAAAATGCTTTATGTGGTCCTTTACATATTTAAATACAAACTCACAATTGCCTTGCTTAGCAACAGAAATTTTGGTCCCTGTTGTGACTGTAAGTCAAGGACTGCCTGTAATAATGAATAAACTTTATTTATATCAATGAAGTTTATTGATTATTACAAGTAGTCCTTGACTTAGAGTCACAATTGGGACCAAAATTTCTGCTGCTAAGCAAGGCAATTGTTAAGTGAGTCATGCCCTATTTTACAACCTTTTCTGCCACGGTTGTTAAGCGAACCACTGCCATCATTATTCATCATCAAATCTTTATTTGGTCATAGACCAGCACGGTGAACCATTGCAGTTGTTAAATGAATCACACAGTTGTTAAACAAATCCGGCTTCCCCATTGACTGCTTGTAGGAAGTCAGCTGGGAAGTTTGCAAATGGGAATCACATGACCCCAGGATGCTGCAACGTCGTAGATACATGCTGGCTAAGCACCCAAATTTCGATCACGTGACCATGGGGATGTTGCCATAGTCATAAGTGCAAGGACCATCATAAATAACTTTTTTCAATGCTGTTAGAATTTTGTACGGTCAGACTATATATAAGGAGCTCTGCATAATATGTGCGTTCAAATAGAATCCCAGGCCTTGGAGTCTATGTATACGTACATAGTGTGTAAGACGATGAATCACTCTTTCGATTACTTTCTTTTTATTGATGAGTTCTTCTTCAGAATCTATTTCAGATTCAATCTCCTTTAAATACCAGTTGATGAGCTCACTCTTTTTTAAGGCAGCGTCGTCATTTTCTGCAATCAGGAGAAAATATTTTTATAAACGTTTTGTTAATAATACATTTGAGAGTTATGTAATTTTAGCATACTTTATATTCACATGTCAATTATCTTTATATCCTTGTAAAGTCTGATAAAAATGGAGCGCCTCCATGGCTAAGCAAGTTTATGGCTGAAATGAAAATCGCAGCATTTCGTACAAGGTCCCTGCCTGCACGGGAACTGAACAGATACATATCACAAAAGGAAAACACTCATAAAACAGTGCATTGGAAATAATGCATAGCGATCTGAAACTTTTAAGTCATCTGCATTCTGAATGCTATTCATGTAGAATTCAATTCCTTTTCCTCTACCTTAGTAGCAATAGGATTGTTTGAAATATTGCAGGCACCCAGAGGTAGGATGTAGAGGAGAATTCTTTTAAATAATGGGACTAGGATGTATGCAATTACTCAAAACATACAAAAATGGGCAACTATGCCTATATCTATAGAATCATGGAGTTTTCCCTATAAAGAACGGCAATTTTAGGGGTAATTGGAACTCCCAGCTTTGAGCAGCGCTGTTGATCTAGATGTATCTAGTGAATTGCCTTGTTCTAACTATCTAGAACTATCCAATTTCATTGTCCCGGATCAATAACCATACACATCTGAAAAAAGATTATAATATATCTCTTCTGTTTTATCAGGATTTATATTTAAAAATCTTCATTCCTATCAGAGATGAAGGAAATTTGCATATGTTCTAACATCATTTGTCCAATGAAGGGAAGATCTTAGAAGTGGGGGATCCTTGCTTCCCCTGAGGGTAATCTGTCCTTACCTTCTTCAGATCTCCTTAGATGCATTACAATGAGGTTAGAGATTCTTTGATATTCAGGAAAACTAAGTCTCAGAGAAGCCTTTGGTGCCACATCTTTATTTGAATCATCTACAGGGTCACTGGTACCATTTACTAAGCCATTAGTAAGTACGTTGTCTTCCTCTCCTTGAAAGCATAAACAATTTTCATGCATTAGGCTGGAATTGTGAAACTTTATCAAGAAATGAATTGGATTAACGAGTTTCCTGCTTTATTCATTCAAAGTAAACACTCACAAGCATAATGATTGTCTATTTGTCAAGTCATTTTCTCCAAAGCTTCTCTTATCATTCCTTGCAATAGGAAGGAATAAATGCCTATGTTTGTCTGTTGGTTTGGGAAACTTATTTTGAGAGGTTGAGGATTCAAACTTGCTTTGGTTCAACCCTCCCACAACACCCCTTTTTTAAAAAGCTTTCAAATGGCTGTAAAAGAACATAAATAATCATAATCCATTCCATTCTGGTCCCAGGAATGGAAAAGGGATGAATGAACTGTAAACGGAGCAGTTATAAAAAACAGTCATAAAAAACAACTTATTTCTGGGAAAGAAGGAAGGGGTGAGAAAGAATCTCAAACTAACCCAAGTTTGATTTTGTTTAAGATCTGAACGAAACTCTGATAGGTTTTCAAGATTCTGTTATTATACCCTATCCCAATGAAGGCATTCCTGAAATCCTTGCCGTTCCTGTTCCTTGACCTTGCCTACCTCAAAAGGGCTGACCCTGGTAAGGCAATAGGAGTTATATCCTCCTAGATCAGAGGTCTTCAAACTTGGCAACTTTAAGACTTGTGGACTTCAACTCCCAGAATTCTCCAGCCAGCATCGCTGGCTAGAGAATTATGGGAGTTGAAGTCCACAAGTCTTAAAGTTGCCAAGTTTGGGGACCCCTGTCCTAGATTTAAAAAATGATTTTTATTTTTATTTTTATTTTTTTGCCCTTCAGGATGATTTATCTCGTAATTTGTAACCATGTGGTTTATGGGCCTTTTGTGATCTTGGAATCCCTTCTAACCATGATTGTTGAAAATTGATGGCAGTTCCCCCCCCCCCCCCGGGTGGGAAAAGGATGAAATCTGTGGTCAAAATCCTAAATAGCTAAATGAATAAAGACCTCCCCTTCCCCGATGATTACAAATATGTGATGTGACTCTATTTATTTTGTGTGCTTCAGTCTCCTCAATATTGTGTTGTATTTTTGTCTATTCAATATATGTATTTTTTTGCCCCTTGGGCACAAAAAAGGGGATCTTTACCAGAGCTGTTTGAAAACATTCAGTGGGAGCATTATTTCCCTTCATGTAATGGAATCTTTCCAACAGAAATATTCACTCACTCCTTTCTGCAACTCTACAGGTTTGGAGACATTGTCTTAACTCCAAACTAAAAATTATGCTAGCTAGCTTCGTTTTTGTTTCTGGCACAATTTTCTCATACTAACTCAGAAATTAGCCCAACATTCAATGAGTCTTACTCCCAAGTAAATGAGTAAAAAGCTCATGCAAAGCTGTGCAATAAATCTCTCTTGGCATTTCACAATAGGCATTATGAAATAATGAAGATGTATAGAAAAAAGTTGAACCAAGCGCGCATTCAACTAAAAGCCTTTTGAAAATAAAAGCCTTCCTAAATTATCACTTAAAAGTTAGTTAAAATGGTACCAAGCATGTCTATTGTCAAGGCATTATTAAACTTAACAGTAGTAATAATTAAGTAAGATTGACTTAGAGGCCCAACATCACTCAAACTGGATTGGAAACAAGCAGACCCTCAGAAGTAACACTCAGGTGGCCCTGCTACTTTGCCTTTTTTGTCTTTGGTGGGTATCTCCTCCCTTGAGGCTGAGGAACACCCTGGGCTAAGACTTATCTGGGAATCACTCACTGGCAACTCCATCCTGGTCCTCAGGCTCTTCAATTGATTGTTCTTCATCTTGGTCTAAATTGATATCTGGAGTTTCAACTCGGATGATAGATTTGTTCAATAATCTGAAAGCTTCCTTCACGTGTTTTGGATGAACCTTGTAAGAATATTTAGGGAGATTCAAAGGAAAGGATTTTGCTTCGTGAATGTAGTATAATATCATATAACACTCCTGCACAATTTTTACACGTAAAGCATGGAAGAACACAACTGCTACCACAGATGGGAGTCTGTGGCTCACCAGGTGCTGATGGACAACTTCCAGCAGTCTCCCCTATTAGCTGGGCTGGCCAAGGCTGCTGGGAACTGGAGTCAAGCAACAGCAAAAGAGACGCAGATCTCTCTTCTCTGAGGCTTACTATTCCCTCTTTTTGGCAAGGAATAGAAGGAATAAATTACACTAGATTTACTGTCAAAGCCAAAGCTTTTTATATACATGAAGAAACGCACATAAAACTATTCAATATGGTACTTTTAGTGAAGTTGGTACAGCACTGCACAAGCTTGAATTACGAAACTGTTTAAGAATATATATTAAAGGCTTCCTTGGTATACACATACCCTTACAGGTAGTCCTCAACTTACGACCACAGCTGGAACCAGAATTTCCTTTGCTAAGCAAGGTGGTTGTTAAGTGAGTCATGCTCAATTTTACGACCTTTTTGCCAGTTATTAAGTGAATCATTTGGCCATTAGGCAAATCCTACTTCCTCCATTGTTGGAAGCTGGCTGGGAAGGTCACAAATGGTGATCACATGACCCCAGGACACTGCAAACATTGTAAATACATGCTGGTTGACAAGCGGCCGATGGTGTGACCATGGAGACGCTGTGTGTGTGAGGACCAATTGTAAATCACTTTTTTCAATGCTGTTGTAACTTTGAATGGTCACTAAAAGTGGTAAGCCCAGAGCGACCTGTAATCCAATTACTGAATTAACCCATTTTCTGAGTTTGCACAATATAATAAACCAACTAAGTTGCATATGCTAATCCACACAAAGCAAATTCAAGATAAAGCTAACCACGGTTAGCATACTGAACAATTGCAGCTGTTCGATTTGCAGCTAACCTAAGTAAGGGTATGCATGAAAACAAACTTACAGATTGTTGTTTAAGTTGTACTTTTTGAATACTTATGCTGTCTCTTAAAACTATTCTTACCAAACTTAGAAATGGATAAGAAAGCACCAGGCCATTTAAAACTGAAAACTATAGATTTTTCAGCTTGAATTCTTGCAATCCTACAATACCTATGCAAATATTAGATAGATCGTATGATTAATTGGTGAACATTTGGAGTTTAAACAAGAGGCAGCATATAGTTTGGGATCCAAAGAAAAGCCCAGGGAAGGGACAGTTGACAGTCCTACTGATAGGAAGCCATGCTGGAAATGCAGGGCTGTAGGTCAGATTGCAAAGTTGAAAAATGAATCCAAAGGATGAATTGGCAAATCACTTCCATTCTACTACCCAAAAAACCTGTGCAGATGCATCCAGGTGCTCACTGCAGTTTAACTCAAGAGTATCTTACTAATAATAAAATTTTCCAGCAAATACCCTTATTGGCAAGTATGGTATATGCCAGCGATCCCCAATCTTTCTGGCTCTGCAGAGCGGTGGAGTCGGCAGCAAGGAGGGGATGGTTTCGTGTGTGCATGCCGTTTTCAGAAATGCAGCTTTGTGCATGCGCACTCGCCCACCACTTCTGCGGCTCGGTTCCTAACAGGCTGTGGCCCGGCACAGGAGCAAAAAAATGGACTTAAACAAAGCAAGGAATGATCTCCACTCCCCTTTAAACCCCATCAAGTGTAGCTACCTCATCACTGCAATGCATCCGTGCCATGGCTTCCGACAGTCGTATCATGCTTTCCAGTTGCCGTACTGTGATTCTCCACGATGATTTTGTGACACCAGAGCCATCCCTTTGGCGTAAGCGCTTATAGTGCTCGACAATAAAATCCTCTGACTCTTTAGAAATCTATTGGAAGCGGGGAAAATGATTAAAGTAATAGTCTGCTCTACTATGGTGGAATTCAGTAAATTTCCATTTAAACTTATTGCAGAATTACATCATGGATCAAGCAATAGAAGCCCTAACCTTTAGAGAAATCCGAGGAGTCATTTCAGCAAATTGGAAGTAAGTGCTAAAGAGCCGATATTAAAAATATACTATTTTTAAATAATAAGGAAAGTTTAAAGATTCTCATTACCTTTGGTTTAAATTGCCTGGCAAAGAGAAGGTATCTTCGGATGTCATCAAGAGTATACATACGATCAATCGATTCATCTATCCTAGAATGAAGATCCACAATGCGCCTTGCAATAGCATAATCTGTAACCTAGGGAAATATTAGGCACCATTACTAAAGGCATAAGGAGCAATATAATAGAAAAAGCTTGGTATGTCTAGATCTCTATTACAAATATATTACTGTTATCTTACTCTGCTAAATAATTTTAACAGAAACTCCAAAAAGGGATCATCTATGACATGACTGAATAACATCTTTATTCAGACAATGAGTTAGTTCATTTGGATTTTGTGACATTGTTTTAAAATTATTATGTGATTATATTAGGTTTATACTCTGCCTTTATTTTACATCACTCAGAGTGGTACACATAATGCTTCTACCTCTTAATATCCCAACAATGATTGTATGAGATGGGCTGGGTGGAGACAGAGAGAGAAATGAAAAGCCAGCTTTCTAACTGCTAAACCAAAGTGGCTCTCAAAATAAATATCACGATCACAACCAAGCTACTACATCTTTAATAATTTTTACATAATGCTAACTCCACAACCATCAGTTTCACAAATGTTTTTATTTCTCCCATTCTGCAGAATATTCTTATCCCTGGCATTAGCATCCCTCAAGAGTCCTTGAGTGGTTTTTAAAGGGAGAAAAGAAAGATGAATGTAATAAAGAGAGTTTAATTCATCATTTCTGTCTTTTAACTTAGGAAAAAGGTTAAAAAGATCGTCAAGTCAAACTTGGCTTCTGATGGATCCAAGCCATTTCATATGTCCCATGATCAGCACTTAACAAAGTATCACTCTGACAAGGTTATTCTTACTACTCCAGGTATATTAAATAACATACTACTTCTAACTTGGTAAAATTTGCACATCCTTAAGAGCTACCAATATGCTCAGAATGTTAGCATAATGTAGGAAAACATATTAAAATATAATGCAGCTAATAAGTACAAAATCCCCTTTAAAATCCCCCTTACCCAAGTTAAAATATATATGAAAAAGATTAAAAAACACAGAATTGCATTTTATAAATTGCATATAATTTAATCTACCATGAATTACATATACTTGTAAATTCTGCATTACCTCATTGCACTCATCCACAAGAATAAAGAAGAGATCAAATCTAGACATGATAGGGGCTGATAAGTTTATATTCTGTTTCAAAGACTTGGCTCTATCGTAACGTCCACCAACTGGATTTGCTGCTGCCAAAATTGAGGTCCTAGCATTTAAAGTGGCCTGTTAAAAAACAAAGAAAGTAAATAAAAAATATAACCCCCCCCCCCCCCAAAAAAAAACTTCCTGAGAAAAATAGCTAATATGCACACATTTATTTCATAAAGCTGATCAAACTGGGAACAAATAGTAGAAAGCAGGAAGAACAAATTATATTCTTTCCCTCTCTTATCTTAAAAGACAGATTATTACTGGGTCAAGCAGACATTTTTTGATGAATTTTGATGATAGATGGTAGAGGCTTCTGTTTAAGACTCCAATCTTGTCCCCGTTAACATAAACCTACATAGCTAGCTCCATCCAGACTATGCATATCTGCCTGAAACCAAAACTGTAGCCTAAATAAAACAAGATGTTTTTAGTTCAGAGCAATTAAGGTAGATTTGTTGCCTAACCATCTTGGAGCAGAGCAAAATGCTCTTTTCAAGCAGTTTGAAGCACCAAACTCCTCATTTTGCATTGAAAACAGTATGTTGCACAAAGTTGTATTGTATGCTTGAAATGAAAAGAGCAGTTCGGTATCTACCCAAGGATGACTTTTGTCCAAAACATTACTTTTTCCATAACATAAATTTTAATATATGGAAAATATTGGCTAAGGTCTGGTTACTTGAGAGACCACCTATGTCCCATAATACCCACTGGGCCAATTTCATCTGGGTTTTGTGTGCTCCAGATTCCTTGGATTAAACAAGGCTATCTATTGGGACTCCATAAACATGATTACTCTGTAGCAGCTCCTGGAATCTGGAATGAGGTTCCCCTGAAATCTGGATGGTCCCCTTCCTACTGATGTTTCGAAGGGGCTAGAAGATCTGGCTTTTCTTCCTTAATAATTTTGTGTGTCAGCTTTGCTATTATTTATTCTTTTTCCTGCTTCTTATTGCATTTTAAATATAGTGATTTTACTTGGAACTGGAGCAGCATACTAAATAAATAAATAAATAAAATTAAATATAGCCTGGCTCCAAGTGACTTTGGATGGCTTATATTTATGTAAAGACTGATTCTTTTCTAGAGCATAACCACTCTAAATAAACAATTTAGTCACAGAATAACATTCCGAAAAGAAATGACCAGAGTGGATCCAACTACAGAAACCTGCTAAATAATCCACACTAATCCTAAAGACTAATAACAACAATTGGTAATTCTGGCAGTGAATTGTTTACCTTAACTCCAGCCTTGGTAATGGATATAGTTTGCTGCTCCATTGCTTCGTGAATGGCAACTTGGTCTCTCATCTCCATTTTGTCAAATTCATCAATACAACACACTCCCTGGAGAAGAATGCAACAGGAGGCTTGTCAATTCCCACTTCCATTACTGGGATAAATAAAATGAACAGTAATCCTTATTTGAAGTGGAAAGTATCACGATTTGAATAACGTACATTATCGGCCAACATTAGTGCCCCAGCTTCAATAACAAATTCATAGGACTCTTCGTCTTTCACCACAGCGGCAGTTAAGCCAGCAGCACTCGAGGCCTTTCCACTGGTGTAGACGGCTCGGGGGCTGAATTCTTCCACGTGCCTGTTGGATCACAAATTGGTGATTTAATGAGCAGCAACTTTCCAAAAAATAGCAATAGCAGCAGCATTTAGATTTCTATACTGCCCCATAGTGCTATATAACCATCTTGATTCTCCTTTTACCGACCTCAGAAGGATGGAAGGCTGAATCAACCTTGAGGCAGTCGGGATCCAACTGCAGACTGTGGGCTACTGCACTTTAACTACTGCACCACCAATGCTAGGGTGACATAACAGCAAAGACTAGAGTTTGAATAAATGCTCATCAGCAGCAAAGAATAATAATCTGTGATACTGCTGAACTGTGATACTGAACCTGCTGCTTTGGATTCAGATCAGAAATAGCACTTTGAAGCTTGCATGACTTAAAATACAATACTCATGTGCAACTTGTACAAGCCAGCTATGTCTGCTTTTCTGAAATAATTCAAGGCATCCACAGGTAGTCCTCGACTTACAACAGCAATTAGGACCAGACTTTCCATTACTAAGTGATGTGGTTGTAAAGCATGATCGCATCTTTTAGTGGTGACAATCTCTAGAGTCCTGGTTGGGAGCATTAACTGAATTTCCCAGCCTTTAGGTGAGGCAACTTCCTGATGAAATTTTATTTTTGAGTTTAAGCATCTCTTCAAAACTTTGCACAACTGTACTAATTCTAAGTCAGGCAGATGTTTCCTACATAAAACCAAAGTAGATCATATTTGGGTCAAACAGATATACAAACACTTGCAAGGAGATTTCATTGTATCTTTTAATTCGTGTGTAAAAGAATGTGGCAACAATTGTACTCCACTGAATATTTGTTAAAAAAGTTAGCAATCCAGCATAATCTTTTCAACTTTATCTAAAAATTATTTCACATATATGCAGAGATCTGTAAGCCATGCTGATCGTACAGCTAACCCTGCCACAGTGTTAGAAAAACTTACTTTAAAAACTGGCTTTTGGCAGTACTTGGATCACCAACAATGCAAACATTGATGTCACCACGTAATGAAGTGCCCTCTGCTGTTGTCTTAGGAACACCACCAAACAGCATGAGTAAAATCCCTCGCTTTACTTCATCATTACCTAGATTACAGCAAGTGAATGTTAGGCGTATTAAAGATTTTACAAATGCACGCATTCAAAATAAATTCCTTGGGTAAATGTATATAAATTAAAAGGCAACTTATTTTCCAGCTATTGTGATGTTGGCTTTAAAGAACGCTCAAAACTCAGTAACGTTGCTTGTAACTGAGCAGCATCAACCAGGTCAAAGAATCACAGGAAATTCTCCACATTCATTATTTCATCCCATCTTTTCAAGATGTACAGAACATGACCAAGAAGCATTACATTGGAACATTATGTCATAAGGCCTCCTTATAGCCTGTAATCTAGAGTCTTAACCTGACATTAGACTGCTTATTGTATGAATTATGTGCTTTGAGTCTGTTTCTGATTCCTGGCAACAGGCAGGTTAAGCCTCTGAAGTTTTCATGGCAGGATTTTCAGAAATGGTTTGCCCTTCCTTCCTAGGGCTGAGACAACGTGACTGGCCCAAGATCATCCAAGTGGCTTTATGCCTAATGTGGGACTAGAACTCAGTCTCCCAATATATAGCCTGGTCCCTTAACTGCTAGACCAAACTAGCTAGCTATTGCATGATATATATATATACTCCTTGGCTCTACCCACAGTGGTTGGAATCTACTAAGACAGGGGTGTCAAACTCACGGTGTCATAGCGTCGTCACATGACATATCACGACTTTCCCCCCCTTTGGTAAATCGGTTGTGGGCGTGGCCAGCGCGTGATGCATCTGGCCCAAGGCCCGCGAGTTTGACAGCCCTGTACTAAGACCTCAAAAATTGTGGACGTTTTGTGCATGATAAATAGCTACAATAATCATTTAAAATATTTGAAGAAGAAAAAATCTACACCCAATTTCCAACAGGAACGTTAGCCTGTGTCACTTATAAATATTTGAACTTTTTTTTTCAACAAGAGATAAGGAAGAAAATTTTTGAGCAATTTGACCAAATTTTTAGGGATTATGTGAATGATGTAGTTTTTAATGCCTTTTCCCCCTTTCCTTTAATATTATTCACATTAGTGTAGTCATATATATGTAAACATGTTTAAATTTATTTTTCTGTTATTTCATTTGTTATAATAAACTATACTTTAGATATTCATTATTTTATATCTTTCTATGGCACTGAATATAACTATTTGTAAAGAGAAGTCCTTTCTGGGGAAGAGGTTAAGAAGGAACAAAACCTTTCAGAGAAAGATTGGAGGAGACAAAATTATTTTCACTAATGAACACTTTGTTATGAACCATCTCTCACTATGTTTTGGAGGGCCCCATCTCCAGAAGGAGCTTTCCAAAGGAGTGCCGGGGGTGGTGGTATGTGTGAATAAAATTTGTCTCTTCCATTCATGAGAACTCTAGATCCAGCTCATTATCTCTAAAATATATCTAAGTCAGAGAATAATCATAGTTCAAAAACAGTCTATATTGGACTGCTGACACAAGATAGTTTAACAGATAGTTGCATTCAGCTAAAATAAGCAATTTAAAATAATCTGTGAAACAAAGTCCAAGTTTATCATTTTGTTATTAAAGTGCAGAGGTTACTTGATAAGCAAAGAAATAATGAGGTATAGTGATTAAAAGATTGCAGCAAACTTCTGAATCCTTTCTCCCTTCAATGGATCGCCAGCCACTTCAAGTCAAATACAGGCATGTGCCTGAAGCCTATATTATTTTCTGGATCCCAAACACACACTACCACAAAAAAAGACGGCTAACAATTAATTGTTCTGATCTCTTCAGAAGAGATAATATTTATGGAGAGAGTTCCGGATTAGATACAGTTTATATAATTCATTTGAAAGCTTTCCAAATAACTTAAGATAATAATTTAGTCTTACCATGTATGGTGGGAAAGAGGCTTGTACAAAGGTTGTGGTACAGGTTTTTATCTTGGCTCATTTCAAATACTTTTTCCCATTCCATTACAGACATCTGATTTTTAATGCTTTCTGCAGTTTGTTCCTCGTCTCGAAGTTCTTTGCCTCCAAACTAAGATTAAGACAAAATAACACAAATTCAAAATACTGTAGAAAGTAATTCAAGAAAACTTAGATCCGGAGGCAGAGAAGTAGTCATCAAATCAAGGGGGGGGGGGGGGAAAATTATGGATTGTGTTATTCCCCCATGAATATTTTTTAAAGTGAAATGACAGTGAAGAATGTGTGATCTCAGAGCACAGGTGGCAGAACAATCCCCAAATTAAAACAAATTAAAACATGTGCAGAAAGCTAATGTATCAGGGGAAGAAATTTTCTAGGGAAAAGTTGTTGATTTTGCAGTCAGTACTTATAGAAGAAGCTGCAGCAGCCCAACAATTCTACCCCCTCATTCTTATGCTGGACAACCTGGTGAAGACACACCGGGAGCTCTACTTTAAATTGGGCAAATCTGAATGCAATGCATTAAAAAATATATACTGCATGGAAAAAAAAGATTTGCTAATTATTTAACACATACTATTATCAAAACAAAAAATGTTTAGGTAAAAACTTACAACATTCAGTAAGAGGGAGTAGAACAATAATAAATCCCATAACTGGTTTCTTTAAAATGATGCTTGCTGTTATTTTTCCCTTAGCAAGACTCACCCTAGGATTTGTTGGGGCCACGTAACAGGCTAGAAAGACCAATTTATAGGACAACTCTCTGACTCCAAGTGCCCGAAGACCTCGGATGCCTTCAGATTCATAGCCTTCTTTTCCAGTCACACGAGAACCAGTTTCTGCTCGTACACCTATAAAATTAGGACTCTGAAAGTTCTGCTCAGAGAATACATTTATCGGGGGAAACAAACCCAGCAACCCACAAATATTACGCTAAAGAATTGAAGAGGACATTGGGCAGGCTACCATCAGAGTCCCAATTCATGCCTCATATTAAGTCGTGGATAGCTTTAACCATAGGTCACTGAACTAACCACAGGGACCAGGATTCATACATAGCGCTAAGCTAAACACCATGAAAGTTTAATATATCTAACCCTTGCAAGAGAATAGTTCTAGGATTCTAGAACAGTAGAATAATAGCAAAGCAGACGTCTGATGCGGCCATTTTTAAAATCAGGCAGTGCAGGTACTTGATGATTGTTCAAACTTCTGCCAGATCTCTGCAGGAGGTACTTACAACCTGAGTCCAAAGGTTGACACCCCCTGTGGTCACATGATATCTCAGATGCTTAGCAATCGGCCTATACTTACAACTGTTTGCAGCATCTCAGTCATGTGACCATGTTTCTGCTTTTGCTGAAAATCTCTCCATTTACTTACATTTTCAGCATAACTGGCCCATAGCGAACCATTGGTTTGCTTAACAACTGCGGTGTTCACGTTATAACCACTATGTTGGCTTAACGGCAAAAAAATATATTAGTCACGTGATTTATGACTGTCATGACTTACGACTAATGACGGGCAGGCTCCATTAAGGTCATAAGTCAAGGACTACATGTAATCTATGTGATTCCTAACTTGCAATTTAAAGTAACATATTTTAAGACTACAGGTAGTCCTCGACTTACAAGTTCGTTTAGTGACTGTTTGAAGTTACAACGGCACTGAAAAAAGTGACTTATGACAGTTTTTCACATTTACCAGCGTTGCAGCATCCCCATGGTCACGTGACCAAAATCCAGATGCTTGGCAAATGACTCGTATTTATGACGGTTGCAGTGTCCCGAGGTCATGTTATCACCTTTTGTGACCTTCTGACAAACGAAGTCAACGGGGAAGCCAGATTCACTTAACAACTGGGTTACTAACTTATCATCTGCAGTGATTCACTTAGCAACTGTGGCAAAAAAGATCGTAAAATGGGGCAAAACTCATTTAACCAATGTTTCACTTAGCAACTGAAATTTTGGGCTCAATTGTGGTTGTAAGTCGAGGAGTACCTGTACACCATATACTAGGAATATATAAAATATCTTCAATACTGAAGACTCTAGATAGGATTCACCAACCTGGGGTAGACAGTTGAGCTACATCTGGCACGACAATGAGAGACCCTGTGAAGTCACACTTGTCACCAGCTTGCGCAGATTCTACAGCTTCAGCACGCAAGATGACTTCGACGCTGCGAGGAATGCTCCCCTGAGGCAATTCAGCCTGGGTTTCTTGAATGCGAACCTGGGAAGACAGGAAAGAGACCTTCAAATGCCTGACCTTAGCATGATTAAAAATTAAACTTGAATACTTCTAGCACATGGACTTGGAAAAACAACAAACAGATGCTTGTGTTTTATACCAAATTGACGTTCTAATTGAGTTCTAAAAGAGAGCAAAAGGAAGATCATTAAACAGATTCCCTTTAACTTCTGAACTAGGAAAACAACAAATCTTAGGAGACATGCCAGAAAAGCAAGCTTGTTTTTATCCTTGGTTATGGCAAAAAGCAGAAATAAGATTTTTTTTTGGGGGGGGGGGGGGGGTTATTAAAAAAACACCAAAAAAAACAGAAATTTAGATACGTGAATTGATTAAAGTTGGCATTAACACTTTTTTTTGGTAAACACAATCTCATAATTTGTGAAAAGCAAAAACGTGCATACGATAGCTAAAAGTATTGTGTCAACATCTCTACCTTTCTAATAAGTTATCAAATCCACTAAATTCCACTAGAGATCCAGTATTAATTCAGATATAGTATAACCAGTGAGCTGTTAAAGACAGGCTTGTGAAGATCATACTGTTCCTCCTTTGAATCAGGAGTCTCATGCTTCACCACACCAGCAATGAGAAGATCAGAGAGGAAATTAAGATATGGCAAAAGGAAAGAAAAGGCAGGAAGAGGCACTAATATCTTATTCACATAGTGCCCAAAGTTCACATTTTGAAGTACAGGTAGTCCTCGGTTTATAAATGGTCAAAGTTATGATGGAACGCAAAAATGGGACATCACCTGAAGGAGAAGTTCTGCCACTGGCTCCCCACTGCAGTCATGTTACTGCATCTTGGGCACTTGGCAACCAACTCGCATTTATGGCTATTTGAGTAAGAGAATAACAGAATTGTAAGGGACCTTGGAGGTCTTCTAGTCCAACCCCCTGCTCAAACAGGAGACTCTATGCCATTTCAGACAAATGGTTGTCCAATCTCTTCTTAAAAACCTCCAGTGATGGAGCACCCACAACTATTGAATGCAAGCCGTTCCACTGTTTAATTGGAAATTCCTCAGTTAGGAAATTTCTCTTTAATTCCAGGTTGCTTCTCTCCTTGATTAGTTTCCATCCATTGTTTCTTATCTTGCCTTCTGGTGCTTTGGAAAATAGGCTGACTTCCTCTTCGTGGCAGCCCCTTAAAGACTGGAACACTGCTATCATGTCACCCCTAGACCTTCTTTTCACTAGACTCGACATACCTAATTCCTGCAACCGTTCTTCATGTTTTACTCTCCACGTCCTTAATCATCTTAGTTGCTCTTCTCTGCACTCTGCTCTAGAGTCTCAGCAACTTTTTTTATAATGTGGTGACCAAAACCGGATGCAGTATTCCAAGTGTGGTCTTACTAGGGCTTTATAAAGCAGTACTAATACTTCAGGTGATCTTGATTCTATTCCCGTTTATGTAACCTAGGATTGTATTGGCTTTTTTGGTGGCTGCAGCACACTGCTGGCTCATATTTAATTGATTGTCCATTAGAACTCCAAGATCCCTGTCAGAGTTTCTGCTATTAAGCCACATTTCACCTAATCTGTACCTGTACATTTGGTTTTACTTGCCTAAGTGTAAAACCTTACTTTTCTCTACACTGAATTTCATTTTGTTAAATAGAGCCCAGTGCTCACCTCCGTCAAGCTCCATCTGCATCTTGAGCCTATCATCTAGGGTGTTGGAAGAGGTATGGAGCCTTTGGAGCATCTTACTCTCCAGAGCTGCATCTTCCACTTCCCACCAGGGAAAAGCCAGATTCTCTAATGCCGGTACAGTAATCCCTACAGGGTTAGGGTTAGGAAAAGCCATCCCACAGCAAATAATGGATTCACTTAAGTGCGGTGTTCACTTTACAATCACTGAATCTGTTTAATCATCATCGTCTTTTAATGACCCCATAATCCCTTGTGGGGTGGTCTGGGCAACTGAATGGAGCTGAGTGTTTACTGGCCGGATGACCTTCCTGTCGCCAATGCGGAGTTATAGCTGAATCTGTTTAATGACCTTTGCAAAAAAGGTCACAGAATAGGTCATGTGGTGACCCACTTTATTACCATCATGACTTATGACTAAAATTGTGGACTCTATTACAGTTTTAAGTTGAGGACTTCCTGCAGCCTGTTTGAGAAATTGATCTGAGAATAGCATACTGTTGTTTAAAAAACCAAAAGCAGCAATTCCAATTACAATACCTTTTGGAAGTCAACAAACCGGGATCTGTTTGTATCCAGAAGAAATCGCTTCCTATTGGCACAGACTGGGTTTCTACAGATGTTGGGCTGTGTGTACTTGAACTGCTGGTCCACCTCTTTTATCACCGTCTGGCAATCCAGACAGAGAAAGGTTCCACTGACAAGCTCTGGGTGAACCGGGTGGGTGCGAACTACCTGTCCACTAATACGCATGAGGGATCCGATGCGGGCTGACGTCATTTCTCGAATTCTTTTCAGGAAACAAAAGTCAAATTTAAAAGCTTTTCATGTTTAACACACAATTCAGAAAATCAGAAATCAGATTGCAATTACCCAGCTGATCGTGGCCTATTGTTTTCTATGGAATGGTAGCCTTGGCAAGTACAAGGCTTTCTGTAACTAAGAAAAGAATGTTCCTGCTGTGCTATCGGTTAAGACAATGCATATGGCTGTGCTGACGTCTGTGATTTTAGGAGCAGAATGTAATCAACCCCTTATAGCATTATAGTCCAGGAACATCAGTTGCAGAATTTCCACTATGCTCCACTTAGCTTTTAAAATGGCTTGGGTAAGATACCTTTATTAAATCCTATACAAATTCCAGATGAAAAATTGCACCAGTACAAGACTACATTAGACAAGCTGTATAAAACTTGAGACTATCTTTTATATACCTGATAGAAAACAAATATTGCAAAAGTATTTTATTCATGTTTATGGGGGTGCTCAGCTCATAATCATACACAGGCAAGGAATAAAAAAAAATCCAGATCAAACTAGGCCAATTCACCATTCAGGCATTGTCACACTAACACTGTCCCCAGAGGCTTAATGAAACAACTAAGTCATTACAAGCTTTCTGAAAGTCAAATAGAGAGAGGCAATATCTGAGAGGCAAATAACTCAGAAGAATGGAGTAGTGATTGAATAGGTATGCTTTCATGGTCCCTATATGTGACAGCCTGTAAATGAAGGGACATGTAGCAAGCTCATATTTTTGTGTCTTAGCAGGTGGATATAATGTCACACAGGCTAACAAAATGCTCCTTCCGCTTATTCAGAGGCAAATTGCGTAGATTTGCCAGCAGCCTTTGCTTAACTGTTCAGGGCAATGCCAGAATAGAATCACATGCAGAAATGCCTTCAGTACCAAATTACTATTTCCTTGTTACATAACGCTGTAAAAGTGACAATTTAATCATTAAGATTCTTACTTGTGCCTGGTAGGTAAATCTTGGAAGGCCACATAAAAATCTTTGTTAGGAGGAATATTTCCATGATCTTTGGCAAATGTTTTTACAGCCCGACACAAGAAAGGGTACACTCTAAAATAAAAGACAGATTTGTAAGTGAAAGAATTACGTAAGCTTTTGCATCACCCTGACTCTCTGTGTATCTTATAAATTTCCCTGTTGGCTTAGAAGTTTAATGAAACAGACAATGTTTAATGCAAGTTAAGTTTACAAGTATAAATACTGAATTATTTCCCACAAGTCATAGGATTTTGTAAACCCTGTGTTTCTGTTTCTATTTTTATTCAAAAGGCTGGACATTATAGGAAGCAACTGCCAAACTATCTTAAGATGCGAATGATAAATCATATTTTTTCTTAAAGTAAGCTTTATAAGTTTTTTTTATCCGTAAAGTTAATATAGGTAGATCTCAACTACAACCACAATTGAGTCCAAAATTTCTGTTGCTAAGTGAAATATTTGTTAAGTGAATTTTGCCCCATTTTACAACCTTCCTTGTCACAGTTGTTAAGTGAATCACTGCAGTTAAGTTAGCAACATGGTTGTTAAGTGAATCTGGCTTCTCCATTGACTGTCAGAAGTCGCAAAAGGTGATCATGTGACCCCAGGACACTGCAGCCATCACAAATACGAACCAGTTGCCAACCACCTGAATTTTGATCACGTGATCATGCAACGGTCATATGAAAAACAGTAATGTCACTTTTTTCAATGCTGTTGTAACTTTGAATGGTCACTAAACAAATGGTTGTAAGTCGAGGACTACCCACCTTAAGTAATTCTGATACTCTTGAAAATTTTCCCATTAAAACCAATAATATTCAGACTAGTGATTTTGAAAGTGATTTTGAAACTGAGCATGGCTCAGGGCCAGGTTATCTTCGAGACCGTCTTCTACCGCATAGCTCCCAGCCACCGGTAAGATCCCACAGAGTTGGTCTCCTCCAGGTCCCGTCAGCTAAACAGTGCCGGCTGGCGGGCCCGCGGGGGAGGGCCTTCTCTGTGGCTGCTCCGGCCCTCTGGAACCAGCTACCCCCTGAGATCCGGACCACCCCCACCCTTCTGGCCTTCCGGAAAGCGGTGAAGACCTGGCTGTTCCGGCAGGCCTGGGGCCGTTGATCTCGCTGTTGTAATCCTGTGAGATCCGGCCATGAATGGTGTGCATGGGTTTTTAAATTGTTTTTTAAATGTTTTTATAAGGTTTTTAAATGTTTTTTTATATTTCTGTTGTAAGCCGCCCAGAGTCCCTGGGAGTTGGGCGGCATAAAAATACAATAAATAAATAAATAAATAAATAAATATAATGATAATCATATGAACATTTTGGATATTCTTACCTATAGAACTCTTCTTGGATTGTGGTAGCAAGTTGTTGATTGAATTGCTCCAGATCTTCAAAACTTACAGTTAAGGTGTTTCTCTCTGGACGAATAAGCTCTTCTGCATCTTGTAAGTATTTAACTTCTCCATCACTATTCTGGAATCTTTTAGGGAACAATTTTGTAGAATTATTTCCTACACAGCAAGTTTAATTATGCATTACCATTATGTAGTTAATATGAAAGGATTATACTGAGACCCCTCTCCCATTATTTAAATATTTCTGTGAATGGAAATTATTCTCTATGTAACCTTTCAAATTACAAAGTTTGACACAATTATCTCTGAAAATTAACACTGATGTTTTCTCTACAAAAGTAATAAAACATTAACAAATCAGTTCTGAACTGTGTAAAATAAAAAAGGAAACATTCGTTTAGGCTAAGTTTTTTCTCTCTATCTGATGAATTAAAATCAGGAATTCAAGGAAAAGTAGCTCGTTTTGATGCAACACTGTAAAAATAACTTCAAGCAAATTTAAACAACCTTACACATGTTTTAGTATATCAATATTATCAACTAAGGTTTTATTCTTTAATACATATACAAGCCTTGATGCAGTCTACTTTTCATTCTCTTACTTAGAAAAGAAATGAATAAACAACTGAATTTATGTGGGGGTAAATAAGCCAGGATAGCATTGCTTAAAAAAAAAAAAGTCATGTAGCACATAAATGTTCAGCTGCTTAAGAAGCAGATTGACAGTTATTTCTGCTATTCATTTGTTAAACCGATATACTCCACTATTGATTTTACATTGCTGTTTTTAGAATATCATCCTGCTTTATCCTCCTTGAGACAAATACAAGGCACCCAGAGTACTTTTATTGTTATTTGATAACAATGAGATAATAAACAAGAAACTCAACATCCAGAATGTACAGTTCCTGTATCTCTTAGAACAAGGTCTAAGCACATTCATACATCTAACATCAAAGATGTCTGAGAAATACAGTCAAATCCATTGAAGGGCTGTAGAAAGATACCAGGACCAGAACTGCAACCTTAGGATGTATGGAATACAAAGTTTTCCCCTCCATTTCATCACAAAAGATTGCATGTGTATAAAACCACAAATGTCATCTCGATGAGCCAGCTTGGTCTGGGCTAGAAAGCAAGAAACTGTTGAGTTCCTGTCCTGCCTTAATCTTGAAAGCCAGCTGGGTGACTTTAGCCAATCATTCTCTGTCAGCTCATCCCACCTCACAGGGTTGTTGTTGCAGGCAGAACAGGAGGGGGAGGGTGTGTTGGATGTTTGCCACCTTGGGTTATTTGTAAAATAAAAGCGGGCTACAAATAAAGAAAATAATAAAAATAATAAAAATAAATGGTATTTGTTGGAAAGCTGCAGATTTTATAAGTAATTATTATTATTTATAAGTAATTATTTGCATTCTGCATTATTGCATTCTGCAATAGCTCCCGCGGAATTTGAACGGCTTTATTCCAGGTGTAGTTTTTAACCCAGTGAATGCAGAAGAAATGGAAGCAAAACACACGTCCCCCCCCCCCCCCCAAAAAAGATGCTGTTGTGTACAGTGGAGCCCACCGTCCACCATCCTGTCTGGAATCAAGGCTGTCACTCACTGTTCGAGAAAGTCCTGAAACAACTTCTGGCATTTCTCGGCCACCTCATCGCGGTGCTGTTTCTGAGCAGCGGCCAACCCAGCCTCCCCGGCGGCTACCAGATCCATCCCAGATCCTCTCCCCTCCGACGGCTACCCGGGCAATGATGAGAATTCGCGCCACTGCTGAGCCCCGCGTGGCCCAGCCTAGCCAATCGGAAGCTTCACAGTGGAACGCCCGCCCCCTTCGAATGTTCCCCGGGGAAACTTTTCGCGCCAAATGCGACTCAAGGAAGAGGAAGCAGAAAGTAGGGGGAGAGGAAGTGGGGAGCCATGCACGGCGTTGCAAGGCCAGTCTGGGAGTTAGAAAACCGAAAGCGGGAGGGATTAAACCTTGGTTGAAAACCACCGCCAAGTACGATCGTTGCGTACTTGATTGCGGAAGCGTTAAGTCAGTTTTGTAGGAAAGGGAGGGGAATGCACCACACAATGCAAGTCTTACAAGTGACTTTTCAGAAGTAAGCGACGTTGCTCTTGCAGGAACAAGCAAGAGATATTGGGAGAGAAAAGTGGTTTGCTTGCAAAATGCCGATCTCCCCTGTAGAAACAGAAAAGGGGAAGAATGTCATTCATTCAATGCTCTCCCCCCCCATAAATGTTCGATTAAACTCGATTAATCGACATGCGTTTTATTTTAAAGAATCAAATCTCAAATAACTTAGATGCATATAATTACAGAGCCACAGGTTGCAAAATACGGATGACTTAGTTGACAGCAAAGAAGGAATGTTTTCTGCGCGTCTTGTCGTCCGGGGTTTGTAGGTACGGTAGTTACTGCAGTCCTAATGTTTTACATTACCACTTTACTAATTTTTTGCCTGAGAGCTAACTTGGAGATTTGGAATTTGGGGGTTTCATTTTGATCTTTTGTAAACCCTCAGCATTTTTTTAAAAACAGAAGATTAAAAAAAGTCGAAGCAGAATACATTGCAGATGGATTCAGATCTACTGTCGATCTCAGACAACGAACACATGACAATCTAAGACAGGTAGTCCTCGATTTATCACAATTGAGCCCAAAATTTATGTTGTTAAGTGAGATGTTTGTTTTGCCCCATTTTATGACCTTCGTAGTCACAGTTGTTAAGTGAATCATTGCAGTTAAGTTAGTAACACGGTTGTTAAGTAAATCTGGCTTCCCTGTTGACTTTGCTTGTCAGAAGGGTGCAAAAACTGTTCACATGATCTTGGGACACAGCAACTGTCACAAATTTGAACTAGTTGCCAAGCATCCGAATTTTGATCACATGACCACAGCGATAGTGCAGTGGTCATAACTGTGAAAAATGGTCATGTCACTTTTTCCAATGCTGTTGTAACTTTGAACAGTCACTAAGCAAACTGTTGTAAGTCAAGGTCTACCTGTATAAAATTTGTAATTGGAACAAATAGAAAGCAAATAGATTTCACAGTAAAAAAACATCGTTTAAAATGTCTGAGTAAGTTTTCGTCTGGTTTCAAAAGGATAGCAAGATAGCAGTGTTGGTGACAGTTGAGTTACAGTTCAGTTACCAGAAATGACGCAGTGTAGTCCTGTGCCATGGTTAAACTGGTCCTGATTTTCTAGGTATGGTTTTCTGCATTTGTACAAGACTCCATAAGTAAACCATAAACCATAAGAGTTGAGTTTACACAACATGGTAGCCTGCAGTAACACATAACGTTTGAATGTTTCTGAGCAAAGAACTCAAATAGAATTGTTCCAGTAATTCTTTTTCTGACACCAGTGATAAGTTTCATCTCCTGAATTTGTTCATCTTCTGATTAAAGAGTTACAGTATCTACCGTATTTTTCGGACTATAAGACGCAAGACGCACCAAGATTTTGAAGAGGTAAACCAAAAAAAAAAAGTTTTTGCCCTCCCCAGCCCCCAGGATCACTCTACAGGCCTCCCAAACCTTCTGCACGCCCCATTTTTTGTGAAAAACGGGCCCGTTTTTGCGAAAAACAGCCTGTTTTTAGCTCGCTTTTGCCCTCCCCAGCCCCCAGGATCACTCTACAGGCCTCCCAAACCCTCTGCACACCCCGTTTTTTTCAAAAAATGGCCCGTTTTTTGCTTGTTTTTGCCCCCCCCAGCCCCCAGGATCATTCTACAGGCCTCCCAAATTACTACAGTGTTTTCCTACCCCATAAGGCCTCTGTGGCCGAGCCTCTTCACAGGCTGCTAGACAACAAGGCCCCGTGGGTGTGGAGCAAGGTCCATTCTGCTGCTTTCGCTGCTGTCAAGGGCCTGCTTACTTCTGATGCTGTCCTTGTGCACCTCCCCCTGGTCTTGGCAGCTGACGCTTCTCCCTATGGGGTTGGGGCTGTCCTCAGCCATAGATTCCCCAATGGGCTCGAGGCTCCCACCGCTTATTTCTCCAGGACTCTTTTGTCCACCGAGCGCAATTACAGCCAATTGGACAAAGAGGCCCTGGCTGCCGTTGCCGCTGTCAAAAGGTTCCACGACTACGTTTATGGTCGTTCCTTTTCCCTCATCACTGACCACAAACCCCTTCTGGGTATCTTGGCTGGGGATCGGCAGACACCTCAAATCTTGTCCCCCCGCATGTCCCGCTGGTCAGTTTTCCTGTCAGCTTACAATTACAAGTTGGTTTACCGCCCTGGCAAGGCCATACCTAATGCTGATGCCCTCAGCCGGTGCCCTCTCCCTCAATCAGTCCAGGACCCTGCTCCCACCTCCTTGGTCTTATTGATTGAGGAGTCTGACATGCCCTTGACGGTGGCTGACATAGCCTTCCACTCCTCCAAGGATCGAATAATCACTCAGGTCCTCGACTGGGTGCGCAGGGGCTGCCCCAGGGGCCAGCTCCCGGAAGTTTTTTGGCCTTTCAAGCGTAGGCAACATGAGCTATCTGTACTGAAGGGGTGTTTGCTATGGGGTAGCAGGGTTGTGGTCCCACCTCCCTTGAGGACTGCAGTGCTGCATAATTTACACGAAGGGCATCCGGGGGGTGGCCATTTTTGAGAAAAACGGCCCATTTTTCGCTCATTTTTACCCCCCCCCAGCACCCAGGATCATTCTACAGGCCTCCCAAACCCTCTGCACGCCCCGTTTTTTGCAAAAAAACAGGCCCGTTTTTGTGAAAAATGGCCTATTTTTTGCTCGTTTTTACCCCCCCCAGCTCCCAGGATCACTCTACAGACCTCCCAAACCCTCTGCACACCCCATTTTGTGCAAAAAACGGGCCCATTTTTTGCTCATTTTTGCTCTCCCCAGCCCCCAGGAGCACTTTGCAGGCCTCCCAAACCCTCTGCGTGCCCCGTTTTTGCGAAAAACAGGACGCGCGGGGCGGGGTTTTTGGAGGCCAAAAATGGCTGTATTCGGTGTATAAGACGCACCAACATTTCTACCCTCTTTTAGGGGGGGGGGGAAGTGTGTCTTACACTCTGAAAAATACGGTATATTACCCCAGATCAAACCTTCTGAATATTTGGACTTGATCAAAATATCCTCTGAAAAGTTGGCAATAATCAATTAAATTTATATGCTTTTCATCTCACTGATAAAGTGGGCCTTTTGCCAGACTTCCTTTATCAGTTTAAATTGGATTTCCCTGTTAAGCTTTTGAATGTCAACTTTTATATTTCTTGGCCATTTTGTTTTATTGGGTATTTATTAGTGCGAGTTAAGTATATTCTTTTGAACTGGAGAATTGGTAAAAGAGAAAAGTCAAAAAAGCAAGACATAGAATAATTGACAGTAATTTCCTGTTGAAGCTGGATTAAAAGCTATCAGTTAGCTGCACAACTAATGAGTTTATCCTTGAAGATTAGGATGGATGTATAGCAAGGGACATCCTCCCAGATAGGAAATATGCTGAGGCTGCAGTGGGAGCAATAAATTGGTGGCTAAATGGAGCAAAGTATTATTTAAAGCTGTAAGTAAGTGGTAAATGAGCAGAAAAAGCCCTTGATACCGCAATTATTTTAAAAATCTGTACTTTGCTGCCACTATCTTTCATTCTTGTTATCTCTCCTTTGCTGCAAAATGAAGATAAAGTACTTTAAGGCTTGTAAATCAGCTGTACTTTGATATGTTACTCCTTTGATATGGAAGTATCTCCTTTAGGAGATTGAAATCATCACAGGAGTCGTCATCAGCAAAATTAAAAATAATAACTTCTGTAGATACTCCTCACTTTGATCTGGAGTCTGTGACTTATACACAGTCCATTTGTTTATGTAAGAGCTGCCCATGGATTCAAGGGGACATCTGAAAAACATTAAAATGTCTTCTGGAGAAGAACCGGCACCGTGTTTTCCAGAAAATACAGTTTTGTTGGTTTGCATGTAAGACTAAAGTCTTTCCCTTTACTAAATGTCTATGGAGATTCTCACTCATCTAGGTCATAGTTGTCCCAAAGATGGCAACTGGACTTTCTGGTTTTTCTTTGAAGACGTTTCGCTTCTCATCCAAGAAGCTTCATCAGCTCTGACTGGATGGAGGGGAACGGAAGGACCTCCGGTTTGAAAGAGGAGTCAAAGAGGCCATCTATGTCAAAATTGAACAGCCCTCAACAGAGGGGGAGGGATACGACATCATCTATTTCCAATCTACAACACAGTCCTTTCAGCAGTTCCAAGAAGGCTTCACACCAGTGGTGAAATCCAATTTTTTTTAGAGGACACAGATAAACCTCAAATTGGCCTCAATGACTCTCTAAAAGGCAAATGACCAGCTGTCTGCAAGGAGTATGAATCCTTCCGTTCCCCACCATCCAATCAGAGCTGAAGAAGCTTCTTGGATGAGAAGTGAAACATCTTCAAAGAAAAACAAGGAAGTCCAGTTGCCTCCTGAAAAAGCTCCTTTGGGATAATAAGCTCCGAACTACTCAAAATTTCCGCTACCAGTTCTCCGAACTACTCAAAATTTCCGCTACCAGTTCTCCCGAACCTGTCAGAACCTGCTGGATTTCACCCCTGCTTCACACCCATTTGCACTACTCAGGTGACCCTGAGGACACAGATAAACCTCCAGGGGGCTTGAACGATTCGCTAAAAGCATGCAAATGACCAGCTGTCTGCAAGGAGTATAAATCCTTCCATTCCTCACCATCCAGTCAAAGCTGAAGAAGCTTTTTGGATGAGAAGTGAAACGTCTTCAAAGAAAAACCAGAAAGTCCAGTTGCCTCTTGAAAAAGCACCTTTGGGTTTCCCTTTACTAAATTCTAATACAGGTATCATGTGGGAAAACTAATGGCCATTAGATAGCTTTTTGAAACAGCAAATTCAGCAGCCTCTGCATTGCTTTGCGCTTTGCCATGTCTTTAGATACCTTAATTACAACTTTGAATTATGCTCAGGGACAGAATGGGGGCCAATTAAGCTGCTGCATTTAGCAAACAATTAGCACACTCAGATTAACAGGCCCTGCTTTGGCTCCAGCATTCTGGAACTGTTTAAGCTGTCTAAGCCTTTTAAAAAGGCACCTCTGTGGAAAAAAAACATCCACAATAGATGAAATGGTGTGTAAACAAGGAGCATGGCCTCTCCAGGAACTGCTACAGTCAGTACATTGCTTTTTACTGAATCTGGAGTATTCCCAAATTGCAGACCTGGGTGTTTTGTGGGTAGAAAGTCCTGGGTTTAACCCCTGGCATCTCCAGGGATGGCAGACAAAGTTGTGATCAATTGTAACCAGTATTGACCATGATAGTCTAAATGGGCCTTTTTCAAACTGGCTTCCAGGAACCATAGCTTCAAAGACATGAATGGATTCCACAAGAGATTAAGGGGGGAGGTGGAGGGGAGGAGGGGAAAGCCAAATATTCTTGGCAAGGGATTATGGGGGTGGGGGGAAGCCAGCTTCAAATGCACTGTGCCATCTGTTCTTACCTCAGTGTTATAGTTTCCTCTCATTGGCTGGACATCACCAGTATTTGCAACTATGCTCCATGCATAGGGTAGCTAATTGCTGTTCCCTCACAATGTGCACCCAGACAAAATCTGATTCCCTGCCTACCCCCCAAACTCTGGCAAACTTTTATAATTCTGCAAGAGTGATTGCAGTGAGTTCCTTCTCTTTCACTTCCCTATGGCAGAATATGCATGCATAGTTACTTAGGAGTACATACCATTGAGCTGTGTGGCAATTAATCAAGAAACTCAGTTGCACCATTCATCTGGACAGTTGGCCACCTTAGTTGCATTCCTTCTCTCCTCTTTTTGTACTGTCAACCAGAGTTGCCTTATCGGGGAAATGGGTGGCATATAAATGTAATAAATAAAATTTGTTTCCTTTTGTGCTGACAGTGGCACCTAGAAACTCTGGAGATGATGGCAATTGAAGTTCCAAAGGTATAGAGCAGGATTTTTCAAATTGTTTGATGGGGTGTTCATTCTAACACAGCCAATTTGCTATTATTGTGCTGTCTCTTGATTAGAGGTTCTGATTTTTTTTTTAACTAACAGGTTGGTTAGACTGAACATTTTGAAAACCTCAGGTCTGGATGGTCTTAGCTGCCTATGTTCCTAATATCAAACCTGCCCCATATTCCTAGTTGCAAATATTCAGGAAGTTCTGAGGACTGCATTTAGAAAGTAACTTCAAAATCTCATTTAGGTGTTGTTTTAGGTAGAATTATGTTGTCGGCATCACAGACAAGTCAACAACTTTGCTTTACAGACTTGCTATGTTTATGATAAATCTTTAAAAATATTTTTCTATTGGGATTAGTGCCTGTAACGTTATTTTTTTTGCTTATTTTGAGAAAATGTTGTGGAATGATTAGGTATGTACAGCGTGTTCCAATATAGGGTGTGTTTGCATGACATGCTTAGGTGAGCCTGCCACGGTCCATGTGTAAGTGATTTCCCAAGTGATCTAGCCCTAAACAGATGCTCAGAGGATTGCTTATTGGAGTGCAGCTATCTTGGCTAGTGTCCAAGCCATCTTTGCAGGGTTAAGCAGTTTCGCAGTAAAAATGGTAACACCCAGAGTCTTCTAATCAGCGTTAGTGCTAGTTTTACCATCCCTTCCCCCAAACTGCATACCTGTTTCAGCTTCTCAGCACTTGCAAAGGAATGGAAGAAAAAGCTGAGCATGGCTAGAACAGCCCCAATAAGTTGTTCTAGCTTCCCATTTTTCTGTTTAGAAGTTAAAAGACAGTAACCCCAAATTTCTCTTCTGAAGTTGAAAGAAAATTGTACCCAGGATGACAAATTACCAATAACAAACCTCAGATACCAACTGTGGTCAAGATATTCTGCCTTTGGCAATTTCTTCTCAGGTTCCAGGGCCACCCAGTGAACTTGGTCTTATGTATTATAGAAGCACTCCATAAAATAGAAACTATGTGTTTGAGATTTCAATCTCGGGTAGATGGAGATAGATCTACACATACTATTATCTAACCTTTACTTGAACACATCCAGTGGAGTAGAGAGGGCTGTAAAGCACTATGAAGCGGTATATAAGTCTAAGTGCTATTGCTATTGCTATTGATCTCTCTGGGTAATTGGATCCACTGTTGATTTGCTCTGTTGGGAATTTTTATTCTAATGTTCAGTTGGAATCTGCCTTTTTGTAACTTAAATCCATTATTCTATTGTGCAATCTAGAATGAGGAAGGTCTTGATTTACTTCTTCAGTTTTCTTGGCAAGATTTCAGTAGTGGCTTGCCATTACCTCCTTCTCAGGGCTAAGAAAGAGTGTTTGGCCCAAAGTCACCAAGGCAGCACTAAAATGCAGTTTCCTAGTTTCTAGCTGTATGCTTTAACCACTAGACAAAACTGGCTCTCATGATTTACTTCCATTTGACAGCTTCTGAGATAATGTGAAGATTCATGTGCTTCAGCCTTTGCTCAAAATTAAACATACCCAGCTCCATCAGCCTCTCTTTGTAGGAGCTCATTTCTAATCCCAATTTTTTGTTGTTGTTGCTCTTCTCACAATCCTTATTGCATTGTTCCCAGAATTGGGACCTAACCAAGGCCACAAGGAACACACAAACTAGTTCCAAGATTTAAAAAGTACATTTACATTGATGAAACCTAAAATTACATTTGTTCTTGTTATAGTCGTGTTGTGATGCTGGCTCATATTAAATTTGTAATTTACACTAACAATCCACGCACGCACTGAAAATACTAAGATGGAGCCCTACCCAAATAACACAAGGTCCAATCACAGCACCCATGAAAGAAACAAAAACTATTATCAGCCCCTTCACCCATCATAATTATTAATCCATAACCTACTTTGAAGATCTTCCCTCCCCTCTTGCCATGTTATAACTGAATTTTTTTTTGTTTAAGTGGAAAACATTGCAATTGTCTTTTGGTTACCTTCAGACCATTTCTGTAACCTGCTGAAATCTTCTGAAGTATATCTATCCCATCCAATTTAATAGAAATTTCGATAAGCACTCCCTAAACCTCTTCATCCACTGATAAAAGTACTAGAATAGAGGATGTGGGGTTGATTTTTTTTTAAAAAAGTACCCTACTTGATACCTCTTTTTGATTTGGCGAGGAATTAGTCAAAAAGTAAGATTGAGAAAAGAGGTTTATCCAGAAATATTAGATCTAATTGGGGAAAGGTAATTGTATTTGATTCCAACTGGATTAACTGAATGTAAGATTACTAAGAATAAATCTGAGATAAATTATTTTTATATTCCAGTTAGTAACATAAACACGGATAGGGGAGCAAGCAGCATTTACAGGTAGTCCTCATTTAGTGACTGCCTTATTTATTGACCATTTTTAGTGGACAAAAAATAACTTTGTGATCAAGCTTGGCATATACAGTACAACCCTGGCATATATGACTTTTTTGGAAAGAGGTCAGAGAAGAGCAACAAAGATGATTAGGGGCCTTAGAAGCTATAACATACAAAGAACGATTGCAGGAACTAGACATACCTAGTCTAGTGAAAAGAAGGACCAGGGGTGACCTGATAGCAGTCTTCCAATACTTGAAGGGCTGCCACAAGGAAGAGGGGGCCCACTTATTTACCAAAGCACCTGAAAGCAAGACAAGAAACAATGGATGGAAACTAATCAAGGAGAGAAGCAACCTAGAACTAATGAGAAAATTTCTAACTGTGAGAAGAATAAACCAGTGGAACAAATTGCTTTCGGAAGTTGTGGGTGCCCCATCATTGGAGGCTGTTAAGAAGAGTTTGGCAGCCATTTGTCAGAAATAGTACAGGTCTCCTGGGTGAGCATGGGGTTGGAGTAGAATCTAGATGACCTTCAAGTTCCCTTCCAATTCTGTTACTCTTTTACTGACCTTTGCAGGTCTGTAAAGCAAAGGAAAGCTGAAGTAAGATTGTAAGCAGTCACAATTTCACTTAGCAACCACTTCACTTAATGACCGTATTGCTGGTCCCATCTGTGGTTTCTAAATGAGGACTATCTGTATATGTTGGTGTGTATGTATAGAACTGCTCTACTAAACAAAATTACCTTGCTCTTGGTTAAGTTCACAGGTCTTAATATTTGAAGTCGTGTTTTTTTAAACTTTCATTTCATCATAGTTTTATTACAATTTCTTCAACTCAATATCAATAGTGAGTTGCTCCCACCTGCACCACCAAATCTACTCCAGGATCCTTTGGAGAAATCTGGGGATCCACAGAATAGTTGGGGAAGCAAGTGGAAGTTCTAATGTACAAGAATAAATCTGATTGCTTATTGCTAGATCTAGCTTTTTATATGTAAACTTTCACAATATAAGCCTTAATTCGTGGCAATGCCCTGTGTAAATAAAACTGGCGTAATTTTAGCATCAGGTAAGCATCAGGTACTATTTCAGAATAATATATTTCTCCTACAAAATGAAAAAACTGGCACATAGAATTGTTAGAAGTTTTATTGCAATCTTTTTCATTTTAGTAAGATCAAACTTCACTATTTCCAGTTGCTTCTCAAGAAAATTCTTGCTCAATTTACTTTCCGCACTGCATTGTTATTGACAAAAATCTGAGATTTTATTACCTTGCTGCCATATGTTGAAACAAACTATGCAAAACTATGAATTTTATTAAAATTTGAGGTTTGTTTTAGAAATTTGCTTACCTACAAGGCAATAGTACTTTGATTTATTATTTTCTTAAAAAGTTATGACATTTTCTGTAGCACTCCAGATCAGTTAAAGTAACTGAATTTAAACATTAGTAATGAGTTGAATGATTGTTATTGTGGCACTTGAGTAGATGAGATATCCTCCCACTGCATATTGATTTATGCTGGATTGTTGGAAGCAACATTAAATCTTTGAAACTTGACGTTGTAGTCTTCTTAAGGTGTGAGACGCTTTGGATCACGGGGAAACATGGACGTCTGCCGGACATTGCTCAACCCAAGATACAACATGGTGACTCTTTCCAAGCCTGTCAAAATTAAATCCAATCTAATTAATCTGAAGATGGAGTTATATGTACAACATATATTGAAATATTCACAAACGAGAACAAACTTGCTGGGTTATTTGTAATAAACCAAAGTCAGTACCAAATATTTTTGTCCAGCTGCCACTGCCAAGTGCAATCTGGCAAAGGTCTGAGACAAAAATCAGCAATAGTGGAATTGAAAGAGAATATTGGCAGGGTGATGCAGTGCTTTCTCTGACCTATTCAGATATCCTATAGTCTTCCACATAATTTGCATTTAAAGGAAAAACTGGATTACATTTTTTATAATATCTAAATTTGATTTTATAGTAAAAAGGCGGTGAGTGGGATAATAGCAATTATTTTTATCACATTAGTAATATGAACCATAGAAACAGATCCCCATCAAACAGCAATTGTTTCTTTCCCTCATTATTCTATGCCCTGCTAGATGAAATAGAAAGAGGAACATGGCAAATAAGTGTTATGATTTCTTTTGTGATTAAGGATCTTTCACTATTGTTTCATT
Source organism: Thermophis baileyi (assembly GCA_003457575.1). Classification (NCBI taxonomy): domain Eukaryota; kingdom Metazoa; phylum Chordata; class Lepidosauria; order Squamata; family Dipsadidae; genus Thermophis; species Thermophis baileyi. The sequence goes on from QLTV01004146.1 coordinate 2,697,494, forward strand.
ACTTCTTTGATAACTGGTTCATAAGAAAAAAAGAACACAAGGTTAAAACAAAATTAAAAAAACCCCCTACCCTCAGAGATAAATGGTCTGGAATTAAAATAATCTGAACACAGACCAAAGTGAAAATATAATATAATGAATATAAGCTACATTACCTATGCCGCCACCTGCATGGGGAGGTGCACCAAAACGAAATGAATCGATATAAGACTTAATTTTCTCTAAATCTGAAAAGGAAAAATTGTATTTCAGCTCAGGCCAAATTCTAATTAGCATCATGGAAAAAGTATTCAACATAGAGGAGAGCACCAATATTAACCAATGTTTCAGCTCTTTACAACGTTCCAATACATGTTTTGCATTAATTCAACATGACTATCCAATGTTAGACATCTAGTTTGGTTTAGAGGTTAAGGCATCAGGCTAGAAAGCTCTTAAGTTGTTAATGGACTTTTGCTGATTAGAATTAAATGAAGTTTGATCTGTTTATAAGAGATGAGACATGGGAAGAAAAGTGCTTTGTTGTAGTATTAGAGAAGATGAAAAGCTATTGAAATTGTACTGATGAAGGGTGAACTTATTTGTTTATCGTTTTTTCTTTAACATATTTTCCTTTTTGCACTTTTTAATTTTTTCTCATTTTACTCATTTTTTTTAGCTTGTATTAGTTTCTTATCTTTGTACACTTTAAATTCCATACAACAGCTTTTATTATTTGAATGATATGTACTTTTTACTTTCCGTTAGACTATCAAATATTTGACTTTCTTTGCAAGGGAAAGGATATTCTAAGAGGCAACAATCATCTGTAAAAATTCCAAACACCACTCCCATTAGTCCTATTTTGAGTTCTGACCCTGTTCTATTTGCTATTCGACATGCTACTCAAATCATGATGTGGCCCAAGGCCCAACTTTTAAAATACGGATAATATAGAAGTAAAAATTCTAGTTGTGCCAAATGAAGTATAGCCAACACTGAAGTCCACACATGTTCAAGTTGCTAAAGCTGAGAAATCCTGAACTAGGAGAAAAATACAGAATTATCTTTTTGCAGTCACAAGGATCCTATGAAAATAAGCAATACCAGGCTCCTCTAATAAAGAGGTACCTTTGTTAGAAATGATTTATTTAACTAATAGACCTTAGGAATTACCAATGCCATGATGTAAGGCTCTCTCAGTCAACAGCTCTGGATCATGAATTCTCTGTGCCCCAGACAGAATCTCTTCTCCTCTCATGAACATATCGTAGGAGTTGGAGGTTATCTGGGGGGGGGGGGGGGAGAAATTTGACTTAGTAACCAATACTTAAGTATGCTTCAAAACTGAATCTATAGATAATAAATGACATAGGATAAAGGCACTGACCACCATGAGCAATGTAACAGGAATATCTGCATAGGAGAAAAATGCTGCTTGAGGCAGCATCTGCCTGCTCCAACTATGATTGCATCCTGCCATCATGGTCTCCATGAGAAAGAGCACTTTTCTCTTTCCCTTGTGTGCAGTTTTCAGAACTGCTGCTGTAGTATAACTATACTAAAATGGTGGTTATTAGTTTTGTTTCACTTTGTCTTTCTTTTCTGGTCATAAGATTTATGTTTAGCCCGTAGGATTCTGACTAGGGATAAAAAACTTGCATTCTTTAATTTTATTTCTTTCAGTTTTGAAAGCACCACATATGAAGGAAAAAAGAAAAACTTAATAGACTGCTTTATTCTGTGAAGATTATCCGGAAAGCAATCTTTATACCAGAGGCAGAGACAAGACCCTCTTTTTGTACTGAATTATTTCAAGTTCACGGAGAACATTCTAGGGTCCCTGTTTAATTTCTGAGGAAAAAGCCTTTTCTAAACCTCTTTTCCAATCAAGATGATATAATTTTTAGTGTCTAGAAGGTTCTGCCTCCTGAAATCAATTTACTCAGAAGCTATTGAGTAAAACACAGCCTAGCACGATATTTCTTACTAATACTACTACCCAGTTTTCCAGTGTGACTCAGTATGATCCTTTTTCTTGTACCTCTTCTTCAAATTAACTTTAAAATTTAAAGTTAACATACCACTATCTTGTTATAGGTTCAAGAAAGCCAAGAGACAATTTTATATATACTATTGAGAAGATATACCACAGGGGTGTCAAACTCACAACACGTCGTCACGTGATGTATCGCAACTCCCCCCCTTCGCTAAATTGGGGGTAGGCATGGCCAGCGCGTGATGCTTCCGGTCCGTGGGCCGCGAGTTTGACACCCAATATACTATGAGATACAGAAATTACCTCTAATTTGCATAGCTGTACAAATAACGAGGAGAAAAACAGATCATTCCAAATAGGTAAAATGATAGGGAAAATAGAAAATTCATTTACCCTTCTTTGGCAAGTGACTAATGTAAAACAAGGCTGTGGTTTCACCACTGCTTAAAATAAGAGTATTACAGCAGGTGGTACTACCTAGAAGACTTTAGCTCATCTTGGAAGCTGGAGTGCCTTGGTTACTATTCCTGTATAGGCAAGATTAGGCAGTTGAAAAAACAACCTGGGAAAAAATCCAGTGGCAAACGAGTTCTACAGAGCTATCATGAAAACAGCATAGGTATAATCACCAAGAATAGAAAATTAGAAAGAACCAAGACACTAAGAAACATTTGATGGAAACTCAACTTCATATTGGGAGAGAGATGGATGCTTTCTAAATTTGATAAACAAGCAAGCAAGCAAGCAAACAAACAAACCCTTTATAAAATTGTAAAATATGCATTTCTGGTTGCAAACTAAAAGCTGCATTCTACTCAAATCACACTTTTTTTTTACAATGTCCATTTACCTAGTTAGAACTAAATACCATTGAATATAATAAACTTTCCCCCCAGAAATCTATGCAAATTAATTTTTTAAAGTGTTTTAGTCATTTCCCCATTCTTTCAATTTTTTTTGGCATTCATTTTTTTTGTGGATAATTGTCTATAGATAACTGTCATAACGTTCTCCCCAAAACAGGAAGGATAGCTGTAGTAATATCTACGACAGTGATGGCGAACCTTTTTCTTCTTGCGTGCCAAAAATGGGAGCACGTGCTAGTGCACGCGCCAGCACACAACACACCCCACGCGTGCCGCACTACGCATGTGCCCCCCCATTGGGCCATTTTCCATCCTCCGGAGGCTTCAGGGGAGCCTCCTGAAGCCTCCAGAGTGCGAAAAACGGCCCAACGGGCAAACCGGAAGTCCGTTTCCGAACTTCCGGTAGGCCCGTTGGGCCGTTTTTTGCCCTCCCCAGGCTTCAGGGAAGCCTCCTGAAGCTTGGGGAGGGTGAAAACGGCCTTCCCCAAGGCCGAAAATCAGCTGGCCAGCGCGCGCATGCGTACTGGAGCTGACATAGGGCAACGCCTCGCGTGCCCTCAGATATGGCTCCGCGTGCCACCTGTGGTATGCGTGCCATAGGTTCGCCATCACGGATCTATGAGGTATAAGGGTTCTTTGGCATAATAGCTTTTTCTTTCATCAAATATTTTTCACAGCTATTAGAAAGACAATGCTTAACTAGAAGGATTTTGCTTTGGACACTGAAAATCACCTGCTAAGAATTTCAAAACAGGATCAAAAGACTATTAAATGATGGTATCCATATCTCTATAATTTATTAGGAGGAATTGAAGAAACTGGTTGGGCTCTTATATTATTCTTACAGACACATTTCAAAAGCTAATTATTTATTTTAAAATGTAATAAAGCAGCTGTAACAATTAATTCCAAAGAATATTACCATCAACCTGAAGCTACTAATAGCTCAAACAATAGTTTATATTATACTAATTAAAACAGAACTTTTACTTGGCAAACAAGATAGAGATCGCATAATCTTTTCTACTCCTTTCAAACAGTATTTCTTTTGCACTGAACAAATGGTAGAGTTAATATTCTCAATCCTTTTCTACAATTATATTATCTCAACAATATCACACACTACAATGATTCTGTCATGGAGAAAATCTATCTATGTGATTGCTTGGAGTTGAAAAATGACTTGACACATAATCACATCGTTCAATCAATCAATTTGTAAGCAGGCACAATGCACTGGGAAGCAAAGGAAAGAAACACAAGACAACTAATGACTGTGTAATACGAAAATAGATGTTTTCATTTTGGGAATGACCCATATCAGACTCTGAACTTGCAATATGTTTATGGCACATTTGTTGCACAAATCCCACATCAGATTTGTAATGTGTTCATATTTGTCATTATTTCACAGCATTTTTTCAATACTGAGAGACATACTTACAGGATTTGCTGGGTCAGGCATTGTGTAGAAAGGTCTTACAGCCAGTGGATATTTGTCAAGAATATAAAAGTCGGTGTCATACTGCAGATATTAATAAAATATTTTTTTTAAAAAAAAGAAGTGGTAGAAATTAATTAAACCCTACAGTGATATGAGACCTACTACAGAAGAGTATACACTAATACTGTGATACAAAAATCACAAGTAATTTTATGTGACAAGGTATAGTTATTTAAGCTTATATCAGAAAGAAACTCAAGTGCTTTTTAAAGACAGATTTTTTTTTTTAAAAAATTACCTTTTCCTTCACCAGACGGCCCAAGAGCTTTTCACTTGGTGTACTGAAAATAAACAATCAGATGTAAACAATGTTGGCTTTTAGCAATAATGTCTCTGAGGTATTACTGGGTCTGTGTTGTGTGCCTTCCAAAAAAAATGTAAGTGAGATAAAATGTTTATGGTTTAAAAATGCCATTTAATGCTATTTACTAGCTCAACTATAGCAAACTGGGAATTAAATCTTGGATTCAGATTTTGTTGAAATAGCAACGTGACCAGTATGCTCACAGGTGTATTTCTTATAGCACACTAGATTCCTTGCTTCCCGATTTTTTTAAAATCCTTCCTACAGCACTATTTTTTCCTGTCAAACTCCAGTCCAAGTATTAGCCATGTCAGGTCCTCCTGAACTCTTGAGCTGAGGCAAGATCAACTGGTGCTGCTATCTGCTCAGAACATGTTTATACTTTGAGTCGGAAAGAACTACCAGAGCTCCTCATAATTTGCAGAAGATGAACAGTAGCATTTTGATAAATGAATTAATTGCTTCTGAAAAGTTCAGTTTGGGATTGTTTATGTATGTTTTCTATAATTCATGGTTTGATTGATTCAGAAAGTCCTTTGGTTATTCCATATTTGTTTTAATCTTATTCTCTGGAGATCTATCCATGTCTTGGGATGTGGAGGTTGTATTGTTACAGGGGAATGATGTGTTATTTTATAGAGATTTAAATGTTTTTCTATTCTCTGCACAGATGAACAGCGGTAGCCAATTCCTAAATCCAGAAATAGCATCAGAGGATCCCAGGAACGGGTACCCTCTTGCCAATAGATGGCGCTCTTCCTTCTCCCTGGTAAAATCATACCTGAGGTCGTCTTCATCACCCATCTCCACTCCAGCTTCCCGAAGCATAGCCAGGGCCTCCCGGTACTCCAGCCTCAGTGTTGGCTCCAAGAACTTGAATGGCTCACATGGAAACTGTTTGCACACTGTCTGGATTTCAGTCTGAAACCTGTGTGTAAAGACAAAAGGCTTTTCAACATAGCCAAGCAGAAAACGAAGAAGTATTGCCTTTCATTACCACAAGAGTTCACTCTGTCACTGTAATATTTAAGACTCAGTTTATTGCTTTCTTGCAAGGAAAAGTAATGTCTTGAGATAAGGTGACCGACATTTACACTGTATATGTCAAAGCATTTACTGGGCAGCCTGATGTGCTAAATGACTAAGCAAGTTAAATTTTACAAAAATTATTCTCAATAAATTGAGCTTCAGGCAATAATCTCTGAATAAAGGCTGCATAAACAAAAAATAAATGAAGTAAGCTACACCTCTGTTAATTCTATTTTAATCCATACACTAGAGACTATGGCTTTATATGCCATGGTTCTTTTATTTCAAAAATTAAAATGAGATTTTCCAAGATGTGCTATAAAAATATAATGCTGAAGTAAAAGTCCAATAATTGCAATGAATAGGAAGAAATATATACAGTTGCAAGAAAAAGTATGTGAACCCCTTGGGATTACGTGGAGTTTTGCATGAATTGGTCATAAAATGTGCTCTGAACGTCATCTAAGTCACAACAATAGAAAAACACAGTCTGCTTAAAATAATACTACACAAACATTAGATGTTGCCATGGTTTAATTGAACATAACATGTAAACATTCACAGTGCAGGGAGGAAAAAGTATGTGAACCTTTGGACTTAATAACTGGTTGACCCTCCTTTGGCAGCAATAACCTCAACCAAACGTTTCCTGTAG